>OX336884.1:12337500-12937500 GCA_946959425.1 Argyrosomus regius | reverse complement strand
TTTCACTTTCTTACAAAATAAATGTTGTTTTTATTAGCCTACATCAGTTCAAACAAAGTTAAATCCATAATGATAACTAGATACTTTGCCAAGGAGGCAGCTCATTGTGGAGTGAGTTAAAATCTGTTATTCAAAAAATGTAATTACAGAATGCAATCTTAATTACCAGGAGATATTTGTACATAAGACACCTGTGGATACTGATGGTAATAGCAAATGTGGTTTAATACAGGCCAAAGAATTCTGGGGGCAGCAAAACAAGTAGTCAGGGAGTTAACTGGCCTGTTTCCATCATTCTGGGAGCAACCATGATTTGATTTTATGCTGCACACGGCATGAGAACAACGAGACTGAAAGGAGTTGGCTAGCTTGCTGAGAAGTTGGAGGTGTGCAGCCTGTCGCCTGCAGCTCTTCGTGTAACAGCTTAGTGTGGCTGCTCCTTCTTGTTCCTTTACCTCCTGCAATATTTCAAACTGATCTGCTGTCAAAAAATGTAGAAAATGGCTGTTGTCTTATTTTGTAGGCGGATTTTTGATGAATGATAGCTGTCATTGTTAAGCTCACTGACAAACACGTTGTGTTGCATTCCAACTTAACTTGCTTTTAATGTGACGATACAGCAGTAGGATGTGCGGTTTGCATATTGCACAGAGTTTTTTCTGGGAATTTGGCTATAGACACCCAGTTTGCAATACAACAAATATATAAATATTACAGTACTTTCATCAGTGGGGCTGGATAAAATACTTTGGCAGGATGTCACCTGTGGGCTGATAGTTGACGAGCACTACTGTAAATTGTCTCATAACCCCCATGATTTATATTTTGACCCCTGAGAGGCAATCCAACCTTCCCATAGGGGTCGAAACTACTATACTAATCTATAGAATTAATTTTAGATAAGAGCTATTTGTAAGAGGAAATGTTGAGGAGGTCGTAGAATTTTAGTTTTTGTTGGCCATATTAAAGTAATGAATGTAAAATAGCAAAATTGCAAATTTACAACTTTTATCATTTTTGCTTTTCACTGTTGGGCTTGACCTACATACTGTAAGGGATAATCCGAAAATGTATTGTACTGTAAAATTTGGGCACTTATGAGGGACAGATTTAGAGTTGGTCAAAATCAAAGCAATAGAGGCAGAAAAATGCTGACTGTTAGTCTCAATTATGGGTCAAGCTCCAACAATGTTGGACCCTTCAACTCAACTGGCAGGGTCTAATGAAAGACATTAATGATAGATGGATAGATGCATAGATAGATGGAAATCCAAGAAATGCAGGTTTTCTGTCAAATATTTATGTAAACTGGCCGTTGTGTGTAAAATCAGTGAAGTGCCTCTTGGTGCACTTATTCTACTAGAGAAATATCAAAATGTTCCACTCCAAAAAACACACAATTGAGGCTTACAAATGATCTAATCATTGTAATCATCTTTTTTTCCATTTACTACTTCTCTCTCTTTGACTAGAAGGAGCTGGAGGCAACATCCTCTGCCCTCTGCCCTGTCTCCAAGGAGACAGTCTTCTGAAGAGAGAGAGGAAGGTGACGCAGGTCCAGAAACTGGTACTCAAAGAATATCTCAGTAAGTACTACATTCAAAGGGCTCCCGTCAAGGAAAACACATCTCAGAATATATACATACAGTTTTGAGAACAAAAAGCAGGTGTAGTCTAGTGTAGTCAAATAGATTTCATCACAAGTTTTGTGGTAATTTAGTGCTACCATTGTGCTTATATTAATCGCTTGCATGCTAATGTCTAATGTCTGACAGTAACTGAGGCAAGCCCTCAAACACCACCTTAAGCTCAATAAGATATGTTAATCAAAATATTATAGCTTTATAACCTTCAAGCAGGATCAAGAAGCGACCTCTCACAGAACAGTAGAGGAGAGGACAGATTTAGATGTTTTTAGTTAATGTTGACTTAAAGAAACACATATAGTTAGACAGCATATACTGTATAAATCTGGTTGACCCTGCACACTGTTCAGGAATCATTTTTACAGTATGATGGGGATTATCTGAAAAGGATGTGATGGCTGCTGGCTCAGCCTTTTAATTAGTCCTTCTCACCATCTCATCATTTTTGTGTTATCCACATTGATACAACCACGCTGGCCTTTTAAATCTAGATCGGAAATACTGTATAGTTTATAATGTCATGGATGGGAGAACACATCATACTATTAGCTTCATGGCTTATGAAAAAAGAGATGATAAACTACTGAAGTTAATCTAATTTGATAAAGAAGTTAAGGCTGAATAGATTAGTTGATTGACCGTTCAGTCAATTTTTGTTAATTTTATTTTTCAAGTCAATTTGAAAACTTGCTGCTTTTTTTTCAGTTTTATGTCATAAAAAAATTATTTGAGTTTGTTAATGTTGGTTGGATAAAACAAGACATTAAAATACCTGGTTTTGGAAATGCAATGGGCATTTTTGATTATTTTGTCACATTTTTATAGACGAAACAATTAAACAATTAAATGCGAAAATAGAAAAAAAAATAGATTAATCACTTAGAGAAAGAGTCTTCAGTTGCAGCTCTTACATCCATGGCATAATGCATTATTTGTATGGAAAAAAAATAGTAGTAAACCAGACCAACAGTGTGCTGCTTTACTGTAGTTTCTGACTGTACACCTCAACTTTATTCAGTCACCCACTAGTATGAAAAAAGTCCTCAGTGTTGAATATAAATTCAATTGAAATTAAATGTCTGTAAGATATGTATTCATACCCGTGACAAAACCAAATGGTCAGAAAAGACGTATCAGCTGTCGGGGGCACTTGGAGCTTTCTGAACTTATCGTCGTCAGTTTGAACTCTCCGCTCTCTGAAGTCCTCAAAAGAGGCTGCTGCATCGAAGGCTGTTAAAATATCATTATTTTACAGACACACATAATGTCCCCTTGGCAGGCGAAGATAGTGAAACACCAGTGGAGTGGAGCCAGATTAAAGGAAGTGGAGTGAAATTCTTCAGTCTTGGGGAAAAGCAATAGGGCTGTTCTTTAAAAAGGCCGTGAGCAGAATGAAGAGACCTGACAGACCACAGGCCTTAATGAAATTCAACACAATATAGTCTCACTTGGCATTAAATTGGGAAAAGGCTTGTCCTTATAAGTTGCAAAAGTTCTCAGTACTGTTGGAAGTTTTTCTGATTGTGCATGTGTGCGTGTGTGTGTGTGGTGTGTGTGTGCACGGGCGGGTCTGTCTGTTGTCTTATAGATTGTAATCAGTCTGTGTGATAAGTTTGCAGGCTGATGCGTGTGTGTACCAAGAACTTAATTTATCATTTTCTCAATTTCAGTTTAACTGGATATCTAACTCTCAACCATTTCTATGTAATGTGTAACTTTTTTTAATTGCCCCATCACACCCTCTCACCACTGCTGGCTAATGTTAAAAATGCTAGTGAATTTTACAACTGAATACAACTTTTTTTTCTGTCTTTTCTTATGTGCACATAAGAAATTCACAATTTCCAGGGACAGTTTGAAAGTGTTTGCTGTTCCACTGAAAAGCCAAGTATACTCCATACTGTATTACTGTAAAAACACAACTGTTTCTTTAAAAGCTGAGTCACCCATTGTGGCTACACCAGAGGGGAACCCCATGTCCCTTAACTGATGCAAGAAATGCTCCCTGTTTCTTCACAAAGAATATGTGGAATTTTCTCTCCACACAAGAAGTGAGACACTAAAACTTTGTAGTGTAGCGGAAACCTTGCTGTAACTGCGAATGACTTGAGAAACACTTTTTAGTCACTCCTTCCCTAAAGGTAACAGGAAGACATTTAAGTTCTAAGGATGTACAGTATTACTAATGTTGCATAATCCATATCATGATTAATTGTCACATTTATCTCTCTAATGAGGTAAAGAGGTTGTCCCTGAATGCCAGCGTGTATGAATAAATTAATTTATCAAATATACCAACAAGGTCCGTCAGAGCTTCAGGATGTCTGGTTCGGTTGGATAATTTTCCAGGTATATGTATTGCTGTTATCTCAGATGACAACCATGTATAATTACCCAGTGCGGCTTTGAAGTAAAACTAATTAAAGACATACATTACAGTATAATCAACAATCCACTCCTTAATTAACAGGAACACAGCATCCTCCATCATTTTACGAGCGGACTGGTGAGCCAAGAATTAAACCTGAGATGTTGCCAAAATAAAAACCAGCCTCTGTTTGTGTATCCAGGACAGAAAGGAGAAGCGTCTGCCTCAACCTCAATACCTGTAAATGACTTGAAGGTCATACTGAGTCAAGCCAGAGAGCAATATCTGAAGATGATCGACTCCACTCTGCCCTCTACTGCCACCTGTCTGACAGACAGGCAGGAGAGCACCGCGGGCAAGAACTCAGGTAAGAAAGAAACCAAATACAAGCCAACAGTATTTTTACATCCATTGAAAGCTTCATTAAATACATACAAGGTGGAAATTTGGCACCAAGTAGGGTTCATATTTCTTGTGTTGTTGACACAATGAAACCACAGACCAACTTGTCCTATATCATCCTATTGTACTAAATGCTCTGTTTTATCCCTTTAGAAACACTTTGTTGTGAATAAATGCCTTTACTCTGAAGTTATTATGTAATGTGTCAGATTGACACCAACAACTTTTACATTAAAACTCTATTAGAAATACCTGTTTGGAAAATGCTTCACACCATGTCAGCAAAATGGGAAGAACTAGAAGAACTGACATTATTCCTACTTAGGCGTTTTCACATTATTCCAAGATGGTTGCTGGGCTTGGTGTGTTTCAGAGCATTTAAATACTATAGAGCATTTTTTAATGATCTGAGTCTATTATATGTGTTGATATGGGATTTGGAGGAGATGTAACTGCCAGCGATGGTGGCTTTTGTAGCTGTTTTAGTTGACATGAAAAATTTGACTATATGATACAGGCGACCTGAAGTAGTAGATGATAGAGAGACAGAGTACTTCATCGATCCCCGAAGGGAAATTCTTTTGTTGCAGCAGCATTACAACTAACAACACAGAACAGGCACACACTATATACAGGCATGAGGTGAAAAATTTGGTGCCAACAATATAAATAGAATAACTCGTTATGCATATATAAAGCTCACTGTACACAAATCATAGGATTTAGAAATGGCCTTAGATCATTCAGTCAATCTAAACAATACAGTAGAAATCTCACAATACTGTGCAGAAATCCACACATGCCCTCAAGGAAACTGACATCTGTTCACCCTTTCATCAAAACACATCTTCTGACTCTCCCATAAATTGTCACATGGCAATGCATCAGTATTCACTTCACACACATTCGTAGGATGATAGTTTTAGGAAACAGTGCCACCTAATAATATGCAAATAAATTGTAAGCAATAAAAGGAGTCATAGCCTGCAGCTAGAGCTAAATGTGCACAATGAGGGTGGTGCTGGTTATAATTATGTAGCCGTGGGGCTAATAGACCTGCATGTCAAGTAGTTTTTATGTCATAACTGCTCAGACAATATTTGGAGTTATTATTTTATTATTTTGGAGTTTCTGCATTACATTTTCTGTTATAATGGTTATTGTATAATTATTGTGTTATTGTATTAGACAGGAGCAGACACATTTAACAGCAAAAGGACCCCCTTTTTTTTTTTTTTAAACATTCCACCTAATGGCTTTGTCTTTGTGTGCATCCTCCTGATTTCATGTTCTGTGCCATTAACATGTATTTAGCTCTCCAGGACCTCACATAAAATATATACTTGAGTTTTGCAAGAAATGAGCTAGTCAGAAATGATGATAGGTGTAAACATGTAGAAACATACATTCATAGGTGCAAATCAGGTTTTTTCTTTTCCATAATCCTTGCCCACCCTCTGCTCTGGAGATGGGAATGTCGTTTGCAGCAATAAACAGCTCCAGCGATCCAGAGTCTAGATCGCCTAAAGGTGTGAATGCCTTAGTTTGTGTGGGCTGTTAAACTGCTGGTGGTGCGCTGCAGTCTCTTCATATAACACAGTTACGACCTCAGGCCATTGCTGTGCATGAAACACCCTCATCTCGGCAGTGAACCTGCTGTACACAGTTTCATCACATTTTTTTTGTCCTCCTTGAGATAACATACAATCTTCCTGTCCAAACACAAGAAAAGTGCAGGTTGATGATATTTTGGATTCTGAAATTTTATGTTCAAGTTTCTGTCTGCCAAGAGTTCAGTGTGTTGATCAGGCTCAAGTGAAAGAAGGGATAACTCTTGACTCTCGAACTCTTCCATCAGTGGTGGGTGAAGTATTCAGATCCATCATTTAGGTTACTACATGGTGAAAATACTCTGCTACAAGTCTTGCATTCAAGCATTGCTTTAGTATTACTATTAGTATCAGCATTTTACTGAATGCATTAAAAATAATGACTTATTCTCAATTATACTAATTTATTGCGGCAAATGTTCAAGGTTGAGTTCATTTTAGCTGCAAGTACTTTCTATACTCTTGGGTAGATTGATCTACAGTAGTGCATTGTGTTCTATAATATGTGTCTAACATTTGCCTGTTTTCAGTGTTGTAATAATGCATTTTCCAGCTGATGCAAGACCATTTTTAAATACTTTATTGAGTTTAAGAAGTAGGACAATCTTCTCATCCTAGAAAAAACACAGTCCTTCAATTTATCAGAATAAAATCAATTCAAAATCACCAAATTTGGAAAATACATGGTTTTCACCAGGGAAGGTTAGGGACTGTAAAGGTATGAAAAAATGTCATCTGAAAAGTAACTAGTAACGTTTTGCCTCTGCAGTGGAGTAGAAATATACAGTTGCATAACATGGAAATACTTAAATAAAGTACAAGTACCTCAAATTTGTTCTTTAGAAAAGTGCTTGTAATATAAATATACCTGGTTACATTCCATCACAGTAATCCATCATACAGTACATGGTGCTCATGTTGCCTGTGTCTTAGTACTGGGCAGTTTCTCCACATATAATGCCACCTGTATAATGTCTTACTGATTTTTCTCAGCAGTACTAAACTCTAAATCCTTTAAGATGCCAGTGATCATTCACGAGCATTTTAAAACTACTGTCACTTTCAGCTTTATGGGTCAAGCAGTTCCAAACAGTGTAAAGTCAGAGCAGTTACTTGGTATTTTTGGGCATGTCTGTATCAAGACAACTAAAGCCTTGTATACACAATGAAGTACCTTTCTATTCAGACTTGAAGGTTCAGTTTACTTTTGTGTCCGGAGGTGCAGTTTTTCAACGACTTTTCATCTTTTCAGTCGTTTCCATGCAGACAGATGTGTTATGAGAGACCCACAGTGAGGGATGCTGATTCCTGCCTGAAGGCAATTTCTAGATTAATCAGTGGGAGCGACAACTCTGACTAGCACAGCTTTATTGTTTTGTCATTGAAGGTTTTCAGACCGTTTCCCACTTGCAAGCTGACTGGCCTGAGAGGAGCGTCCTCCACAACATAGAGAACCTGCAGAGGAGACGACAGAAGAGGAGGTAGATGAGATTTAAATAGACAACTCTGTGTTCTTAATCTACTGTATCTGATCTAAAGTGCATTTTGTGTGCCTTAGATTTGGTCTGTTAGGTCCAGGCTCCAGTGACAGTCTGCTGGGTCCTAAAGATAGCCAAAAGAGCTCTCCTGCTTTACTGGACGCCAAAGAACTTCTAAAACACTTCACATCTGATGGCCTTCCCACTGGGGAGCTACAACCACTGGCTTTCACTAGAGGGTCGGTTCACTCATCTTTTCTGGATCCATGAGCAGCACTTTGATATTAAACCTTAGATATCACTTGTCTGACTTTCCGAGTCCTGACTGAAGCTTGTATACATACACTGTAACTGGGCACATACACACACTGTAGTCAGTTAATCCATATCTGCAGTGTGTGTTCATGTTCGTTCAGAATCACTAACAGTTAATGAGGCTATAATGAGGGTTTGATTATGATAATTAGCCTGCTACAGTTATTTTACAACCTTTCCAGAAAAAAATATTAAGTTAGCTTACATAAAACATTACTCTGGTGCAGAGCAGTCAACAGTTAGTGCTAATAATTCTGTCAGACCAAACTATGTGTGGTTTTAATTAGTGAAATTTGTGTTTGTGGTTTCCTCCCTCTCTCTTTCTCTTTCTTCATCCCCCAACCCTCCTCTCTCTCTCTGTTCAGTAATAATGTGTTTCAGTTGTCACCAGACCTCTCTCCCAGGAGAGTCAGCCAGATGCCCTTCAACAAAGCCTCAGCGTCACATTACCACGGCATAGAGTAAGTTTCTATAAACTATAGTGACTATTCAGCTACAGTAAGCTATGAAAAATTTACATGATCCTCGAAGCTCAGACAGTAACCAGCCACACCAGTCTCCATTACTTCTTTATTTATTATTATGACAGTTTTAAATTTTTAATCAGTTTTGTTTGTTCATCTAGGTTCTGCCTGGACAACCAGCGGTCCTTGGACCGGGACCAGGCCTTTGTAAAACTCCAGTCCCGTCTGATTCGGTATGAGACTCAAACCACCTGCTCCAAGGAGCCCTGCGCCCTCCCCTTTGCGCTCAGCCCCGCCCCTTCACCTGCTGTGATGTCAGAACCAGGAAGTGTGCCTGACGGAGAGACTCTGCAAAATGCTGATGTAACGCGACTCAAGCGCAGATCATGGGACACAGACGTTATCGGAGGTTATCCTCGCAAGAGGTGAGTTGATGGTGTATGTTGCTCCTGGTCAGCAGAAAGAAAGTGTATGAATGGGTGGATACATTAATGGGTGGATGGTTGAGTGGATTTGGGGGTTGTGGCACATGGAATGTTGTTGCTTTAGTTTTGGTAATGTTTACCATGATCATGTCTTCGTATGTTTGTCTGAATGATCCAGGTTGGCAAAGTCAGAGAGCAGTGACTCCCTCTGTTCTCAGAGCAGTGGCAGCAGCGGGACACACCCTGCCGTAAGGTCTCTACGACAACAGCCAAGCAGATCCCAGTCCACCTCCTCATCCAATAGCCCTGCTTTATCTTCAGCAGCAAGACGGACATCCTCAGGTACAATAAAAAAAACATTCAAGCTCAAATGGGATGGGGCTAGTGATTCTGCTTTACGGTAGATTCTTCAAATAATGTAATTAGTGCTGTTATGAGGGCATGGTATTAATGTGAGGACTTTTTAAGAAACACAGCTTTCAGTCTGTTATAATGCACTGATACTGGAAACTGGCAATTATGCACCATTACTTATAATGTTAAATCAAATTATCAGCTTCATTGTTCTGGGCTAAACCACTAGTAAGACAATATCAAATTAGAGCAGCAATTCCAAAACACACAATTAAGGGACTTGCAAAATCAGCATCTGGAATACATCAAACTGCATGACCAGCAGAGTAGTGTTGAAATGGTGCAGAATGAATTGAAATTAGAAATAATTAGTCAGTAAATCCTCTTCCTGAAGGTCTTTAGATGGTTGGTTGTCAAATAAACTTCCTCTATATCTTAATTCAAAGGTACAGTAGAAAATTTAACCCAGAAGTTTAGATTAGCATATATAATAAACTATAATTGCATGGTATATTTTCATTTGTTATTTATTAAATAAATTTAGAGGACTAGTGTTTCATCTGTAATGTGATTATAGCACCAAAAAGCTTCCAATTAAGCTCTCCAGTTTTCACTTACAGCTCCACTGATTTCAGAGAGGATTTGATCTCAGTTTTTCACTTCATTGTGGAACAACATACTTTGGAGAGATCATGTTTTTAGAATGGAACTAATTGCAATTTTTTTTTTAGGTAAAAATAAGACCTTAAAGACGTTAAATTACTTTATAAATTAATGCATTTTGATTGTATTGACTGACATCCTAAGACCACATTTGAGTTTGATTGAATATATAAACATACTTATTTTATGGATATTATAATTATGTTCATTTGTTATTTGTTACTGTTGTTTCTCTCAAGTGTACAGTACATTGAGGACGATAATGCCTTATTGTTGATTTTCCTGACATTACTACCCAGGTTTGGCGTCTCTTCCCTCTGCTGACAAACCTAAACCTCAACAGCAGAAGCCAAATCATGGAGAAACAGATGACAAAACTGCCAAAGAGTCACGCTCCCAGAAACACAACAGAGTGAGTGTTTGCATGAAAACATAGTTGTAATATCTCACACCATTTTTGGTGTGAACTGAAAATGTGTTGGACTCCACATTCAATATGCTTTCAACAGCATAAATAATGTGAGGAAGAAAATAAATGACATGTTCTCGATGCAGCAACTTTCCTCTTTGTCAGTCATGTAAAATGCATGTTTTTTTCCCCTATGTTCAGCACATCAGGGCTCACGCAGGTCAACAAGCTAATGTTAGCATTGCCTCAGTATCTAGAGCTAAAAACAGATAAGGGGCCTTCTTTGCTGGCCTGCTGTGGTCACTCTAACTATATATTTAACAGGTAAAAAGTAAAACCCACAAGTGCAGCAATAGAACTACTCATGAAAGGCAAGAGAGCTGTGTTATGTTCATGGTGCCACATGAAGACTACAGTAATGACCTAAAGCATGATGTACAGTGAGCTTGTCGTTGTTGTTGTCAGTGATGTAAGCCCCGACAAGGTGATGCAGGACTTTAATTGAATTTTATTGCATTCGCTGTGGTCGCCCCTGTGATCTGTGCTACGTCCATAGCAACAGTCTGTCATTCATAGCAACGGTTTTCTACACAGAAATAACAAAAGAATGTCCAAATGACCAATCAGAATCGAGTATTCAACAAAGCCGTGTAATAAGGTAATATAAATCACTGGCTGTTATTAGCATCAGTATGTTTTACCACAGTATGTAGTAAAACTAATATACTAGCACACCTTTATGCCAGATGATGTCTGTGCTCACTGTTCCTTGCCTCAGTTGTGCTTCTTTTAGCGTTGTTTCTACACCGTAACAAAATCTCAGCTACTGTGAGTAAAATGTGGGGATGACCAGAGAACATTAAAACATTAAACATTAAAATCCAAGTTATAATAAACCATAGTTTTCCTGTAATCTTGTAAACTACTGAGTGTTTAATAACCCCACTCACCACATCACTTTACAGACTCAGTGGCAGACAGACAGCGTTGTACAACAGCTCCAGCGAAGATAAATGTTATACGTTTTGCATGTGATCACTGTGAATGTGTGGGCTGCATTATAATGTCACACAGAAGCACTTGAACAACTATACCATTATCATATCACCTGCTGCTTTCCTCCACAGACACACACACACACACACACACACACACACACACACACACACACACACACACACACACACACACACACGCACGTATATTCGCTTTCATCTTTGTATCTGTACAGTGTGTGCAATGACAGAAACGCGTACGTGGATACATGCACAAGTGCGTTCACACACACACACACACCTGCACACCTGCACACCTACACACTTTTCTCTGTCCCACGTACAACTCACAATCTGCATCCCGACCTTGACTTGTTCTGATTTGTGATTACTATGCAAACAGGCTTATCATCCAAACCCGAGTATAGGAAAGAACAGTTGGTCCTATTCAGAAATAATGATAGCAGTTTATTCGGGACAGAGATTAAAAGCTGCCTTCCTACTCCTCATGAGACTGAGTGGCACAGATGATTCCTCACAATAATTTATGGTGTTTCCTCAGAACAGTCGCTGTGATAAGATTAAAGGCAGTTCTATTTATTTCACAAATGTCTTTTCCCTGTCAACGCTACCAGTAAAATAATTGCATGTTTATACCTGCTCACACTGTGAATGTGAAGGCGTGCAATTCTGCACAAGGACGTAACGCCAAAGTCAAAACATTTTGACATCTCTTCGCTTTAGAAAAGGGGGCCATGCTAAAATTAGTTTCTCCTTCTTTTTCTTCTTCTTCTGCATTAGGTGGAATTAACACAACAACGTTTAATGTTTTGACAGTTATGCTGATATGAAATTGTGTGTCTTTTGTGTCCTCAGATGCTGCTGGAGGTGGTAGCTAAAACACTCAAACAGCACGGGATAACTGCCGAGCATGAGTGCTTTGGGGCCTGCAGCAAAAGACTGTTTGATATCTCCAAATTTTATCTCAAGGTTTGTCTTTTTATTGCCCCCACACAGTCAGCACTGTCCTCTCTTTCTTTGTGCGCTTCTATACATCCAGGAATTGTCCTGCGATTTTTGGCCATGTGTTGTGTTTTAGTTATCGACCCTTGAACAAATTACCTCCATAATAGGGAAGACACCATTTGTCTATTTTTGCCAATACCCACACATTCATCTATTTTCTTATGTGTCGCCATGTAAATTGTAATTGTGTGTTTTATTGATAGAATAGGAACAACAAGGAAAAACTGCTTCACTTGCCAGCAGAACTGTTAGATCCTTTACTTAAGTTAAAGCAACAATAAAACAACGTAAACATACTGTTAAAAGTAAATTCTTGCCTCTGGCCATTTATTATTCAGTATATTGTTTATATCTTATAATTTTAACATTATTACAAATGCATTAGTGTGTATTTTGATGATATAGCTGGTCGAAGAGCAGTCATTGTGTCTACTTTATGTACTATAGACCAGCATGTATCTGGAAGGATCTGTATTTTTTATTTTTTTTGGCCAGAATGAGCCATGATTTCTTTGTGCTCTTCGGTTGCTTGTCAACTCCAGGAATAATGAAACCAACATTTCTTAGACAACTGACTTCCCTTTCTGCATATAATTTATTCCTGTCATGCATCAGTGGTCTGTTGATTTCAACAACTGTGTTGATTATGAAGAAATAGCCACTACAGGTAAAGTACGACATTTCCCTCTGAAATGGAGGAAAAGGGATGAAGTAGAAGAAATGGAAAATACTCAATCAGAATTATACTTAAGTGCAGTGCTTAATGATTATGAGCAATGCTTAATGCTTGCAAAGTGACTACAGCATCTTATATACTGTATGCTTTTCTTTTTTTTGCTCTACTTAATTCCTCTTCACTCGAAGTCGATTTGTATGATGTAAAGCCCACATGCGTACTTGCTGTGTCTGTATGAGTAATCCTCCTCTTCGGTTGCTTCATCCCAGGATCTGAAGACATCTCGAGGTCTCCATGACGAGATGAAGAAGGCAGCCAGCAGCAACGTCAAACAGGTAACACCACCAAAACACCAGAGGATTTCCACTTGGTTTAGTTCTCCTCAAACTGAACCTGCTAAAGGCGTTTTTCTGTTATTGTAGGTCATTGACTGGGTTCTGGAGAAAACCTCAAAGAAGTAAAGGAGGAGGAGGAACAGTCTTGAAGTATAAGTGGAAAAATGTCTCTTTTGCTTTTTGATTTTGCAGGTAAAAGTGGGTCCCACCTTTTAAAAACAAAAGGCTTTTTGTGTCACATGTTTACTTTTTAAGCCATTCTGATTAGTTTTAAATTGTTACATTAAGCCTGTTTTAATGAACATAATCCTTTATTTAATTTTATTGTTTTTGTCACTAAGGCTATCATAAAACGACTTTTTTCAGATGTATCATGTTTTTTTTGTGTGTGTGTGTCTATTCTGATAAACTCCCACCGCTCCAGAGCCTTGTAGCAGAAGTACACTCTGCTCTGGCTGCAGTCACTGAGAGGCCACAAGGGCTTCAGTGTTGGCTTCACGTTTCAGTTGTCTTTTCTTTGTAGCTGCTTTCAAATGTAATTTTAAATCCTTTCCCACTTGTTCATTTTGTTTCTAAATAGAATAATAATTTTATGGCTTTATGAATGTACATATTTTATTTTTGTGTGTTCACATTTTATGTTTGTGTGTTGATAATTTACTGTTTGTAGCACAATAAAGTATTTTTAATCTTATTTTGTGAACAACGTCCTGATTACAACCTGAGCTGGCAGGAAAGCATCTGTGTGTCTTTTTTAGAAAAAAATATGAAAGTATAAGTATGCGCTGTCTCTATGAAATATGTATTACATTATCAGTGCTGACAGCTAACAGCCTTGTCTGGATGGCAGCATTTATTCACACAGAGAAAACAAAACTACGGGCAGAGCAGCACATTATGCAGCGCTGATTATCACCGACAGTCAGATTTGTCCTGCTTGTCGTCGGTACAGTGTGATCAGGAACACTGCTCAGATTTCAGGATGATCCCCGTGATGAGATACAAGACTCATGGCCAGTCGTCTCACTACTGGCACCGTGTTGTTTTCTCCAAGAGGAGCTGGCTACAGGTTTTTGGCAAAAACATTCTCTCCCATCGTGCCAAGATAATATAAAATTATCTACTTTTTTGTGAAGTTGAACTTTGTAACAAAAAGCTTCAGCTTCACAGCAGTGGATGGTTGTCCTGGCATCTGAGTTGTCATTACCTGTAACATAAAGATTACTATACACTGTACTATATTGCTATGAATGAGAAGCAAATTTCTGCTTAGTCAAATATATTGGACTATTTTAGAAGCAGGAATAACTTACTTGCATTTTAATACTTAATTTGAATTATATTCACACTTTATTTGACCGTCTATAAATTTGTCTTAATTTTGGTATTTGGTAATTTAGTTGAAATTTTAAAGAAAATAAGAATTTCATTGAAAGAACATCCATCCATCCATTACCTGTAACCGCTTATCCTCATCAGGGTCACTGTGGGGCTGGAGCCTATCCCAGCTGACTTTGGGCGAGAGGCCATTGAAAGAACTGCTCCAAGTAAATATTAATTTATTATATAAGAAAACATATTCTACATGTGACAGTTTTTGTTCAGCCTGCTGCTAAATGTGCTGTTCACTAACTCAAAGATGATTCAGCAGTAGATCTTAAATAGTTTAGCAGTAGGACATTGTCAGTTTTTACATAGTCTAAGATGGGGAAGTTGGAAGTTGGACGGCCATCATTTTTTTAATGTGAATTTGTCCTTTTTGGTTTGTTTTTGGTTGTTGTTTTGTTGCCTTCTGTCTTTTTGTAAAAGGACTGAATCTTATGAAGGCATGCCAGACAATCTGGTTCCGTTTAGGACGTTTAGTTTTGTATTTTGTATTTTAGATTTCTATTCCTGTATGTTTATTTACTTCTGAGTTACTCATTTTGAGGCAGTTTCACTACCTCGTGCTACAATGTGTGTGTTTTTTTTTTTAAAATTTACTTAATTACTGTCATAAGTTAGTAAAAGTTTACTGAGTTCAATGTGATTCTCAAACACAGTCTATATTCGGTATCAAGCTTTAACCAAAGATAAAAATGTAGATAGGTGACACTTTGTTGAACATGTACCGCAACTTTCTATTTATCTGATAGCTGAGAATCAACATTCGACCGTCCAAATATAGTGTGTCTGTGTTTTTCATAGCAGCGACACTCAGTTTGAGGGCAGTAGAGGGCATGTAAACTGCACACGGTGCATGTTTTTGTGGGAATGGACTTGGTTTGTATCACTCAGTGTGTGGGAGCATGGCTGAATGTCAGGGTGAATGCAGATAATAAAAGTGTATTATCTTCTTGTGCTGGTTGTATCACAGTGGACCAGCGAAAGAGATAATACAGTTTACATTGTACCTAAAACATGTGCGTCACACACCAAATACTTGATAGAAAGTGACCAGAAAAGGAAAACATGCAGAGGAGAAGGAACCTAATGCCTAATGTTGCCACTTATCACTAGCCTTTTGGTATAAAGGGACAAGAGCAGCATTACTCTCCTAGTATAGAGACAAACAAAATACAAAACTGGAGCGCAAGGACCAAATATTTCAGCATCTAATGCATCATGTTTTAGTAGTAGATGGCATGGTTTCTTGGTTTTAATTCCAGGGCCCTAAATGATTTACAGACATGCTCTGTGGGCCCATTAAATGTATACAGCAACAATTACATTACTTGGCCATCTATTGTTGTTGCTGTTTGTTGCAATATGTAAAATAATTATTATGATTGGCCGAGGCATGTTGTAGTTCCAGGGACTTGAGGTTTGTATTTTGACTGAGAGAGGGATAAGAAGATGAAAGTTAAGAAGAAAGATTTCAGTCCATTAATATCTATCTCCTATAGTTTCTTGATAATATAACTATATTACTATTATTATCTCTTCTTAGCCATGAACCATGAAAAGCTTTACTTCCTCTTGCATCTGCTTTTATTTCGTGTCTCGTCTTTGGAATGAAAAGTAAAATAATGACGCATGATGCATGATTTTAACAGTGTAAGTAAATGAGGTCTGGCTTGTGTTAGCACAGGAAACTAAACATGATCTAAAATATCAAGGCCAGTCTAAATTCACTGATGGTGACATGTCTGACTAAAAGCAGGAATTTATTTTTCACTCTCCTGACAAGTTCATGCTTTACATCAATTTCTTGTTGGTTAATGTATCCAACTCGCTGCCAACAAGCCAGGATTTATAAATATTGAGGTCATGACGCTTAACGGCTCAAGCAAACAATTCCTACTGGCTACTGTTACTCTATTAGGACAGAACACAAAGATATTTTTTAGCAACTTTCAGCAGTATTTTTAAACTCTTTTGTCTACGTATGTTTATGAGGTGGTGTCATTTAGGAAAATGTTACGCTCAAAATGTCAACTTGCATTTATGCATCTTTGTGTGTATTTGCTCACGTTGACTTTCACACCACTTGCTTCTTTGCTTTGACTTCATATGCAATTATATGCAAATTTTTATGCTTATTAACTAATTTAACTTTTCAATTCTATTTCCTGTAAATTTTATCTCACTACAGTACGGTCCTAATGGTGTTTCAAAGCCCTCTCCACACTGTCACATATGTCATTCTGGTGGAGAATACTAAATCCCTTTTATGTAATTTAATTTGCCTAAAAAGCCATATTTGGAATTATTTAGCCTCCCAGTCCCCTGAGTTCTACTAAATATTACAGAGGACATTATGTCTTCAGTGGTGGGTACCTCCCTGCACATTTCCGTGTGGGTTGATGAAATATAATTTCAGTTACATTAAGTAAAAATACTAACCTGCATTGTAACAATCAGTGCTTAGATTGAAAGTGTTACAAGAAGAGTGCTTACTGTATGATTATAATCAGAAGTCTTTGTTGACTCTGCTGTCTTTAGGCAGCCATGTTAATGTTTGACCTTACATATGAGAAACACTTCTAGAGTGATGATTGATACTCAGTACCTTTGCTGGAACAGTAATGAGCTGGAAGTTAAAAGAAGCTGAAGTCTCTAGAGAAACAGGCTGACACAGACTGCTGTGTTTGTACATTTTATAGAACAGTAATTAGTGCTGAACAGACTATAGGCAGCCAGTCCGACAGCCACTCTGTGTCTGAGAGAGAGAGAGTGTGTGTGTGTGTGTGTGTGTGTGTGTGTGTGTGTGTGTGCGTGTGTGTGTGTGTGTGTGTGTGTAGTATGGATAGATGGTTGATTTTTGCACGGGTGCATCAGTGTGTGACAGTGCTCATTTTGGTGACAGTAATGTAAAAATACACATCAAGAAACATTTTATAAAGACTCGATGAAAACAAGGAGCCATTAAGTTGAAATTACAATCATGATTGCCATCCAGCCTCCACAGCCAGACACCATCTGTGCCAAAACTTTCTTCTCAGAGGTGATACTGGACCGAGCTATCCGTGACCAGACAGCGTCACTAACGTACAGCTGAAAGGTCTTTATACCTCACTTCTATTACTTTTAGTTATTTTTCTTTTTTCTTTCTTTTATAAGCTTTAATTATTAATTTTTAACTAAAAGGAACAGTTTGACATCTTCGCTTATTCTTGCCAAGAGTTAGATGAGATGATTGATACCACTGTTGTATCATTCAGTTAAATATGAAGCTACAGCCAGGAAGACCGTTAGCTAAATCTAAAAACAAAACTGATGCCCTGGCTCTGTTCAAATGTATTAAAATCTGCCTGTATGACCTAGAACTCAATGACTTTTTCAGATACCTTCAAGTGAGACATTATTTTAGTCAGTAGTGCAGACCTACAGATTTATCAACATCAGAATCTGAGTTTTATAAAATCCTGGAGTCAGCCTTCATTTCAATAGCAAGTCCATCTCTAGATCTAGATATAACACTCTTATGGGATAAAAATGAAAAAACGCCTTGTACATTAAAGAAAAGTGGGGAAATGATGAATAGGGAATAGAGATTTCTGAAGAGGCTCGAGGGGAAATGTGCAGCTTCCAATGGTCCTCGACTAATTCTATGGAATGGAGAGAGCACTATTGAAAAAAGATTTTTTAAGACCCCATACCAGGAGAGATACAGAAATATGAGTTTGATGTGTTGGAGACAATGTGGTTCAATTGAGGCAAATCATTTCCACATATTCAGGGACTGCCCCAAACTGAGTTCATATTAGAATGGCATTCACAAATCCTTGAGCACAGTATTCAAGACTCAGATACCACTGAACATGGAGACTCTTTATCTGGGACATGTTTTGTTTTTGAAACAGAGGAAGGATACAAAGCTGCTGCAGGCCCTTTTTAGTGGCAAGTAAAAAAATCAGTCACTAGAAAGTAGCTAAATCCACTACAACCTACATTTATAGATTGTATGAAACAATTTTCAAAATATTTAAAATGGAAAAGTTGACTTAGCCTTTGAGGATCAAAAAAAGTAAATTCTAGCAAATTTGTAATAAATGGATTGGATTTAAAAAACAAACAATACAATGTAGTTTTATGGGTGTTTACTCTCTGGTAGAGCTAACGTTAGCTGTAAAAGCTAAGCTAACTGTTTTTGCATATAAGAGCAGCATTAATCTTTTTATTTAACTCCACAAGAAAGCGAATAAGCTAGTAAGCTAGTTGATTTTACTGGGTATTTTATAGTATATATATATATGAGCCATAATAAATGAACACATCAGAGCTGTGCAGGACATTTAATGATGCAAAGTTTCTTGCTTTGACAAGAGGCGTTGGTATTGTGTAAACACACAAATAGTGACAAATATGTCACAATAACATGAAAATATCTTGTTATGATGAGTAACAAAATATTTTCCTGTCATGGTGTCAGTAACGTTGCCATGATTAATAACTGCGTGTTACAGTATAAGATGTTGGTGCCCTGGGTACAAAATACTTCAAAGGCCTCCTGTTCTATCTAATTCACCCCAGACACACCATTCATGACACTGTCATAATGGCTTCTTTGTTGTCTTCAGAATGAAAATGTTTTTCAGAAGGACTTTTGACTCAACCCTTTGACTCACCAACAAGAAATATCACACAGAGGCACTGGCCACAGAGTTCACAAGGCTGTGTAGTGATTCATTTAGAAATACCACAATGAAGAAGTACTCCACTGCAAGCAATCATCCAACCAAATGCACTTAAAGTATCAAAAGTAAAAGTACTCATTATGCAGAAAATTGTGAGTGTCACAGTATTTTATTAATATTGGACATTTATTACTGATGAATTCTTGTGTAACTACTACAGCTAAGTGCGGACGCAGGTGGTACACAGTTTGTCAGAGCTTTGTGCTGAAAACAGTAGCCTGCTGTATTTTTTAAAATACACCGATGAGAGCTTTGAAGGCGGGAGCCAAAACAGTATGGCTGCAACACCAAAAACAATGAACTGGATGATGTTAGAAGCCTCTGTAAAGCTAAAGATGAACATCAGAGTTGGTGATAATCCTTTTACTCACTACAGATGACAACCTTCACATTACACATAGTTATTTGATCCAGTGGTAACATAAAGATGTTTATTGGGGCAGCTTTAATACAATAATTAATGTATCTTCCTCTAATGTATATAAATAATTAAGCTATTTTTTGTTACATCCTACAAACTGAGTTTGAAGTATATTACTGCAGTGCACCCTGTCATTGTCACAGTAAGAGCGTAATGATTTCATTTTGTTTTCCCATTTCCCTTGCATGTTTGTGTCAGATCAAGTCTCTCTGAGGTTTTGTCTTGAGGTTTTTTGTCTTTTCCTCCCTCCCCCATCCCAGCATATATATTTTGACTGCAATACTGATCATGAAAGAGTCAAATAGAACAGAATACATTTCCTTTGAGTTGTTCGCATGTGCCAATGTCTTGGATTTTACATAAACCCTGGGCATGGTCGTGGTCCTTGCTTGTCAGCGGGAAGGTATCCTCTGTCTCCTCTGATCAAATAATCTTGTGCTGTTTAAACTAAACAGAATATCACTGCTTCAACCTCCCATTGGTACTATTTTCATGACAGCATGTGGTAGGATCCATTCACATGTCCAAGAATGTACACACGCATGTTTTCCACATTTATCTACCTCTTTGCTTTTGTGCACACGTTAACGGGACAGAAGACAACACAAAAAGCACTCTCCCAATGTGTTTGTGTGTGTATGAGAGAGAGATGGGGGTGCATTCAGGGGTACTGTAGGGACTTGGCAATGGCATCCTGAAACATTCCTTTCACTCCCTCTCACACACCCCTTCCTCACCCCACATCTCTTTTATTATCAGGTTCCCAGAGGCGTGTGTGAGAGAGAAAAAGAGGGGGAAAAAAATGGGGGTGACGCAGTGTCACTGCCAAAGACAGTGAAAGGATAGGTTGTGTACAGTCAGTAGGAGTACATAGTTTCATGATTTGAGGCTGCATATGTGTATAGGTTATGTGTGGGTGGTTGTTTTTGAGAGTAACAGAGCTTGAAGTACAGCGCTTGTTAAATGGGAGGGTCACGACAGCGACATCACCTAACAAACATGCCTCCATCTGTCCTCTCACGGTGTAAGACGGTGTGTCATCCTGTGTTTGTGAACAGGGTGTTGTAGAGAAGGTTACTTCTTGTCTATTAACAGATAATAACAGGGATGGAGTGAGGAGATGACCTAGTTTCTTGCAGCACCTACATAGTGTACTTTTCATAGATTTATTGTGAATCTTCAGTCCAGTCTCATTTAGTACATCCGAGACCGGAGACAGAGAGACGGTGTAGTGGTTACTGTTAGAGCTTGCAAAAGACATAAAGTTATGTTTATTCCATTATTATTAATTTAGGCTTCTGTTTCTTGTTTACCCACATTAGTAATGAGTATTACTCTCTGAATTCATTAAGGGGATTCATAAATTACTTCTTATACTCTTCTCCTTCTGTTTTAGACCCCCATACCCCTGCATTATGACAGATGGATTGAAAGAAACTGTGTCAGTGTATCTGATGCTTAAACCCTTCAGTAGAGTTTTATAAATCCAAGTCCAGTCTCTGTGTCCTGACCTGGCACCCCATATGAATGTGAAAATCTAAATCCTTCATTACAGGCCCCCTAAAGGAAGTAAAACATTTCACACATTGGGACCCCACTCTCGTCCTCCCACCACCACCACCTCCCACCTCCCATTGGCTCGCAGACCTTGAGTCCCCAGATGTGAGGTCCACAGTTGGACCTTCTTGGTGGTTAGCTTAAAGTTTTTATGTTATTAATTAAATTTTTATTAACAACGTATGTCTTTGTTTGTTTAATCCATACACACACAGTATAGGTAAAACAAAGAATATATCCGGTCACAGTTGTGTATGGATGAAACAAACAAAATATAACATGTTAATTAGTAAAACCTATAGCTGCATTTTCCCCTGCTTCCATTCTTTATGCTAAACTAAGCCATTCATCTGCTGTTTTTAGTGTCATATTTAGTGTACAAACTATATCCTATGAATAAAGGAAACCACTTTTAGAACAGACTAACTTTACTGTAAGTAAATAATTATGTTTACAATTGCTAACTTCTTACAATACATTACATTTTATTTTTTAAACAAGTGTAAAGTGTTTCTATAATCTGAGGATGCTGGTTTAAAGCTTACTATTGCTATGCCATTTTAAACTTTCCCATTTCCAATATTTCACTGTATATTACAGTGAAATAGTCTGATTGTCTTAGAGATATTTCAGCCTGGACCAAGTGACATTGCCATCGCCATGATAGAATATTTTGTCATAACCTTTTTTATTGTTTACTAAACTAATTTAGATGCATCTGGAGAAAAATATCCCCACAGAGGCTGATGAGAGGAGGGAGTGTACTGAGTTCCTGAGTCCACTGAACTGTCATTAAAGACTTATTCTCATTATTTCTATATATTGTATTATTCTGTTTTAAGAACCCTTTCTCGTTATAACAAATGTATTACTTTATCTTGTTATATAAAGACACATTCTTGTTATTACAAAATACCAGTGTATATTTATAAACCCTGCACACCCACAGAAGTGTTTTAATTTACTCTGGATTAGACCTCTGCTCAGGTTGAATGTGTGCAACAACCTACCAAGAAAATTAGATGTCTATCAGTCTGTGCACATCCATACAGCCCTTTAATTGTTTTTTGAGATCACATGTATACTTAATGCAATTTTTGTATGTCCCAAAGATTTCAGAATTGGAATACCACTACACAATAAAATAGCTCTAATTACTCTCTTAATACATGTGTAGAAGTCGAATGTTTGAGGCGGCCACTGCTCCATCCCTGCAGCATCTCTGAATGCAAGACGTTAGGTCATGACCCACATTTAATTGCTTCTCATTGCTCACTTGCTGTAGCCTATGTGAAGTATGTTTCTGAAACCTTAATGTAAGATGGTGGCATGAGTAAATTAAGAAAGAGGAAGCTGAAAATCCCCTTATCTTGAGATCATAATCGTGGGAGAACAGAGTTGTTTTCTTGTGATAATGGGTTAATTACCTGGTTATCTTGGTAAAAGAAATATATCTTGAGATAAGGAATAAATTATGTTGTAAATTATGTTGAAAACACTTCTGATAAAGCATAAATCTCAACATGCAAAGGTGAAATGTATTCTTTATCAGAAGTGTTTTCAAACAATATAATTCATTGCTTATCTCGATATATATTTATTTTCCCAGGTCTTTTCAAACAATATTTTTTACTTTTACAAAAGTAAAGAATTGGCTCCCCTGAAAGAGTCATGAGTTCACCAGAAAGCCTCATTTGAGAAGTTTAGGGGAATCATTATGCTACATTTTGGTGTCTGTATAAATTTATCTATATTTATTTATATTTAGCCTCCAAAAATATGCTAATAGTGAAGTTTTTTTCTAATAAGCACAATACTGTCCACTTCTATAATGGCAATCATTCATGTGTAGAGGCACAGTAGGAGGAGGAGGAGGTACTGGCTGCAGCATAATGCACATTATCTTTCGAACCTGTTGTCAGTGGAGTGATTTGTTTGTTCCCCTGTAGTGTAGTGCAGGTTATACAGACTATACTTACTCATTCTTCAGTCTTCCCTGGGTATACACACTTCTAAATCCCTTCTGATGCACATCATACATATTCTGTGAGCTGATTTTTTCCCCCTTTAATTGCAAAGGCGCAACATTTTCATGAGTGGATGGCATAAGGAATAAGGAATACTTCACTGAAAATTCATAATTATGTAGTTGTCTCACCAGTCTGGGGGTCAGTAGTATATAATCTGCACATGTTCTGTGGCTAATATTGATTTCATAATGATCCTTATGCCTTGAAGTCAAGCAGCAGTTAAATGTCAATATGTAAGTACTACATGAAGATGCATGAAAGAGCTAACATGTCATGATTATTACACAGGACTTTTATCCTTTGCTGGATGGGCCACTTATAAAAAACATTGGGGGCATGAATTAAGAGTATATCCTCTTCCCTAGCCACCATTACACCACTGCCCAGTAGTACTCCTCAGGTGTCTAAGGTTAAAAGATGAAATGCATTTCTTAATTGTTTTAACTTTTAACAGCTGTACAAAATACTTTTATCGTAATAAGAGAAGGAAGATTAAAGATGTGAACTATCATAAAAGTCAAAGAATGGGTAATGTTATTGCACCTGGCGCATCCACTGATTGGACTCTGTTTTCTTGAAAAACAGCTTGATTTCTGCCCAGCACTAATGAGATGGTCTGGTGGCAGACCAAGTCAGGAGGTTGATGATGAATCACAGCTAGAGACCAAAACACAGAATCACATTTGTCATGAAGCTTTATCATGAAAAGTATAACAATAAACTTTTACAGTATAGCTAGCAGATTTTATAGCAATTGCTCAAAGTGCCTACAACTGCCAAACATGAATAATGACACAGTTAATCAGACTTTGAATGACTCAAACAGAAAGACAAAAAAAATCATAATAAAGATATGCTTTACATACAGATTTGGAAGAAAGAAATAATAACTTTATTTACTTATAAAACACCTTTAAAAACATGATGTCAAATGCCCAGCTTCCAATCAATCATAGGCTATGTTGCTACTAAATTTACTAAATATTAACATCTACTTATAGTTGTTAATATTGAATATTTTGCTCGTTTTTCCTCCTCTGAGGGTTTTAGGAGCTCAAAATGTTGCTGCATCAACGAGAACTATAAAGTAACTTACACGGTCTGATTTTTAAGTTTGGTTCTTCGGATTGGTTTGAAGGTTGAATTTGTTGACTTGAATGTCAATCCATCACTGTTGTCCAGTTGAATCTGTTGAATCAGATTTCAGACATCTTTATGATGTAATATTTTAAAGTGCAACATGCAGAGACATTGGTTTGGTCTTTGTATACTAGCTAATAAAAAAAAACAATTAGTTACTTAGGCCACTACATGATTTTTGAAATGTACCACGTAGGTTTTGGATTAAAAAAACAAAAACAAAAGGGCACTGCCAAGGAAGGAGGGCAAACAGAGTCCAACCCGTTTCCTGCAAATGCCTGTTAAGTAAATATAGTAAAACACAAAAGAATATTATGCCCCTGAAGGTTATTCTCCTGTCAGCAAAGTGACCTGCTAAAATGCTAAAATAGTAACAAATAAATTACTGATCTTCTCTGTGTAAGGACTTCATCCCCTTGTTTCAAGTAACTTTCTTCTCTGTTCTTTGTCACCTACAGTATTTTTATATACATTATACTGTAGTTACATGTTTGTTTTTTTCTTTGGTCAGCTTGGTTGTCCTTGTTCTTCTGCCTATTTGTATCTTCCTGAAAGTTGCTCTCGGAACTGTGTGTCACACAATGAAAAACCAACAACCAGCTACACTGAAGTAGCTACATAGTCAAATTGCAGTTCATTAAAACTGCCTCAGGGCGTTTTTTATGCATATACCAATATTAGTCGTACCAAAACAGCCTTAAGAAAAAAGACAATACATTCGAACCTGTGGGGAGCGCATATTTAGCACAAGATAAATATATGTATATGCTAGATTAACAGGATATATTCTGTATTCATCCATGATACATTTATGTGAATGTACTCTGAAAATAGATAACATATTCGTAATTTCAACATTATGTCTCCTGCTGTTTTGTACAGAACCAGACTGGCTGTTTCTCTGTTTCAAATATTTGATCTCAGCTAAGCAAACTGGCTGCTGGCTGTATCTTCCATATTTAAAGGACAGATATGACAGTGGTATTGATCTTTGCATCTAACTTTCTACATGAAAGTGCATAAGTTTTTCCCCCCAAAATGTCAAGCTGTTCCAACAACACACAGTTCATAGTTACATATCATGGTGACAAGTTTGTGACGGGAAGAAACAGCATGTTGAAAAAAAATCAGGGAATGGGAAGAATTGAATAACTGAGTGCAAGTTATGACTTACTGAAATAAAAAGCTTAGCTTGCTAGCTTTATGAATCTTGCATTTGGCTTGTTTAGCTTGCATACCAAATGTATATTATTATTGACCTGAATCAATGATTTTCTGTATTTTGTCTTAAAAGAACATGAATTAATATTTTGATATTAATCATGCATTAAGCACTTTAGTTTAAGGTGGTGGAGACCAAAACAGAAAAGTGAATATTTTACTTTGTTGGGTGGTCAAACAATGTACTCCAAATTAGTATTTTTTTAAGTAAGCAATTGACGATATTTCAATTGTGTGTTTACAGCTTGTTGTATTATCTATAAGTGGCCAAAGAAGTCTATCAATAGTTCTTTAAATATCTTATTGTTACTTTTCTGAAGCCAAACTGTTGGCTAGCCTGGTACAATTAGGTGCAACTGTAGCTGTGTGACATAACACAAGACTTCATGCATGTTTTATACCCATTGTTAGTGTGTGAAAGAGTCCATGATTCAAGACAGCTTTGAAAAGACCTTGTGCAAGAGAATTGTATTTGTGCACCTGCAGACAGGTGAACAACCTGGAGCGTGACAGCTTTTTGGGCATGACTTGCAAGTCGAGTGAAGATATTAACTTGTCAGGCATCTGCAGCCCTGTGCCATGATAAAGGGACACCTCAGACAGAGTGTTATAGCAGCTAATGTAAACTGCATTATGAGATTCATGGAGCGTATCACATTAAGAGAAATGTTTAGTGTACCTTGACTGAAAACTTCGAGTAAGCCCTTACGAATTTGGTTAGAATGAGAAAGATGAAGATATTTCAGATGAGTGTGTACAGTTTGAGGATTTCTGTGTGATGCTTGACTAGCAGAGTGAGGACCACCTGCACTGTGCATCAGGCACACTAAATCTAGTTTCCTCTAAAGACTTGAGAGAAATGTCACAAAGAGGCACCAACAAACTGAAGCCAAGTGTTCTGTTAGCTGGAACACAGCAAGATTCCTGTAGTAGAAATTTCATTGATAATTTCCCCTGATGCCCACTTGAACCTCTGCCCACACAGAATTCTGTGCTGGGTCGAATGACTTGGTCCTCATTTCTCAATCCACTCTGAAATTGGACAAATTGAAGATAGGTTTGGCAAAACCTGCAACAACTTACCTAGCCCCAGTGGACCCCCTCCTTTTTAAACATGCTTGATATTTGTGATACACCACGAGCTCAGTGTTGCTGAGAGTTGCATTTATATATTTTTTTAATCTATAAATTGAAATGAGGACCAAATGAATATAGGTTTCACTTTCTGTTTAGTTGGTTTGCATTGTGCTCATCAACTGTCTCTGCTGTGCACTCTGTATCTTTCTGTCTGAGACTCATTTGTGTATTAGAAGGATAAAAAAGATAAAGATCCCTGAATCCTTGAATCAAAACATGCATGATTTTTGAACAGGTATGAGAAATTCTTCTTGTAATTGGTGACAATTGATACTTGGGTTCCTGAATTATCATTAAATATATAAATACATCAAATGTTCAATGGATGCTCAGTGTAAGCTGGGCTTGTTTTGGCTTTGCCCTTCTCTTGCTGCCCACTTTACCCCCTCCTCCTTTTCCTTTTGCCCACCCTGTTCTCTCCCTCCCCACATTACCTACACAATTTTGATGTAAACTCAAGCACACAAAGTAGTACACACACACACACACACACACACACACACACACACTCTAACACACAGAGAGAGAGGCAGTCCAGAACTTGTGAGGACCTGCGACTGCTGAGGAATGCAACAAGAGACTGAACCAAGAAGGCTATTCATTCAGAGCCCCTTTTCACATACACACAGACATACGCACACACATACACACACAAACAAAAAAAAAAAAAAACCTGAGTGGAATGTATTTGCATGTCACTGAGAGAAGTATCCACTGTGTGCACATGGACACAACTCTGTACATGTATTAGCTCTCTCTCTCATTCACACACACACACACACACACACACACACACACACACACACACACACACACACACACACACACACACACACACACACACACACACACACACACACACACACACTATAGCTGACTGCTAATTGATCTGGCGCTCATCCAACCCCTCAAATTGAAAGGCCGACAGTCTCCGTCAATATGGCCATCACTGTCTCTCGCTCTCTATCAATGAGAAAACTGGCTATTAATGAGCGTGCACGTTCCCGTGGATGTGTGTGTGTGTGTGTGTTAAAATGTCAACATTAAACGCCGTTAGTCCAGTTGTGTGTGTGTGTGTGTGTGTGTGTTGGTAGGTCTTAAGATTGGCACAAACCCAGCTTTGTCTGTTTCAACGGGAAAACTAACCTGAAGAGTATTCTTTGTGTTTTTATTTCACATGATGCAACAGTTGCTATCTGCAGACATTTAGTGTCCCACTGAGACCGACAGTCAATAACGACCTGAACAAAGGTGAAACACAAAGAGGTGGGAAAATCTGCAGGTAAACAATGTCAACCAGTAAACAATTTCAGGATTTATGACTGTCTTTGAGGTCTAAACCTCTTACCCTCAATAACATGAATTTGTCTGTCCATCTGTTGTGTGTGTGTGTGTGTGTGTGTGTGTGTGTGTGTGTGTGTGTGTGTGTGTGGGAAAGAGAAAGGATGCCAACTCATTACCTAGCAGCCCAGTAAACAATGTCAAAGAGTTACGATTGTGTTAAGCACTGCCTAAATCTCAATTACTCTCAAGCTCCTCAGCTAGAGACACATGAATCGTTTCTGCTGAGCTGGTCAATAAAACACTTCTCAAATCAAGCTGAAGTGTCACTAATAGGCAGTAAATTAACCACCTTTCATCTGAACTGTCCCCAAAATAAAATACTGCTAGTTTCTGCAGAGTATGTGTGTGTGTTTTCAGGAGGGTTGAGTTCATTTCAACTCTGAAAGTGGAGAGGGGAACAGTATAATATCCTAGTAATAAAACTATATCAAAAAATAATTAGGAATCAGTATCATTAGCAAAAAAATGTCTCTGTAATTTACATTTTAATATGATTGTAGTGAAACTGAAACTCTCCAATGCCCACATTTTCCAAGCTGCTTCTGCTAATTTGTACTCGCTGTTGCCGAGAAATGACTAAATGACAAGTGAGGAGAATAAAAACAAACCCATCGTGTAACTTTTGTTAAATACATGATTTATGTGCATTGTTTGAGTTAAAAACTAAGCTTTATCATTCAGAGTGACAGTACAGTAGCTGCCGAAAGGCAGTGTATTCTTTACTACATATCATACATATCAAAGCAGCCTTTACTCAAAAAGCTTCTCTCCCCTTGAGGTCATCAGTAAATGCTGGATTCATGTCTGAACAGAAACTACCTCCACTATGTTTCTTTTAGTATCAACAAAACACATGATATTTCTTCTAGTAAGTGGTAGGATTACAATGTGTAAATCATTGTTCACAGTGTGTGTGTGTGTGTGTTTCTGCATGTAAATGGTCACATGAAAGTGTGTATTTGATATAAAGAAGACAGCAAACATAAAATTTCTGTGCTCATAACCAAAAGTAAAGTAGCCATCATGGAAGTCACATTGTTGCTCCACACCCAACCCTGTGATCTCTCTCATGATTAATTTCTTTTGCAAAAAAAAAAAAAAAAATGCAAATATTTTCTTCTCAGTCATCTGAAGGCACGAGGAAAGGACCTGGCAATCAGCCATGTCAGAGAAAAATCTGATCAGCTGCATAACATCCAAAAAGATAATGACCTGAACTGGCTACTGCAGGACTAAAGCAGGATTAAAGACTCCTATGATGGCAACCTTACTGTAATTAAAGATAAATAATACTTGATCGGGTGATTGTGGCATATTTGATTGAGTTTCAGTTGTCAATATGAATATTAGAAGTACTCATGGCAGTGAATCAAGTAAAATGTAAATCAGTTTTTTGAGTATCAGATGATTTCAGTTGATATCAGATCAGTCTTACAATCATAAGCTGAAATAAAGAAGGAGTGAGTGAACTGCATCATCATATCTGACTGGAGACACTAGAGGAACAGTTCAGCATTTCAGGAAATACACTTTGCTGCCTAGAGTTAGATGAGAAGATCAATTTGACACCATTTTACGATCTATTAAATATAACAATAGCTGGTTAGTTTAGCATAGGATAAGGGCTAATCTGGCTCTGTCCAAAGGTAAATCCACCTAACAGAAGCTCTAAAGTTGACTAACTTCACAAGTTACATTTAATAGTGTAATCTATACAAAAACCAACAGCTAAAAATGTCACAGGGGCAGTGACAGTCTGAATGCTAAGCTAGGCTAACCATCTCCAGAACAGCTACAAAATGGACCTTGTGATGAGACCGTTTTCTCAAAAGCTGTTTCCGAGGTCAAAACTGTTTTTTTTTTGTTGTTTTATTGAGATCCAAAACATTATTTTATCTTTAGTTCCAGATTTATCTGTTTGCAGACTAGCTGTTCATCTGGAGTCAGCTAGTCTGACTAAATCTGCCTCTTAGCACAGTTAATAAATGAACACATATGTGTTAATAATGTGCTTAAAATGAGCCCTAAAAGGTGCTAGTGGGCAGATTTTGTAACCTTTGGGTGGAGCCAGGCCAGCCGTTCTCCTCTGTGGCCAGACATTAAGCAGAGCTAAGCTAACCAGCTGCTGGCTGAAGCTTCTTTAACTCCCTGCAAGAAAGTAAAAAAAAGTATATTCACTAAACGCCTCATTATTTGGTTATGGTATTACTAAGGTTAAATTAATCATATGCATGTTTATCTTTGTCATAATCCTCTATGCATATGTAACACTGGTATTTCTGTGGAAACTGAAGTTGCAGAAACAACAGTAAATGCCACCTGGATCGCCAGTGTCATGGACAAACTTGCAGTAACAAGCTATAATAAGTTGGATATGAGTTTTTTGTTTTAAATTCCACGTACTGCTTATCATTCAAAAACAGGAAAAGACTTGGTAACAATTTGGACAGTTTACAGAGTATTTTTATCATTTCAGCTGTAACAGATTATATTTGACAATTGATCAACATACCCAAATTTTTTGTGCCTAGACTTCACCAAATCATAACCACAGTGGTGTAATATCAGAAGACAGTTTCATTTGTGAAGCATTTGAATTGTTGAGTCTCAACTAATAAGCTTTTGAAATGTTACAAATACTCATATGAACTATCTGTGTTTATCTAGATAAAGTGTTTTTGAGTGACAAACAGGACTTGGAATTTAAATATGATTATTTGAGTATATTATAATTGTATTATTAAGTATTATTATAATTCATGTTAATTGAAGACAATCCTTTTTCCATATTTGAATATTAGAAATAACTTCAGATCACTGTCAAATCTGTCAAACACTGACCACCAGATGGTCATGCGACCTGTTAAAAGAATACTGTGACATTTTGAATTTGAATCAGCTGTCAAATTGTGGGAAACTATGCGAGCGATTGTGCCTCCCAGTTTAAATGATGAATGCTGACAACGCTAACAAGACATTTCAGGGAACACTAACAAAGACAAATGCATAAAGTTTTTCCACAGTGTCAAGTGTTTGGTGAAGAAAAATGACCGAGTGATACTCAGAATGTCCTTTCAGAGCTAATGGTGAATAAATTATATAATTGGTAAATGGAAGGCAGTTTGCCATTACATTTTGATTGAATTAAAAGTGAATTCATCTAAACCGTGCTGCACTGTCCAGTCATTCCAAGCCTGGACGTGACAGTAATGCCCAATCTGCTCCTTAAAATGTGTCCCTCTGTCTGTATATGTCATCGCTGTCCTTCAAGTCCAGTCCGTGTTTTCTGTGGTTCTTCAGTCCATGCAGCCCTTACAGTGACAGTTCTTCCCATAGAAATCTATCCATTTCACTCAAAGTGAAACCAATCTGCATTGATTTCTCCAGTGTTTCTTTAACTTGAAGTTGGACACCCGAAAAGGGTCAATTTCCATATAGAAGCTACATTCACTCAGCTTGGGTCCCCGTCTGAAGGAGTTTGATGTGGTGTACTGCATGCGGGCTGCAGAGAGCTGAAAGAACAAGGTGGATTTCTGTTTTCAAAGGAGATGAAATGTCCCTTTAGAGAGGTCAAGCCACCAGACCCAGACGGGATATCTTAGCAGAGAGGAAGGAGTGTAAGATGAAGACGATCGGCTTTGGACACGAGTGGAGGTCCAGTTGCTGGAGGAGAAATGGAAAACAACAGAATTAAAAAGCAGGACAAAACTCAAAACATGACTGTGGTAAAGAAGAAAGAGTGTGATTAAAAGATGTGAGAAGTTATTAAACCAGACAGGATGACGTAGAGACAAAGAGGCAGAGGAGGGTAGGAAAAGTAAAAGTGTTTATAAAGCACATAAAACCATAAAAAAATATTTTAAAAACTAGAGGGTCAACACAGTTCCCCATGAGGTAAGGATTAGCTGGAGCTACGCACACACAAACACCACATAACTGAACAAAGCTCTGTTCATAACCTGAACCAACAGTAGGTGATTTCACCGGTACTATGACTCACATCCTGTTCCTTTAGAGAGATTTGCCCTATAAATTCACACTTAAACGACTGTTTAGTTGATCAGATTTAGCGCTGAGGAAGTTTTAGAGGCTACCTCATGTCAAGTAAACCAAGGGCAATGAAATATGAGTAGACCTGCACTTCATTACTGGTCCACAAAGATCTTGTGTTTCCAAAAACTTCAATTCTCCGCAGTAGGTATAAATGAAGTGATTTCTTTTGCTGTTCTGGAGCAATGGCTTTACAAATGGCGGTGTCAGCTGTTGATCCACCAGTTTCCGTCCAGACTGAAATATTCTAAAACAACTGGATGGATTGGCGTGAAATTTGGTACAGATGGCCATGGTGGCCAAAGGATGAAAGATGACTTTTTTGATCCATTGACTTTCCCTTTAACACCACCACGAGGTTGACATTTGTGATTCAGCTTTACTGGGTGAATTGCCATGACATTTAGTACAGGTATTCATGACCACTCGGGATGAATTGCTATAACCTTGATGATCCATCAACTTTTCATCCAGTGCTATCACGTTTGTGCTGAATATCTAGGTTTATGACCAAAATATCTGAAAAAAATCTGTTGGACTTTGTGTTTAGTACTAATTACTAAATATTAGCATGCTAACACGCTGATAAACATTGTACCCGTTAAACATCAGTATATAAACATTGCCACCGTGAGCATGTTAGCATGCTGACTCAAGCATTTAGCACAAAGCACCACTATGCCAGAGTACAGTAGATTTTTGTACAGTAGACTCTTAATATTTGTTTTCTAAGCCACAATCAATCAAATGGTTTGGCTCGGTCTATACATTATTTGCATAGGGGAGATAAACTGTCAGTTGCTATGACAAAATTAGACATAAATAGTCCCTGCCAACTAATGACAGTATAGTCCACACTTTGAAAAATAGCCCAGCTGATTCCACTTTTGAAATGCTGAGCTAATGAGCCATCAGCCACATCCGCAAGTGCCTTGGGATTTTTATAAAGCTGTGTCTGGGTTGGGTTTCAGAAATGCTACAAACACCAAAATCTGTTCTGGTAAGGTAGCCAACAGAGGGTTTTGAATCAAAGCTCCAAAGTCTTTACTTATTTGCCTTCAACATTTGAACAGTCAAACATAAGTGTTTTATGCAGAGCCGTATATGAATTGTTATACAGACAGTTTGAGGACAGATAAAATGTCTCAGTTTTCAATTTCTGAATCCCATAAGCCAAGAGTAAATATTTTACTTTTCACTGTCACTATTTTCCAGCATACAGTAAATGAATGAAAGTGAATACAAGTGAATGATGAAACATCAATGATGTTTTTCTGGGTGAAAACTGTTTGTATAAGTGCCATGGGACGGTACTAGAGCTCATCCTCCTGACACCAACATTGATATTCGTATCAGTGTTGTCAAATAAGATCCAAGAGGCTAAAAACTGAAACATTTAAAGCAGAAGTGAAGAATACTGTGTGGTGAGAGTGGTAGAGTCTGTACTTGGTTGTTTTCAGGTAGACACATCAATTGGTCCTGATTACTCCCTGAACCAAGCTTAGCTGGACCTTCATACAGTGAGTGTTGAGTGGTATGAACAGATTAAAAGTCTTACAGTGAGTGACAGGCTATTTTTAAAGAAAACTCCACTCTCAAACACTCTTACCTGGTAAGACTGATGTATGAGCGAAGTTCATTTTATATCAGCAGTTATGTTGTGTTATTTTTGTGCAGTAATTTTTCAGCTGCACCACCTTCACTCTGCCGCTCTCTCGTACACTTGCTTCATTTCCCAGTAGGCCCTCTGAAACCCCCTGAGAGATGGTATGAACTTGTTCTATTTACTGTGAGTTGTACACGAACATAGGAAAGTAAATGCTTAAAGAAGAACATCTTAACTCAGTGTAACCTGAAATGAAAAAAAGGATTGAGTAAAATTGTTTGGCTTGTGTTAAATCCAAATATTTTCTTTCATAAGTTTCCCAAATGTGTAGGAGTGGATGATTTTCAGTGGACCACAACCACAGACAAAACTGAGCTACATTTTGTGTGTCCAAACATAAAAACAAAACAAAAACAAAAACACTCACAATCTCCCCCTCCTTCCCTCCAAAGTCAAGGAAGAGCATTCGGACTCCGTCATCTGAGGACATCTTTAGTTTTTCGTAGGGGTAGGAGAGGAGCACCTTGGGCCGTGTAGGTGTTTGAGCTCCTCTCTCCTCTCCGTTCTCCCTGTCTCCCAAAGTGGGGTCAGCCAGCACGGAGAAGCCCTGTTCGTAGTGAATCACCAGCCGGCACTCCTGACCCTGGTATAGACAACCTGGATGATAAATAGAAATGGTAATTTCATTTTTGATTGTTAGCTAGCAAGATGCTCATGCACAAATCATCTTGTTTTTCATTTTCCCTGCATTAATAACGTGTGGATGACAGAAATAAGAGTGAAACTGCAGGTCAGAATTTGAATCATTATCCTGGTGCATGTACCGGAATAAGTAATTACAATGAGAGGTAACAGTACGACTCTAAATCACAGATGTTTATGAAAGAAGCAGGACACACTGAAATGCATATTGTGGACAAAGAAGTATTTCCGTCCTGTCCTTGGAAAACCCTCTCTCAGGATACATTTTCTATTATCTAATGACTTCAGTGTTGGCTTTTATTGGAAGGACATTGTCATTCAGTCTGATTAATGTGTTATGTTACTGGGTTGTATGTTTCTGCAAAGTGCACTAAAAAGATAAATGACATTGACACAGTCTCTTTTTCAGTTAATTCAACTGACAATGACAGGTGATCATGTGGTTAGAAAAGATGAAAAATGACATATGAAATAGTCGAACACAGTTCAGTGCCATAACTGTGTCCCTTTGCTCTGCATTACATGAAACAGGCATGGGCTTCTCCCATCAACATCAATAACTTTTTGAGTTAATTAATTTGCCTGAAAGCTAATTATGTTGAAAAATATGCAGTATACTGTACTATACTAATGCTTCCAATTAACTCAGTTTATCATGGTTTGATCATTTAAAATACTTAAAACATTGACAATGATTGACTATCTTGGCTATATTTCAAACTGTTCAGAAAGCATTTACTCTCTCAGCTGTCAGCTTATTAGGTGTATTTATTAGGTTAGAATATTGATACGTTAATGATATAATAATATTAAATCATGCAGGTTACATATAATTATAAAAGGTTTTTGGTTAGACATTTTTAGAGAGTTGTTGGTTAAACATTAAGTGGTTTGTGGTTAGGGTGGTTTGTGGTTTGTGGTGCTGTAGAATTGAGGTATTTCTAATAATTCAGGCCAAACCATTTATATCAACAGAATATTGAAGACATGTCTAGCTAGTTTTAGTTAGAGGTGATACCCAATAAACTGGCAACTTAGTGTATATTTATATTCCCCTTTTTTAAAAATATATTGTACAGTCCAATTGCCAACTGTAACAACTGATTTGCTGTGAATATGTCAGTTATCTATCAAAGTCAGCCTCTTCACATGGCGACCAACCCGCTGAAACCACAGCTTAATGGATCTGCTGCACAACATTTTTCCTGCTCTCTCTTCACAGCGTGCGTCTGGCTGAAAGCTGAGTGCACTATCTTTATCTACTCCCCCAATTTACGCATCACTTTTCACTACTGTAATGTCAAAACCTGTCTTATCTCCGCACAGTGGGATCTATCTGAATTATTTTTTTCTTATTTTTCACGCTGCTTGACAGCAGTGTTCCCTCACTCAGACTTGAAGGCTGCATGCTGAATACTTCATTTACAGCATAAGCTCCTCTCTCTGGATGACATCTGATCTACCGAGCGGCGTGTTTGTGTGATAGTGAGCCAGAAGAGAGTTGTTATCTTTCCATTGTTTGCTGACAGCCTGAGCAGGATGTGTGCGCATGTACAGGGAGGGGAGGAGTGTGTTTGCATGAGTGTACATATGACAGCGAGAGTGTGTGTAATGCATGTATGCTGGCAAGAAAAATTAGTGTGCTTATGTTTATGTAAAAGAGACAGAGATGTATATATGAGTGCGTGTGTGTGTGTGTGTACAGAATACCTTTGCATGTGTGTTTACATATAATGTACGTGTATGTGTTATTGCTCACTATGGCCTGCTTCAGTCTCTTTTGTCCGACTGTCAACAGGCCCATTCTCTGATTACTTAACCGTGTCGTCAGTCAAACCACACTAATCACCCTATACACACCTAAATCCCTTCCTCGTTCAGCTCTTTATCTAAAGGCGATTATGAAACCAAGGTTGGCAAATGTGTACATAGTAACACACACACCAGACTATGGTCAAACTCAATATGCAAATAATTCTTGCGAGTTAAATTCACCCTGCATGGAGTAATCAAGTCATACGCTAAATAGATTTAGATTTCTTGTTATTGTTTAGATTTTTGGTACGTTATCGTGTTCTGCACATTTGAAACATTTATGAAACCCTTACATCATTTTATCACTGTGGTTCAGCAGAGAGACAAAATAATTCCTGCAAGGAAAAGCACTCTCTCTCTGAATGACTTCACAATTACAAACACTGCTCCAAAGGTGGGTCATATTAGGTTGACTGCCAATTAGCAGCTGTTGTCAGCTGTAAAAGAGGTACTTTATTATGGGAGTTTACAATGCAACATGAGACAACCAGTGCTGCACTGATAACATAAAACTGCAGATTTATTCATTATGTCAAGGGGAGGCAGTCTCAAGAATTATAAATAGAGCTTTAGTTCAGACAGCACTGAAATAATCAGCTGCTGGACTACCAGCTGACTAGTAATGTCCAATCATATTCATACAGGTGTACAGTGCACCAATTATAATCATAATATAGAAATATTTTTCTGCTGATGCTTCATGTAGTTTGCTGTTACAAGTCTCTCTGTCTCTCTATGTGCTTTGATTTGTGACATTAATGGAATCTGTTGAGGGATGATTAAGGGTCGGAGTATACTTGATCAGAACTACTTCTTATGATGTGCTGATCGCGGGGGAAATCAAAAGTTGTTTTGAACAGCTATGCTCGAAGGTGGAGTGAAAAGCCAGTTACAGAAATGGTCGAACAGAGGCCCCATCCTAATCTGACGTCTGAAAGCTGTGGGGGGGAAGAGGTTTGCGAAGCTATCTGACCACCCAACGAGTGGTTCTGATTGAACATACTGGCCCCTTAATTCCCCCAGCAGAATCCTCGTTGCTGCTCAGATTTTCTGGGACCTCCCACGAAGAGCAGAGCCTTTCCCACCACACCTTACTGTAGAACTGTTTTCTATAAAAGGTACATTTTTTTACTGTTACTGAATGAACTTTCTTTGTCAAACATAGATAGTATTTATTGTTTGCAATGCAATGCTGGCTTCAAACCACACTGATCAGGTGAGGTGTTGGGACCAGTAAGAGCAGAGTATATTACAGTGATTTCTCCTTTCCTTATCAGCTGTGAAACACACTAAAACAACAGAGGTGTGTTGATTACAACTTCAGGAAGTAATGTTGATAAGAAGGACGCTGTAAATCAAATAGAAACATGAGGCACACACACACACACACACACACACACACACACACACAGTCAAATATACATTGTAATATCCCTGGAACCCTGTAGACATCCCATTCATGATGAAAAATGACTCTCATAATGTGTAATATCATTCTAATGATGTATAAACAATCTGGCAGGACAAACGTCTCCCTAATGGCACAACAGTTGTAAATGGGGCAAAGAGTGCTGGGGTCTTTGTTGTGTTCAGGAGTGAAAATTAGATCTGAAACTCTACTCTTCTACCTGAGAGGCTTGATCTGTGGGGCAAGCAGGGTTTCCCACCAGAATACACACCCACACACACACAAACAGGCACACACGGAGAAAGGGGCTTTTCAGGCTGCAACAAAAGCCCTTCTTTCTGCCTGATGGTGAGTGGAAAAGACAGAGGGAAGGATGGAGGGGCAGAGAGTGATAACACTGAGAGACAGAGAGGAACTAAATGAGGGACAGTGAGAGACAGCGAGAGAGGAGGGAGACACTAACCATCACGCCAAGAGGAAACACTAAAAGGTTATTACAGGAGAGAAACTCTTTCTTTGATGGCTGTTTTAAACTCGCAAATGACATTAGCAGCAGGTACTTCATATTAGTACTAGTATTCATATAGGTACGTCATATTTTGAAAATGCATCCCACTGTGTCTAAAATTCAAGTGTCACAGCAGGTTACCAGGTTAATTTTCCACAACAACTGAGATGGAATTGCTTTTTTAAGTCATTAAGCTGTTTACCTATTCATTAAGGAGACCCAGTCGACCTCTAAGACAATTGAACAAATTTTACAGCTGTTACCTTTGACAACAACATTAACAAGGAAGGCTGTGAGTGTGTAGGTAGAATTGAGATTACTGACTTTAAACAGAATACATCTGAAGCTGGTCATAAAATAATGTTTTGAATATGTGATTCAGGGTGTATCCTTGACATTGGCCACAGCAGTCGAGAAAATAATGTATACACAAGGAGTAGCTGTTCTGGGGCTTTCAAGCAACTGGTTAACATAACTTATCATAAAGGCCATGCACACATCCCTCGTAAGACTACAACCAATTTGAGGTTTACGCTTTGATTTCTGTACATGCTAAAGACAGACATAACATTTAGTGGCGCTGGAAGTAGCACAGAGCTAACTGTTTCCCCGTGTTTCCAGTCTGTGGAAAGCTATAGCTTCAAATGTAACAGAAAGTCATCTAAAATGTGTATTTCCATATATGATTAAACTGTTGGTAACTAAGCTAAGGTAATTAGGCTAGAGTTTCATATTTAGCACACATACATGACCATGGATATTTTCATCTAACTCTTTGCAAGAAAGAAAATTAAAACTTATTTCCCCAAATCTCCATCTGCTAATGTAGATGATTATGTCACACAGACTAAATGGACTCTCTGGTAATAGAGGAGATATGTGGTAGATATAAGCAGGGTTTAAAACTACAAGCTGTGACTACATGATATGCAGTGCCTTATCCTGCTAATAGCTGAAAATATCAATATAAGCTCAGAAAGGTTTAAGTCACCTTGGACATCATAATAACAGAAATGACAGCAAGCCAAGTGCCTGTGAAATTTAATTTCAGAGCCGAACAAATTACTTTCCCCTTTAAAATCTGTCTAAGAATGGCCTGCTGCCCAGTGATTGATAGAGAGTTGATCTATCTTCAAAGCAAATCTTTATCACAAGCCATGACAGTGAATAAACTATAACAATGATTTATCAGAATGCTACACAGATGAAAAGCTGACAAGGTCAGTGCAACGACTCCTAAGGTGGCAACTGCTGAAAAATGAGTGAATGCACTTTGTATGCTTTATCACACTCCTTCTCGAGGAACTGCAAATTATTTTTCTGCTTGCGGAACAAGAAACCGAGGACTCTGTGCTAACATCAATCTGTTTCAGTAAAGTTATGGGATCCATTTTAGATTCAATAGTAAGCAATAAATATCCAAAACCATCCTCATTTTTCATTCTTTTGGCCTACGGTGTCACTGTCCTAAATCAGTATTACAGTACGGAATTATTTATTTTTCTAGTTTATACTTCATTAATCCTGTTCAAGTTCAATTGAATTCAATTAAATAAAGCTGCTGAAACACTTTTAGCGATGGTAGAGACATCTATAGCTCAACAAATGGCCAGTTTGTTGGTCCACCACTTTAGTCCAAACTGAAATCTCTCAAAAACTATTACACTAATTGATGAAATGTTAGATGGACTGCTATTAAATTAGTTTAATATCCCTGATATCTTGTCTACTGTAGCACCATCATCAGGTCAAAATTTCCATTTGTACAATATGGACACCAAAATAAAACTCTAAAAGCCTACTTTTGCCCAGATGCAAATGACAAAGGTACCACGGCAAAGGTAGCACAAGTTAGCATAGCTCTTTAGCTGCACTAACATTTAGCAGTTACAGTGGCACTGGTGTCGGTGAGAAAAACAGAGCTAAAAGTAGTATGAACATTGGACTTATGACATTCATCAGGTGACCAAACACAGCTCCAAATAACGCCAATGCTGCTCCATGTATATTAATTGTTCACATTGTCAACTTACATTGAAAAAAGAGATAGCCTGTCAGTGTTTTTGTGTTAATAGCTTACTCTTACTCTTCTTGTCCTCTCAAAACAATAAATGAATGCAGAAAGGACCTGCACACCTGATTGGACAGGGTTAGTTTTCCAATAAATGTCACCTTGACAATAAGAATGATAAAGCTGTTGATTTCACTGCTACATTCAAGATACAGCACGTCAATATTGAGCAGCTTGTTCCAGTCTAGACGGCATTTTGTCATGGGATTAAGTAAAACGTCCTTTTAGCATTCACATTTGCCTGCTCACTACCATGACATACAAAATTAGATTTTTATCAAACACCTTGGAGTTTTAAATTTAAACTGAGTACTGCAGACGTGAATGAAGGCTTGCCATGCTAATCACAGCGTAACATTTACACCTGTACTCATAGGTGAAGGCACCATTTCGGAGAGTTTTAACAATGCTTTGGAGGCGATAAATGCAACAACAACACTGGCAACAAGGATGTAGTGTTGAGGTCGTGTATCTTTTGCAGCTAGATACACACTGTCTCATATAAGAGGGGAGTCTGAAGTGAGACTCAATTTGGCATGGTGTTATCATAGACGAAGAGAGGAGGGAGACCCAGGGGAGAAGTGCAGTTCCCAGGACAATTTGTGCTCGGAGAAAGAGGGAAGCAAAGAGGGAGCGAGAGAGAGAGAGGGGTATTATGTTGGAATTCCCTTGACGGCTGAGACTCAATGCCAAACAGAACACACACATACACACACACACACACACACACACACACACACAAGAATAGCATTCCTTTCTATAAATAGCAAGTGCTTTGTCCACATCTTCCATATGGCTGTCAAATTATATCACAAACCCTCTTCTATATCAGTATATGAGTGGACATGGGAGTCTGTATTTGTGTATGTACTGATGCATTTTGCTTTACGCACAGGATTTTAACTTTATTTTAGGCTTGCAAGACCCCAGGCAGTACTTATCCTTGCTGTCTCTCTGCTTATGTTTTGCTGCAGTATGCCTAAACACGTCTGAGGAAGCATCACAGAATCCAGCACAGTGACCTGTGCTGCTCACTTTGTGTTTGTGTGCTTATGTGCATCAGTACTCACTTGTGGTGACTTCTCTGATCATCTCAGCTGAAGCGTGACATCCGTTGACTATGTGTCTGGTCCACATGGACAGATCCTTGGTGGTCTCAGCCCGAAACAGGTGAGTCTCGATGCCGAGTCGTGTGCCAGTCCGAGTGGCAAAAAACAACTCTGTGCCAGAGTGAGGTGACCCTCGGTCAGGGCCAGAGTGGACGAGACTGAATAAACACATACACACATAAACTGTCAAATAGTATGGGGAAGAGAGGAAACATTTTTGTCAGTGTAAAGTAAATTTCTCCCAGCCACAGGTTCTTATTTTCTTGTTTTTTTCCCCTCCCTGTGGAGTTTTTATACTACATATATTTTGCATGTTGTTAAACACAGCAACAACAAACCTCAAAAAGCCACTTACGTGATGGTAGACTTGTTGTTAAAAAGCCTCACAATACAATAAGTCATATTTGATATGTGCAAAAATTACAGTTGTGCAACGCTACACCTGTCAGTGATGATAAAGGGGAGGCTGAAAAGCTCATTATAAAAGGAAAACAAACTGGAAGATGTATAAAAGACAAAGTTAACAGTTGCTTTTGAACCTCAGGAGTCATTGTAAAACAAAATAGTAGGTTGGTGTTTAATGTTTTCCATATTCAGCGCTGTGGTTTAGCATTTTAAGATGCGTTGAAATGTAGCATTGGCTGAAAGTGGCTAAAAATAAATTGTATACATATCAATGTCATTATTAGTTTTTAAATCCTATTATTGCCTTTACTCCTGTATTTAAAGGATATCGAGGCTCCCCCCTCTCTTTGACCCTGGTTTTGAGTGAAAAGTAACACTAAAGTAAATATATTTGATATATATTTGATTGATATATTTGATCAATCAATGAATAAAAGGCAACCATAAGTAATGTACCAAAAAACAAAACATGAATTCTGTGAAAAAAAAAAAACCCAACATAAAATATAAATAAAACATGAAACAAAACCTTATGTCAGAAATACAACCACATCTCAACCCACATTCTAAAACCAAGTGACCAACCAGTGCTCTCCAGATATATTCTTAAATATTTTATGGTGTAAATGTACAGTGTGTGTTTGAGATGTTTGTACCTACCGTGTTGCTAAAAGTGGATAAGTGTGTGCAGGGCTCTGCCAGGCCTCCTTGCCTCGCGGTAGACTGTCATACAACAGCAGGTCTTTTTCTGTCACCACCACCAGCACCGGCTTCCAGCTCTGCTTCTCACTCTCTGTCTGCAGCACAAACAATATATAAATAATAGAAATACAATATGACACAAGAGGTTTGGATCCATCTGTCCATTTTCTGTACCCTCTTATCCTCTGCAGGGTCACGGGGGGATTGCTACATTCGAATGAAAATATAATACTGAAATCATCCTCAGGTTTGTGGTTAAAAGTTGGTATTTCATCAGTATTATCAATGGTTGTGTGCCAGTGAGTTGCTTTATGGGACTAATGTTGTGTCAGAGAGAGAAATGATTTGTGTGTTTAATATGTAAAAGACTGTGTACTCAGCAGTGGGTGTCGACCAGTCTTCAACTCTCAATTTAATCCGAGACTGGAAAGCAAACATTGTTTTTCTCAACTGTTTTAATCGATCTCTCTGTCATATTTATATATTAAATATTTTAAAAATTATCTAATCTGAGCTGTGTACCGTAGCTAAAAATACAGGCGGCTGATGTGTCGATACAGTTACGCTTTCCATGCATTTGATTTGTGGTGCCCCCTCGCCCACCCATCCCTCCTAACGAGCAAGCCACTCGCCTTCCCTTCAGAACAGACACTCTTTCCTTAGAGCTGGCACACACACATCCACACACACACAGCCCAGTATTTCATTTTACAATGCTCCATAACTATTCTCATTATGAGAGCTTATCTGCAGCCCAGCCATGGAATCCTAAGCTGCTCTTTGAAGTTCTGCCCCAGCCAATCATATCGTGGGATTTAGAGGGTCGTGGGTCAACCTTTTAACATAATGAGAATATGTTGCTAAGTAACAGTATTGTACTCCATTTGAAGGATCAAATATCGGCAAATTCATGAGGACTGAATTAGGCAGGTATGAATGTATGTGTGTGGATACGTTTGCACAGGTGTGTGCATCTGTGTGTGAAAGAGACAGTGAAGCTTTATCTGTGTGTGTGTGTGTTTGTATGAATTTCAAAGCTACGTGAATGTATGTGTACAGAAGATATGCACACTACCAAAATATGCCCACACACACATTTGTAATTCTATGCTGTTTACCTGAGCTCATAGCATTAACCTTAACACTCACAGCTACATACCAAAACCCAAACCAGTCCTAAACTAAACCAAATTCAAACTTTTTTACAACCCCCCTTACTCCACATCCGGGGAGCTCTGTTTGACCATCTCTGTAATGTCTGGAAACTGACAATCGGATATTCACACCCACATCATGTAAGTAGAGCTTCAACTTCTCTCTCAAGCTCCCTTTTTTTATTTCTTACACAATTACTTCTGTCACTTTTATTATAACTTCCAGACGTTTGCAACACTATGAATGCTTTTAAGGAGAGATTGTCTGAAAGAGTGTGCCTTTATAAAGGGCTTTTCACCCCGGTTTTGAGTGTGGCAATGAACACTTTTGCCTTCATGAATGGACAACATATCGTACTAAGTAGCTTGTTTCAAGTATGCTGTGGTCTTTACACACAAATTAAAACACAAATTAAGACATAGTTCAAGAGGTCAGCCAAACAACTAATTAAAAAAAAAAAAAAACTAAAAATATATAATCAATCAATTAGTAAAAGCCAACCATAAGTGATGTACCTAAAAACAAGACATGAAATCAGTTCAAACATAACATATAAAATACAAATAAAATAAGAAACAAATAAGATTTTTCATTTTCCAAAAATGTCCACACTTTAAGGGGGAAAGCTGAAATTGTTGCTGACAAAGATAGAAAAAAACCCACATGCACATACACCTACAAATCATAGTCCCAAAATGGTAATAAGAAAGAAGGAACCCCATTAAAAAAGTGAGAAATCTGGAAGCATGGGTGACACACACACACACACACACACACACACACACACACACACACACACACCTACCTTCCCTGCCAGCCATCCCAGGTGTCGTATCTCTTTGCTGCCAGCTACCCCCGTCCTGGCTGTGTTCTGGATGACCTCTGCCAGCACCCGCTGTTGGGAGGATGACAGTTTTTAGAATAGATGCTCATTCAGGACACATTAGATTCAAAGTAGCTCAGAGGAGCGGAATCATTACAGCAGTATGTGATCATTTAAATATCTAATTCTGATTGTCACATTGATGGGAATTACCTGTAAAATCATTGAAATCAAAACACAGACCTGTGCCAGTGTTGATGTGACAGAGTGCATGGCAGAGAACCAGGACAGGGCAGATGGTTGGTCTGGGCACCGCAGCACCACGGTGTGCCTGGCGTCAGGAGAGTGCAGCTCCAGTTGTCTAGAGGAGGAGATAATAAAAGTTAAAACAGCTTTAACCTCTCTGTTATAACTGGATGGGTTCTTAAACTTTTATAGTTCACAACCGTTGATTAAATTTCTTTTGGAATATTGAAAATATATTGCTAGCCTTGTCAGGCAGTCCCAATTTGACAATTTAATCTCAACTCAGTTTTAGAAACCAAATGTTATCCATTTAGGTTTCCGCTTCAACAGATGCTCGTTTGTCTTATCCACTTGAAAATGGGCACTCGGTCAGAATGATGAAATGAAGTGTGCTGAAATTTCAGATATTCAAGTCAATTCAAAACAGGAAAAAGGCATTGCTCATGCATCCTCTGTGGGCCATATGACACAATGCTGTCTCCTACTAAATTTCCGTAAGTAATCTCCTTATATCATAGGGGAGTATTTCAGACCTCGAGAGAAATGCATCTGTAGCCTATGTCACTGAATGGCTGTTTGATTGTGAGTTCACCGAATATGAATTTTAAAAAGGTACGTTGCAGTTTTCACAGCACAAAAAGCAGAGCTCTGTTCCTTCATAATGTCACATCAATACAGTTGGTGCAGTTGGTGTACATTTCTGTGGAGTATAACCAGCAATATAAACACTAAACAGGTATAACAGGTATGCTGAAGCAAAAGTAAACCGTAGTCAACCGTTGTTCTTGAGAAAAAAAAAAGGAAGAGTTAAAGATGCAAAGTAACTTTGACACACAACAAATAATTAAGTATGGCTGACTCAGAGGTTTAGAGGACAAGGCATGGTAAACAGTTCTTCAGTGTGTGCTCATGCTGAGATCTGTCCATGTTTGAAGAGTATGAACTTGTCCCAAGAGGTTTGAGCAGAGAAAAAGCACAAAATATTGTAACTGAAGTAGAATCACACTCATCATACACACAATTTAATTATGTTACTTCTGTGATCTAGTCTAACCCGTATTTGTAGTAAAACCTTTAAGGTAAGGACAGAAAATGTTAGACTTCAAACTGTATGGAACGATTGTATAATAGTGAATGAAATTGAGAAACAGTGCAGTCAGCACCCATTTTCTGGGAGTACAGGTTTGGTGTCCACAACATACTGTAAATGGAAATATCTTCTTGATTCGTTACCACCAACTCTGAAACAATCTAGCACTTTTGTTAACAGCACTCCACTGTCCAGGTGCTCTCAGTGGTTTAAAATAGAAACTACTCTAAAACCAGGGTGGTTTCAACTCTGCAAACATGCTTTCTTTGCAGCTTTCTTTATTCATACAGTACACACTGGGGACCTGGAAAAGCCCCGGTGAATGTGATGAATCTGCTCTTCCATCAAACCCTCCGAGGAGAGAGAGGCCGGCTAGATCAGCTCCAGGTGTTCTCTGGGTTAAAAATACCACAACTGCTGCCTGTAAAAGGCAAGTTGATTAAGGACAGGCCAGGGGAGAGCAGAGGGGGAGGAAGAAGGAGTGCGGGGCGACTCCAGGGCCAGATGTGCGTTTGGTGGAGGAGTTTCTTTAAGGATGTGTGTTTTAGCAACTTGACTCCCATGAGTTATACTAGACCTAAAGGAAGGCTTACCTTCCATTTCCTGGCCAAAATGTGCAGAAGCTTTGAGCTAAATTACTCATCTCCTGCATGTGTGACACAATGCATTAAAGTGGGGAACCACTGGGAGTACAGCACATGAACTGGATGACCGGTATATTGGCTTGAATGTATAGAATTATTTAAGTCTGGTCCTGCTTGAATGAAGATCAGTCCCTTACTTTATCAAAGGGTAGTTGTTCTCACAGGACTATCATTATATCACATACATACATTAAAGCTTTGTAGTACTGTTCCAGCATACAGATGTCATCATTGATGAACTTTAAATGCATACACAACAGTGCCATGAAAGAAAAGTTTTAATGTCAAAATATTTTAAAGCAATAACATGTGAAAATATTGTTGAAATACAGACCATTTTGAGATAACAAAACAAAATATAGGCCCATTCAAACTGAGCTATTAAATGTGAGTCACAGATGACCTTTGAGGAAAAAGACACATGATTTGATTTCACAATTAATTAATTTAATTGTTGGTTTTGGCCCATGCTACCTCTGCCTAAATCCAGAAGATGATTCAACATGGAATAATTGTTGCTGGTCACATATGCTTCAAGAAAAGCTGTTTTTTTGAGATAAGTCTTAAGACTTACAAAAACAAATCATTTCTCAAATCATGTCACGTCTAAGGAATGGAAGCATTGTTCTTGGACATTTAACATGTTCTCCTACACTCAGTACTGCATAAATGCTGCTCTTCAGTCAGTCTGCTCTAATTCAGAATGGACGTTTTTGTGTTTGATTAAGCCAATTATTGCATGGCCTGCTTTGTTAGGTTTTACAGATTTTGCACGCCCCTCCTTTCTCTTAATCTTAGAAATATTTCTGCAACCCAGCTGAAGTGTAAACTGCCATTTCAGCATGAAAAGTAACTTGAAAAGGTGTGCAGAAGGTGTCTATGTTTCAATACACACAGTCTTCAGTACAGACATAAATGCACACATGTTTTGAAAATGCTACCTTGGACCTTGTTTTCTCTATGGGACTAGATATTGATCTGTTGTGAGGACCTGCTGTATTTTCTTTGATCTCTCTGTAAATGCTGACCCTCTGTACCCTCAAAAAAACATTGAATTCCCAAATGAACACTGAGAGTACAGCTGACCAGTTCTCAATGCACTTTTGCTGTGATATTACTACAAATCCTAATCTCACTGCCTCTCTCTACATTACCATGCTTTTCTACAGATGATTGCAACATGTTTCTTACCCGTTTTGTTGATAAGGTAATGGCTATTAGTGTCTAGTGTCCATTTTTGGACCTGCCTACCAAACTCTAGCACTTCTCACTCTCCTACTGTTCTGGAGCTTACAAGATTTAATGGATGTGAGCACAAAAATAAAGTTATCTAGCTCTCTGGATATAATACCACCTTCAACTTAATTCTTCCTTGTCTACAGGATGTGTCCACTTCTATTTTTGAGCATGCTACTATCCAGCCCATATTACAGAAAAATAACTTAGATCCTGCTTTTCCAAACTCCCATTTCTTTCAAAAAATTTGACAAAAGGTTGTGGCATTTGAGAGGAACAATATTTCGTTTCAGTCAGGGTTTTGGACAAAGCTCTACTAAAACTGCTTTTCTGAGGGTTTCTAATGATATTCTCTCTAGCCCTGATCTGTGTGGTTGTTCTGTGTTAGTCCCTCTTGTTAGTATCCCACCACATCCTGAACACAAGGTTATGGGCGCCTGGCATATTCTTTTTATTTGCTGCCCTTGGGACAGATTATAAACAGATTTGACATTGCATATCATTTATTTGCAGATGATATTCTACTCCACCTCTCTCATTGAAACCTAGGGAGGCTTTTAGGCTATCTGAGCTCCTATACTACCTTAACAATATCAGGGACTAGATGGCAGAATTCTTGTTTACATTTTTTACAGACCCTGATAGGCCCCTATGATCATGAAAAGTATCAGTCCCCTTTCCTCTACTGCCCACTCCAACCCATGTAATTTAGTGGTAATATTTCATCAATTCTTATCATTTGACACCAGTGTTAAGCAGCTGACCAGATCTTAACTTAGTAATTGAAGTTTCAACTGCTGAACTAGTGATGCTTGTACAGGCCTTTATCTTATCTTACACTGACTATTGTCACACACTCTTCTCACTTAGTATGTCTGCTCTTTATCATCTACAGACAATCCAGGATGCTGCCACATGACTACTTACTGGGAAACCAATTTCCTTGAAAGGACAATAAAGAATATATCTATCCACCTACAGAGCACTGAACAGTAAGGCTCCTGCATTCACTGCTGAACTACTTCACCAGTACTCATCAGCTCGCTCTCTCAGGTCAAATGTTTAAAATTTGCTGTCTGTCCCAAACACCACCCTTAAGACCTGTGGTGATTGAGTTTTTGAAGCTGTAGCGACAAAACTTCATAATTCTCTGTCCAGACCCTTTTGCTTTGCTGATTCTGCAGATTTTTTTTTTTAAAGAGTAGCTAAATCAAACCTGTTTAAAGCAGGAAACCTGTATGCACAAGGTCTACAGCTTATATATTAATTCTGTTATGATTGTGTAGACTTAAAATGGGTTGTATTTGAAAAAAGAAAAGAAGAAAAATTGAAAAGTTAAGAATTGGAGAAAGAGTGTAAGTCTTTAAATCATTTCAAAAACATGTCAAGGTTAAACAAAGGTACTGTAGAAAACTGCCATACTGTGAGGAATCGTGCTGGTTCTGCCAGGAGTCATCTCGCAGCCATATTTGTTTTTTTTGTGGATATCCAAGTCTTACAGATTACTAGTGAAAGGTAAAAGAGATAGATTCCATCCATTAAAAGGTGCTAATTCCTTTTCTCCTTTTTCCTTCCTTGTCTCCTTGTATACCTCTCTTTTCCTTATCTTCTTTCATATCCCCCTTTCTTGTGCTTTTTCTTTCCTTTCCTTCCTTCTCCTCCACCTCCCTTCCTCTTATCCCATCTCTCCACACCCTCTCATAACATTTTGAATCCACATTGATCCACAATGATAAGTCTATCATTTTTTTTTTAAATTTAATCTGTCACAGAAAGTTGTCCTCAAAGAATGTGTATGTACAGTAAGGTGAGAAAAATGACTTCAGAGTGTTACATGGTTAGTAAAGATAAATCAAGTCTTCTCTTTTCTTCTCCTTCCTCCACTCCCTCATTTCTCTTTCCTTGCCTTTTATCATCTTTTCTCATCATTGTACGTGCCACGCCTTTCCTCATATCTCCCTCCCCGTCTGTCCTCTGAGGCATACACACAGTTTAAACAACATCTGTTGAAATGAACAGAGAAGCCCTTAGAGGGATGCAACATTGCGCTGAGTCTAGTAAAAAAAAGATAAGACAGATTTCCCTGTCACTTAACATAAAACCTCTTAAAACATTTCAGCTCTGGACCCAAAATAGGAAAAACAGAGAGCATGTTCAGTGTTTCCCATTTTTAACTGATGCATGTTATTTAGAGACACTGAGATGAAGAATAAGATGAGAAATAGTCAACTTTCCAGTATAAATGTAAGTTTCGTGGATGACAGGCCACACTTAAACTTGGGTGTCATTACATTTAAACATTAACTAGATATTTACTGGTAAGTCGAAGGGGAATTTGTTATGGCTGTGAGGATAAGGAAAGAGCTTCATAAAAAACATGCTGGTCAAGGTAAATTTGGCCATGGACTTTATCTGTACCTGTTAATTTGTCCTCCAGCTCTATCAAGCTGCAAAACACTGTCTTATCTGTTTAAAACAAAAACTCTCTTTGTCACTAGATGAGATATTGACCCCAAGTCCTTGTGTAACTGACTGACCAATAAAGTCAAAGTTATAGCCAATAAAGTGAATGTTCAACCCTATTGTGCCCTTAAAAGCTTTAATACATCAACCAAGATTCATGAAAGTGCAGCTTAAACTTTCACCAAACGGTCTTATTTTGAATTGTATAATAAAGTGACGTTGCGTACAACAGGTGACCGTAACCAGAGTACAAAGTTAGATAGTGCTAGAACAGACATACAGTGCGCAGAGTGGGAATGATAGAGACACTATTTACCTAAGTACAAGTCAATGTAGTGTCAACATGATATTTTAATTTTAATTTTTTATTTTTATCTTAGAACAACATTGCTTTAACTAAGTAGAAAAACCTGTTAAACACAGATTCATATCTATAAAAAAATATTTGCTCACTAGTGTCTGAAAAAGCTTTGAATATAGAAAAACATGTCAAACATTTCTGTTAAAACTGTCTCTTTCAGATCAGTTTTACAAGCTGTTTCTACCAAAAGGCCTTTCTATTTTTTTAGACCAAGATAATTTTGACAATAGGGAGATTATGAGGAGGTGATCATCTAAAGCCACTTGATGAAAGCACTGTTCACTGTGAAGATTAGTAGACTAGTGGACAGGATAGAAACTTTGTTTGGGAAAATGCATTACTGAAGTACAGTATCAACTAATGATGAGGGCCTTAAGGTGAGTCCTGTCTTCAAGCTAGTCAAAATGTAGCTTAAGAAACAGTTGAACATTTTGAAGTACACTTAGAAGACCACTCTCATATCTGTGCAGTAAGTGTGAAGAGATCTAAGGCAACTAGCTCAGCTTAGCTAAAGATTAGAGGGGAGCATGCAGCACACTGTTGTCAAGAAACAGCTTCATTCAATTCCCTTTAAAATCATAAATTAAAGAATTTAAAAGAGGTGCGTGTTTCCCCATGCATCTAGTCTTTATGCTAAGCTAGGCTAATCACCTCCTAGCTTTAGCTCCACACGCACAGTGGTTTTAATTTTCATATCTAACTCTTGGCAAGAAAGCAAAACGCCTATTTCCTAAAATATAAAACTGTTCCTTTGAGACATCATTATTTCAGCTGCTATGGTGTAACATTATGCATATCGCTCACTTACATTAATCACTCTGTAAATTTCATACTGTAAGCTATTTTTCTGTAATATATGACCCCAGGACTGGCGACTTGTCCAGGGTGTACCCCGCCTCTCACCCCATTTCAGCTGAACTCAGCTCCAGCCACTCACGACCCTAACAAGGATAAGCAGTCACAGAAAATGGATGGATGGATGCATATGACCTCTGGTTTGCTATGCTGTATGATTATGTAACTGAGGGAGTGAGGAACAGGGGGTTAATGGGGCTTTTGCTGGCTATGTTCGTGTCTTACTTTCTGACTTTTTGGTACAAGTTTTTGAGTTGCATTACATTTTTTATGAAGTCCATAGCAGTGTGACTCTACAAAATATATGTGAAGTGATCACACGTTGATCCTGCCAGTAGCTGAGCAAAAAGATGCTTTGTCAAAAATGATCTATAATACATAGTGTGAGCAGGGTCTCAGATCCTGGTCAGCATTTCAGCAGTTTTTAAACCTACACCTTAAACCTGAAGTCATGATGGTGCTCATACTGCCACAGGCAAAGTACAGTGCCTCATGGACACAATCTCTGTCAATAACTGGACACTTTCCCAGCAAGGAAACTGCATTTCCTGTCAAGAATGTACTTTTTTATTTTGTGGGAAATAGAAGTTTTATCATGCAAAGAACCATCTGTTCTGTCCATGTATGATGTTCTTATTTTTTATTTTGTTTACACGTGTATGTGTGTGTTAGCATTTACATTTTACCGCTCCAGTGTTGAGCCGACTAACAATGTCTATACAGACGGAGGAACTTTGAAGTCACTGCTCACTGTTACCACTTGACTTTGATGTTGCCTCCATCGTCTGAAGCTTTGAAGTTTAGTGAGGTTCAACTATCTCACACTTCTAAAATCATACATATGCAGAGAGGAACACACATGTATGGAGGGACAGAAAATGTGGTGGGAGAAAAAAAAAAAAAAAAAAAAATCAAGAGAGACAATAATGGGAAGAGGATGGAGATACAAGGCGAGAATTCATTCAGACATAGGGAGGCGGATAACAGAGAAAGCTGGGAACACGGAGAGATCATGAAAGAAAAGAAGAGAAGAGAGTAAGGCGAGAAGATAAAAGGGGCAGAAAAACACAAACAAGTAAGGAAGCGCAAAAAACATGAGACAGCAGTGACGACAAGAAAAAAAAAAGACGAGTGGGAAGAGGAACAAAATGGCAAGAGTGAAACACAGAGGGGGAGACAAAAAGAACAGAAAGCACACATTCACAGACTGTGACACCAGAAAAGTAAAATCGCTTTTTGCCCCCATGCTGTTTGATTGGGCCATTGTCATATTACCAACCAATTAACTTGACAACACCTCCTAACAGACCACCCCCCGCTGACTGAGAATTATCTGTGCACTACTTCAAACGTCTGTCTTTAAGAAAAACTGAAAACGGCCTAAAAATAAGTCTGAAAAAACATTATTGGGTAATCCCTACAGGATAGCAGAAAAAGACTGCAGACATGCTTTCAGACTGAGCGAAGGATCAGAGAGGAATTGGTTAACCTTTGGTTGATTAAGCGAACCATCTTTTGGTTGTTTTAAAGTTAAACTTTAGACCAAAAGCCAAACCAAAGTCATGAAGCAAAGCCTGTGAGATAGTTTGGGCAGTCAACTCGAGTTCACCAGTACACATGACATATATACGGTCTTACACGTGCATACAGTGTAGTAATAGTGTTTGGACATATTTCAGCAAGCCTCTGGGTGTAACACAAGTAATGATGTAATTGTTAGATTAGCGCAAGCATTTCTATGGCCGTGGTTGCGTGATATTTGAGACTCTGTGCTGCAAGAAGACGTACTGTCAACTTCTGTGGGGTACTACATACACTGATAAATGTTCAGAGACCAAAATAAGCCACCACAGTGTTGGCTATGTTGCCTCTTGTTGACCGAGTGGCTGTACCTTGACAATATAGCATTTAGAATGACAAGACTTATACAAAAAAGGCTAATGTTCTATATTTTTCCTTTTGTCCTTAAATCCCAGAAAAATACCAAAGCCAACAACCTGTTAGTCCATCTCGGTATGACCTTCCTAACCCTTTCTGTACCACTCAACCTCCAAGCCCTGTTCCTACTAAAGGTGTAAAGATGTGAGTTGGCTAACTGAACTGTGTAAGTTAATCAGTGAAGTAGTCTGTAGTTAGTAGAGTTAGTAGTCTGTTAATGAAAAGTAATAAGCCCAAGAAGAGCAGAAACAAAATATCTAAAAGAGACTGAAGAAGACGGTGACCTATCCAGAGAACAGCCTACGGCTCAAGACTGAGGATACGTATGTATACGTGGATACATGAGTGTGTGTGTGTGTGTGTGTGTGTCAGCTACCTGTTCTCAGGGTCTGGTGTGGTCATGGCTCGAGTTACGTAACACATCTTGAGTGGTATGCATCTCCTGTCCCCCTGCAGAGACAGGGAGGGCTGGGTAGGGGAGCTCGGAGAGTCACATAAGGAGGAGGTGATGGAGGCGCTGCCGAGACGGGGAGACTCAGGAGGGGGGGTTTCCCAGCCGATCTCTGACACAGGGGAGCCCTTTTTGACGTACGGTGTGGCTTCACGCATGTACTTCACTGGGCAGAAAGGGAAGAGAAAGATTTCTGATGAGACATAGTAAAGAAGATTGAACATGGAGGAAGCACATTCAGAGACTTAATGTTCTAAAGATACTTTTGGTGAGGGTGGGGGGTTCATTTCAGTAAATTAATTGGCAATATAGAGGTATGAAGCATCAAGCAGGTATACAAAACTTTCCCTCAGTAGATTCTTGAAGCAGCTTCAGCCTAATATTTGTGTGAGGTACACACACAGATGACTGATTTTATAATGTTGCAGTAAACCTTTTTTTTTTTTTTTTTTACAAACAAGGAAAATGTATGCTTAATTATGTATCCATACTCATACTGCAAAAATAACATTTATAGAATTTAAACTGCATCAAGGCCAACCAAACTGAACACTGAAGCATTGTATTAACATCATTTAACACAGAGGCTAATTTAAATCCGAGTACATTTTACTATATGTTTGACCTTGTAGTCATCTTTTGATGTGAAGCTCACAGTAGGAGCTTTTCAGAGGCAATAAACCTTGCTATTTAAAAATGTTCACTCTTTTAAAAGGTAGTTCGTCTCCATAACAGGTCAGAGAAGGATGTGAGGATGCTACAGATGTTTACATACAGAGCATACATAGAAACTATTCAAATATGGTTGCACTGGGGCATTTGGTAAGAATTAGACTTGATGCAGCAGACAAAAAAGTAATTCTTATCTCTGCATTAATGATTCAGCAAGTGCAAAGATGAGTGGGTAGACTAGAAACTTGTTGGTATATTTTTGTGTTTAGTAACAAATGTTATGACTGTTCTAACTTTATAAATAACTGTATCATTCTATGGAAGTCAATACGTTACATATTAAAATAAAATTTGTGTATAGATTGTTGTTCTATCATTGAAGAGTATGCAAATAAAGCATTTCATGTTCATTGCACAGACAACAGGAAGCTCAGTTGATCAAATTACCTTTTGTCTTCCTATCACAATGAGCTGTCTGCCGTCAAAATGCCGATAGCCAGAAAAGACTCAGGGAACTCTTCACATTCTCGATTAATTTCTTAAAATGTAAGCAATCACGCTTTAAATCGCACTGATGATTCACACCTTGTGTCTGCTGCTACAGGCAGTATCAAGAGAGTTATGGTTCCGAAAACACTGAGCCTACCCACACAGCCTCTAATATTTCTTGATAGGACAGGAAACAAAAAGCTTTTCTTGTAAATGTCAATCTCCAAATCACTGGAGGCTTGATAACTATTTTAAATTCATCATGTTGTAGTTGTGAGAAGGGAGAGAGAGACAGGACATATGTTTCAGTGAAAGACTGAAATAGAGAGGCAGAGATAAAGTGGGGGCTCAGTACAATCTCTATGTCCTCAATGTTCTGAATCGTTAGTATGCGCTGGATGTTTTAATTGGCATATCCCACCGTACGAGGCACACATAATTGGAATATGGCTGGTGGCATTTGTAATCCAGCATGTGAACTATTCTTAGGCGAAGCACTATAGACCCTTATGAGAATATGTAACAAGCCTAACCACCAACCTGGAGAGATGACACAGGCTGAGAGGCTGACACATAACACAGAGAAGACGAGGGTGATGTGAGAGTGTCCTCAATGGACCGACAGTGGCGACGTGATCCAACTGCACAGCATATAACCCACACAGTCAGTTCAGATTAAAGGACTGAAAAAAGGGCTGATCACTTTGTCAAAACGCATCATAACAAGCAACAGCACAAGCAAATTCAATGGACTGAAAAGATCGAATCTGTTGCAGTTGGATGATGACAACCTTGTCTGGTTTGTGTTGGTTAGGAGCATTTATGAGACTAAAGTGACACAAAGGCACATGTGCTGTAGGATTTACATTTAGAAAGGAGAATACACGGGTTTCAAATTTGAGATAGACTTATGCAAGAACACACATACACACAGTGACTTTCTCATCCTCTGTGCTGCAAAATGAATGCATGATGAAGCTGTAAAGGAACACCAGGGAACACCTTAAGACACACAAAACGTGTGTGTATAGTGATAATCCACCATTACTGCTGATTTAACCAACAGACAGACAGACAAACAAATGCACTAGTTAGCGTTTGGACTACATGGAATAGTCCAAACAAGATGGACTTTCCCCACTATCACAAAGTTAATGAAAGAATATTAACAGTTAGTGTTGGAATATAATTATGCATGATACAAACTTAGGAGTACAACTCATCCACTTAATGCTGTGGGGGTGCTATCAATGGGAGAAATCTGACACTGAATTATAACTTCAAACTCCCCAGAACTCCCATTAATCTCTTGATTGATCTTGGTTTTAGACTTTACAGTGCTTCAATTTTTACTCACTTAGGACTGTGATGAAGAAACAGAATGGAAACTAGCACTCAAATAATTCATATTTTAATCGCAATCTAATTGTTAGCAATTTCTGTAATTGATTAGTTCTTTATCTCGGAAAATGCCAAAAACTCTCTGGTTTTATGGTCTAAAATGTGAAGATTTTATGCTTTTCTCTGCTTTATATAACTGTAAATGAAATGTCTTTGTATATAATAACCATTAGTTGTTGTCCTAAAGAGGACAAGCAAGAGGGGAATATTCTACTTTGAGCACAATAAATGTCAAATCATATTGAAATTATGTGGCCAAATAGCTGTCAGATGTCCACCGTCTTGAGTCCTGGGTTATAAATTTACAGTACACTTTTTAAACTGTTTAAACTGAGATTCAAATACAGCTATTACACAAACATAATATTTAGTGGGCGATTTGTTTTCAGTTAACATTTAAAGTCTGGAAGGAGGGAATATAAACTCATTGACCAGTGTTACTGTGCCCAGAAATAGAGCTGTAAGTGTTTCCAGTGGCGGGGAAAATAAATGGGGTGGAGTCCATGTGATCATTACACTGGAAGTGTGTAAATGTGTGTGCATTCCCTTGGGTCATGTTTCTATTCCATTACGCGGCCAACTCGGCATAATAACCTCAATAGCACGATAAGAACTTGGAGAGGATGTCGCTTGTGCTACATGAGGCTTCATTCAAAAGCAGCTGGTTTTGCTGTTACATAAGTCAAACCAAAAGATTCAAATGAGGGGCTGGCCACCCCCATCTGGCTGATTTTATTTTCCATTTTTCCACCTCGTGCTTGAGACAAAATGAGAGCATTCACATGTAGACACAACTAAATCTTTTTCATTGTGACTCCTACCCTCCACTTCATTTAGAAACAGTGGTTTGCTGTAATAATAGTCATGATGCAGATGCCTGAATGGCAATGTATCACCAAAGACCAGCTGTTTAACTCACCACTTAAAATGCCATTCACATCCATTGATAATTTTTAAAACTGTACTCATCCCCATTCACTGACAGATTTTCCATAACGAAGCAATTCATTTCTTCAGAAGTATTAGAGCTTGTCATGTGGGGACAACAGTACACGGATTTCAGTTGTGTCTACCACACACACTCACAATGAACACACGCACGCACGCACGCACGCACGCACACACGCACGCACACACACACACACACACACACACTTGTTTAGTTGCATTCCTCAGCATGTGTGTTCCTCACCACCAACCCCCTTCCTCTCTCACATACACACACTATCCATAGCTCTAGAACATCATGTGTAATCACTATATCTGTCTCATTGTGTCTGTTTAACTTAATGGTCCTTAACAGTATTTAATGAGGTCTGAAGTCGTTTGTGCCATATGCCTCAGATTTTTATATGGTGAGAAAATGTACCAAAGGAAAAAAGAAACCCTCTCATTAAGCTTGTGGGAGAGAAAAGTGAAGGTGTAACGTTGGTAGAACAGACTAGGGCAAAGAGGTAAAAAAAGAAGAAAAACGGTCCTCTGATTGCAGGGTGAAGGCTTTTACTCTTTGAAGGCAGTGAACAGGACAAAAGGCCTTTACAAATCCACCCTAAAGGCATCTTTTGGTAAGATTTGGACCAATATCTCAAAGAGTTCAAATATCGCCTTAACTGAACAACGAACAGTGACTAAGGCAGAGCTGTTTTTTTTAATAGAAGGAATCTGACAGAAGACATTTTAAATGTGCATAGGTAAAATGAGTCATTGACACTGAACTCTGAACTCACGTCAAACAGTTACTAACTCTGCAAACTCATAACTTCCAACAAGTAGAGGAGGAGATGTGTGAAATATGTGTTTACATAAGAAAGATATAGATGTTTGCTAAAATGTAATATTTTAGAAGAGCTCGGAGGCATTTACTCTTTTTAACATATCATTTCAACATGCTGCTGTTGATGCTGGATTAGAGTGAGCACACTATGTTGGAACCTGTAGATTCATGGAAATTTGAGTCACTAAAGTATTTCTCAAGAACTTATCACAATAAATCAAAAAGATAGTCTAGATGTTTATACCACAGTGTGCGAGACATCCTCCTCCTTTACACTAAAAAACAACCTGAATATTAAATATTAAAATCTCCACTATGTTAAACTGCAGTCAGAAAAACCCCCACATCCCACCTATTCGCACATAGTGTTTGTGGGCTGTAAACCATTACCTTATATTACATTACAGTCATTTAGCAGATGCTTACTGCTAACTTACAATTGACCAAATTCACCTTCATATAACTGAATTAGTTCGTGGGTGTTACAGGTTTCATAAAAAAGAGCTGTTCACAGGCACATCCACTACATATTTCCCAACCGTGTTGCTTTAGCCTCAGACTTTGAGCACCATATTGTCTGTGTAGCTAGCAAATGCATACTTCCCTTTTACAAGACTCTTGTTCAACAGGAAGAGAGTGTTTTAAAACAATTCATGAAGCTAAACTTAATTGACTAGGTACTGTCCCTATAGTTGATAAATCTTGCCATCCAGCAAAATCAACGGTCTCTGACTAGAAATGAGAAGACTTCTTTTTCTACTTCTTTCTGAAATTTCTGAATGAGACACAATGTTTAAAAATAACAAGGACTTTTGAGAGTCTGCCACTGTAACCTGCAAATTTGCAGGAATGTCTGATAGGCTTAGCAGCAGTAACTAACAGGGACAGACCTTAGCTAATAGTTAGTTAGTGAATTTAACCTCCATAGGAACAAGTGCTACATGTACGTAAAAAAAAAATCAATTCATCATCCTCACAAACCAAATTATAAAAATTTTGTGCTGTCCTGCTCTTCCATATTTAAACTGTATACAAATGTATAAAGAGATTTCCTCAATATTTGCTCGCAAGAACCAAACATGCTTTGGCAACTATTCCTAATGCCAAAAAGGATTTAGCATAGAGTAACCTACTCTTCTTAAAAAGGAGGAAAAAGTGAAAGGCATGGTGCATTATGTTCATTAACTTCAGTCTTTAAACTAGAGAGCTGTGTGTGTTACATGTTCCATTATTTCCATAAAAGGCCACATAAACCACCATACTTAACTCAAAACCACAACCACATAAAGTGTGAACAGATGGAGGATGACTTATCTGCAGATTCAACAGAAGTCAGTGACGCTGCTGTCGAATATATTTCTTATTATAGGTCATTTTTGGTCACCTTGTTAAATCTCCAAATTCTCTATTTAAGCATTAAAGTCAAGTATTTAGCCAACATAGCGGAACTCAGTTTTATGATATCCGTGAAAAGAATACCAGGAAAAAACAAACGCAATGTACAAAAACAGAATGATTACACCTGGGGGGAAAGGAGTTTTTGTCTTCTTCAAACAAAGCCAACAAGAAAAACAAGTGAGCTATGGCCAAGTTCTTTGCATTAGCTCCCCGTCTTTCCTTTTTTTTGGCTGTATAAACATTCACACAGGAGGAATGAATGATTCAATCTATTATTTTCGCCACAACAATCACTACTGCATCATCACAGTTGTTATTATTATCATCCTCATCATCTGCTCTGACTCAGTCTCCACAAACAGTAGCGGAGGAGATGATAGTTTCTCTAATGACATAAACAGTCAACCGGTAGACACATCGACTCGCTCTCTTACACACACTCATTGTAGTATCAGTCTAGACTACAATACACTGCTGATGACTACTTGATACCACAGATGCATATACACAAGTACGCACATGCTCATGGACACACACTCTGCATCACTCTGCTGACAGCAGCACATATACACACACCATCCAGATGTCGGGTGATGACAGGTACGGTTTGTTCAGGGATCAACAGGAGAGCTTACAGAACACTGACTCATTTCCTGCCTGCTGAAGTGTGTGAACTGATGTTCTTTATTTTATTCTGACATTTAGTTGTCAAATTCTTCTACTCTCATGTGTAGGCATTTTGCACTTGACTTGGTGCTCACAAATTATACTGCTAGATGCCATGTGCCTGTACTGAAACACACCTGGTGTATTTGAAAGTCTAACTACTGGAAGTTTCCGCTCAAAGTTTCTCACACACTTTTTTACACATAATTATGCATTCTGCAGTAATTTCCATTAATTCAAGGTCTTGAAGTTGATGGTAATTGTTCAGTTGCTTAAACCCCTCACCTGAACGGGGACTTTCAAATGATTCTGTAGCTTAGCAACTGTACCTCTGGATTTCTCCACATTAGATGTTTTTGGAGCTGTAGCAATACTTAACACAACAATACTTGTGTCTTTTTACCAAAAGTGTAAGGAATTTGTCTTTTCTAATGTAAGCTACAAACTAATTTAAGTTACTAACATTAGGGTAATTAGCTACTCTTTCTCTGCTTTGGGGAAAAAGATTGATCTGTTGTGCTGGCTCTGTACATATATATACAGTATATATACACTTTTCTTGTGCACACAAATGAACCTAGGGAACAGGGAAACAAATTGTATCGTGTGGCCATGGATTAATCAAAATGTGGTTACCAATTGTATCTCATACACAATAGCATTTTCCAGCACTCAGTGTTGTAAAACACGGCTTCAATATAGATTTTTTTTCTCTGGCTACTCCAGGCTCTATAGATATCTGTGTTGCCAGATCGTGCAAGAGTGTACAGACAGGTTAATTATCTGGTGATCACCCGGCCTGAAAAATGCCATTTTAGTTCAGAGATGTATGGCTTGTGAAAAATTGGTCAAATATTTACTTCAGTAACTATAGGGTGAAAGAATTGGTCATAATCTGTGCACACATTCACTTTTCCTATTGAAGTACCTGAAGAACCTTCTGCTAGTCACTCCTGAAGGGCGGCAGTGGCTAAACCCACATGACACAGATACAGGAAATGAATCTTCAGTGCTCTGTCTCCTTTCTAAACCATCTCTGCTGTAACATTTTTCCATTGCTACAGTAGAAAATCTTTTTTCACACCTCAATGGGACAGTTTGGGTTTTTTGAAATGAGGTAATACTTCTGCATAGTCAGTGTGACAGTGCTCCCAGAGTCATGGCACGAAAGTAGAACAAAGCACTGTTGTGGACAGGGTCAGCAGAAAATTATATTTTAGTCACATAAAAAAAGGCAACTCTAAAAAAAAATCAGTTTAAGTGTAAACTATACTGCACATATTCTCAGTGCTTTAATTCAGTGGCGGGTCTTCTGTCTGCTTTTCCAAACTTTTCTAAACCTGTCTACTGTCGGTAACACACTGAGTGCACACAAGTACCTCATACAAGCCCACTTCAAAACACCTGTTTAAGTGTACGCTATATTAAGAATATTTACACCACTTGACCTTGATGGTTTTTTCTGCACACACATGGCCATTAGGCCTTTTACACTGAAGACAGCACAGGTGTAGATAATAAAATTAATGATGGCTGAATTCCATTTAGCTGCTTTAGGGCCCTGGTATTGCGCATGCTGGTTCACTGTTGTGTCTTACTGGGACATTTGATGATGAATTATTGATTATCATTGTTATTAATTTTAGTAACTCCTCTGCTTTTGTGTGTTCTGTGTTAGAGGCCGGTCGCTGTACTAAGCTTATGAGATTGTTTTGGAAAGCTGAAAAATTCATCAATTCTAATGTCAGGAAGGTGTGGTTAGAGTAGGTCCAGACACTATTAGACAATTCAACATGCACTTTGTTTGAAGTGACGTACTTAGACAATAGCATCTCTGTGTGGACTAGCACCATTTGCCACATTACCTCCTACCAATGGTGTGTGACATAGGCCTTCTTTGCAGCATACATTTTGACTTGTTATAGTAGGAAAAGCACAGGTGTCTCTAATACTTATAACTCTATTCAAGTGTCCCTGTAATCCATGACAGTGAACCAGCATGCACAATGCCAGGTCCCTGAAACTGAAGCAGCTAAATTAAATTCAGCCATCATGATTTTATTATTCACACCCTTGCTTTTCCTACTGTGACATGACTGCACGCCTTCCACAAACACCAAACACAGCAGTGTGGCCTTTTTATTGCTGTGACCTACTGTAAGCGGATAATTAAAAGTGACCTGATTAGGCAATGCTCCAAATGCAAACTTGTAACTACAGTATTTCCTATTTTTTCCAGCAGCATGTAATTGAAGGCATGATTTGTGCAGAACTAATTCTTCACTGGACCTGCATAATGTGGTTGCTAGGAGTTTTGTGACACAGCTGCAGAACCTTGACTGATCTCCATAGAGAAATTCACAAATTTTTTTAGCTTGTATATCTACATGCTGCGCTACAGAACAGAGACAGTAGAAAGTCAGTGCCTTGCTGAGGGGACACTTTAACAAAGTGGATGCTCTCTGACATGGGGTGGGCTTGAATCATGGTGGTCTTGGTTGCAGAGCAGTTTTTGACCACTGGGTCAGTCCGCTGCCCTCTTACAGCCTCTATCTGGCGGGAGTGAGCGGCTACTGCCTATCTTATCTAAATTTGTTCTCCATCTTCTTAATGAGTTTCAAAGATGGCTTGTCAGTGAAATACACAGACTACAAACATGCATGTATAAGCTCTCTTGCATACACACACTTAAACAAAATGCACAAATGCACACAGGCGTGCACTCCTCTCCCATGAGGCATGTACTATCTCTTTAGAAGAATAAGATGTTTCCACCTAATCTCTTTCCTCTTGTGTTCTTCTCTCTCATTTTAGAAAGAGGCCCCCACTCAGGAATAAACAAAGGAATGTATCACTAATTTTTAAGCTTTACATATTACAACAATATTACATATTACAATTTACATACAACTGCTCACGTCTTATTATTTGAAATGAAAGTTCAAATGCTTAGTTATGTCTGTTAAGCACCTTTCACGCTGCTAAAGATCCATGAAACCCCTTGAGACATACAGTACATTGTCACTTTCTATACTTCACTGTATTTTTTGAATGCAAACGATCTCTGCTAAATTACAGTTGCGGCCAACTTCTGTCACTCTGTTACCCTAAAGTTAACCCTCGCTGTCATCTGTATATCAGGCTCATAGCCTCCATCGTTAGGTCTCTCGCTATCGCTCTCCCTCTCAGCACTTTCCCCATTAAATTCACATTTCAGCTCCACCTCCTCCCATCTCTCTCCACATTCCCCTTCCTCCTTCGCTGCTCCATTCCCCCTTCTCCTTCTTTCTTATCTCAGTAAGTTTTCAGCAGGGACCTGCTTTTTCCTCTGCAGTATAGCCCCCTGTATCCCCCTGGGAAGTATCATCACCATTTTTGCATGTGTGTGTATGAGAGAGAGAGTGTGTGTGTGTTTGTACATGAATGAGTGAGAGGGAGAGACACTTTTTTTGTACTATCTCAGGTCCAAGAGTCCTCACAGGAGCAGGAATAAAAAACGCAGAGGTGGGCACTTATGTGCAACATTCTCCAGTGTGTAAATGCATGTTTATTTGTGCCTGCGTATGTGTGTGTGTTCACATGTGTGCGCTCGGAGAGTACATTGATGCTCATCCTTCAGAGCAGAATCTGCCTGTTACGATAATTTTCATCTTCACTTTTGGCTAAAAATGCCAACGCAAAACCCCAACTAGGCTGCCGTGCTTGTGCAAGTGAATTGAAAGTAAGGAGCTGGATTTGTTTGAGTCGTCTTGCTTACAAAAGAAGATGAGGGGAAGAGAGATGATATGACTTTGACCTTGTATGATTCTCTGACACCTCTCGTTGTATAAATAAATGTTTCCTAAGAAATCTGAAGTGGGATTTTGATCAGCAGCCAACCACCTAATTTCACAACTATTAAATAAACCTAGTTTGTCATGAAGGCAAAGTTGCATACATGATTAGGTGGTGTGTATTCCCCTCTCCTGCTGTAAATGATATAAAGTAAAAAAGTTCCACTTCTTTTCTACTCTCTGACTGACTGTAAATGAATGAGAAAACACATTTGATTGACTGCGATATGAATAATACAGGCTGGTGCAATAAAAAACAAAAAACAAACATTGCCTTTTCTTTCTTAGCTCTCATTAACCAGTACCTATTCTTTGGAATGGAAAATCAGATCCTATAGCAGAGGTATTCATTCACAGATGTCAACATGAAGAGGCCTGCTGCTTTTCATTCTGTTCACCTAATCAGGCGGTGATTTATACCTGGGATGCTGAGAGAATGCAATCAACTGGCAGGTAGAATAAAAAACCTGCAACAATTTGTGTCCTGGGGACCACTGACCTACTAGATGATATTCATATAACAGCCCAAAGAGCAGAAAATAGGCAGCCATGTGGAATAAGAAACTCTCAGCCCTATAGGACATTATTCCTACCCTGCAGGATAAGGTTCCCATGCATATAAAGGTCCACAGTTCCCTTAGGGGTCTTTGAGTGAGATTATATTAGCTCTTCATAAAAATGAGGCTCAAATTCCCCAGCGTTTCAGAAATGTCTTGTAAACGCGGGATGACCTTGGATAAACTGAAATCTAACACTTGGCTCTTATCTCATCAGGTATGCTGCACAATCCTTCACTCAAAGATAAGCACAAACATGCACACGTGGGCTTGCTTGAATGAAATCTTGTGGGAGTTCAGAAAATGAACTGAGGTATGCGGTATGAAAAAAGTTTGGGATTCCCTGATCCACACACACTCTACTTTACCATTGTTTCTGTCATCATGTCAAACGCAGTGTGTCCAGACCACCTACCCTCCAGTGTCACCTCTTTCCCGGCTCGTTTCAGCGCCTGCACAGCCTCGTCGTGGGTCGCGTCTCGCAGGTTCATGCCGTTCACAGACAGGATGGCGTCCCCGACGTACAGAGCCTGAGTCTGGTCCGCTGCGAGCCCCTTGAATATCTTACTGATGAGAATGGGCATTTTATTCTCCTTCCCTCCTTTGATGCTGATCCCAAGTCCCCCGATCTCCTGTTTGGTCACCTTGACGCACCGCTTTCTGTTGGCGATCGCCTCGGGCACTCTCTCCGGGAGGTCCGTGAACGCGGTGCGCACAGTTTGGGGGCCGTTGTTGGAGTTGGCGTTATTGTTGTCAAGGTAGGATCCATTGGTAACCCCGTTAGAGTTGACACTGTCGTTCACGAAGTCGTTAACGCCGCTCTCCTCGCAGCTTAACGTGAGCGCTTCCTCGTTCAAGTTGACCAAAACTTTGTGCCACCGCTCCCGCACCAAAACCTCCACAAATCCACTTTTTTGCACTCCGGAGGCACCTGAAACTCCCGTCGCTATTACCACCGCCATCTTTGGAGCATTTCTTTAAAATGACATGTGATTTTGTGCGAGGCAATCTCTCACACATTAACTTCCACTCTGCCTCTCTCACACTCACGCTGGACTTTGCCCGTCTGAAGTTTTCTGCGGGACTTGTCAGGCGTCCCGACCAACCAGCCTGAGCCCTTTCGGCGCAAGCTGCCCTCCGCTCCGCCTGCCCGAGATCCTATCTGCTGGGTGGAGTTTGCTCCCCCCGCCGTCAGCCGATCCCATCTCCAGATCCTGCATGCACAAAATGTGTTCCATCATTTCCTCAGAAGGTCTGAGACGAAACAGCTGACACAGAGTTAAACAAGCACAAACAAAACCCTCAAATTTCCATCCAATTTAGTCGTATGTGTTGCAATATAAGTATACAGTGAGATATAGACATATGAATTCATATACCAGCCTTGAAAGGAAATTAACGTCTGTTTCATGAATAAAACTGAAAAAATAATTATTTTTTTTGATTCATAATGGAGCTGAAGTGACAGAAACTGGACATTGTCTTTATGATGGCTGTTTTAAAACATATTTCCTTTAAAAAAAATAATAATCTAATTTTAAAGTACATAGAATCGTGTAAAATATGACAATAACTGTGTTCCAGCCTTCAAATGTCCACTTTGTCGCACGCTGCTGCACTTCACCGCGTTCACGTTGCAGACGTGAGAGCGGTTACGCGCATACAGGAATGCGCCTGTGCCTGTTTTGATGTTTCAAAGACAGAAAGTGTGTGTGTGTGTGTGTGTGTGTGTGTGTGTGTGTGTGTGCGTGTGTGTGTGTGTGTGTGTGTGTGTGTGTGTGAGTGAGAGAGAGAGAGACAGAGAGAGAGAGAAAGAGAGTTTTGTTAGAGAGCTCTGACACGGAAAGACCCCCCTCTGAGGCTTTGCTCTCCAACTCTAATATTATTATTCCAAAAGACATCCCCATGCCCTGTCAATCACCACAGACTCGTGATAGTTCAAATAAGTGAACCCAGACCGTGAGGTGTTGTCACGTTATTGAATGGAGCCGCTGGGTGTCTCGACCTTCACAAGGGTGACCCGGGTTCAAACCCTGTGAGTGACTGACAGGGATGCAGGGAGAAGATGGAGGCAAATGAGAGAGCCTCAGTGATGACAGGATGAAATTAGGGGAAAACTAACCAAGCAGCTGCTGTGACTTCAAAAAAGTCACAGTGCTTCAAGTGCACAAAAGTGCTTTTTGGATGTAATAACACTTAGCTATAGATATTTTCTTTTAACAGCTGTCACTCTGAAGAATGACATCCCGATGTCAGTAACAAACAGCTAAGGGAAACCTGTCATCTATTAGAAATGTAGCTACGACACCTACTGGTGGACACTTTTGGTTAATCTGTCTGGGCATAACAGTAAAACTACAGGGAAGCTGCCTCTGGTAATGAAAAATAACACACGGGGAATAATTTGTACCAATGCAATCAAAATTATGAATAAGCGGTATTAAAGTATCATGCTGGGAGGTTTTAATTTAGTTTTATCTTTTGCAATTAAATTGATTTTTATTTGATATGATGTGTCATTTTGTTGTTGGCATTCTCTTATTGGTGATACAAAGACACATTTCCTGTCTTAGTCCAATAAGATTATTCTATTCTGGAAACACAATATTAACCCATCTTCAAAGCACAAACTGACCATCTTTGCTTTACTCTACCAAACATTTCAGAACTTAATTAAACACATAAAAATGTTTCATGTACTGATTTTTTTTCTTTTCTTCAGAAAGATGCTAAGGTTAGGGTTTTTCATGGAACATTCACAAGTCTGAATTAAATGAACATTTTCATAGCGTACAGCCAAGCCTCTCATTAAGAAGCACGGATGAATTCATAAAGGAAAATGACTCAGAATTTATCGTCCGACATATGGAGAAGGAAAGGAAAACTAAGATGTATAATGCACAGCGTTTGCTCTTTGAGCTTCACACAGTAAAACAGACTGCTAATTTAAAGTTAAAAATTACAGACGGTAGTTTTCTCCTACACTGACCAACAGCTTCTGTGTTGTAAAATTGTATAATTAGTTTATTATAATTACTTTAAATCAGAACGGTTGAAAATAACAGTTACTCTAGATTTGAACTTTTATCAAAGGATATTAAATAGTATGAGAAATAATGACATTGTCTGATTTGATATATTTCAGTCTGTTTCATAATTAATCAAATTATATAATCACAGATATATACAGGCATGCTGTACAATAGGAGTCAAGCTTCCTCAGCTTCCCGCCCTCTGAACTACATTGAATCACTACTGAACTGCACCAGAGAGAGGATTAGATGATTTATTTTGAGAAACAGAAATACTAAGAATAGTTTGGTTTAATGAGGCATAGGAGGTACAATTGATTTTTACTTTTATATGGAAATGAGTTATCAGATGAAATGTACATTCTTTGTTGTGGTAATGACCTTCAAAACAAACAAACAAACAGATAATGTAGTCTTATTAAAGGTGAAGGTATTTAAAGGTTGTTAATTAATCTTTGTTTTTTATCCTCTGTCAGCTCTAGCACGTTGAACACACACAAACAGAGAGCAGCTGCAGATGGTTTACACAATAACACACAAACACACACAGGCTTTGTATTGTTGGTCTATGAACTGGCTTTCTGGATTAATTAAGAGAGGGAAGTGCCCTGCCCAAGAGCACCGTGGCAGCACTCATCATGTTACAAGAGGAGATTGAAGCTTAGATTTTGGTTAAGTAAGTGGCTTTTCTCTTTATTGAAAGATATACTGCAGAATTTTATCCCTCTTCCTTTATTACTCTACCCTCAAATAATGTTCTTTCCCTCCCTGATTTTCAGCTCTCTTTCCGTCTTTCCTCCACCCACTCGTCTCCACCCTCTAGATTTTGCTTACTTTTTGTTTCCTTTTCTGCCACCACAACTGCCCATTTTCTTCTTTTCTTGCTTCTTTGAGCTCTTCTCGTACCTTTCCATTATTTACCAGTTCTTACTTGCTCTTTTCCCTTACCCTGCAACTAATGAACACTTTTCACTGGAATATGCATTAAGTACGCACAGAGAAATGTTCTTCTCCTGTAGTCTGCACCACCATATTATTTGTTTTTTCAGGATTTAAAACAGTCCTGTTGTAAAAAAAACCAAAAAAAAAGTTCTGTTTGCATTCAGTGTTTCTCAAAATGCACGGTGTGCTTATTTGAAATCTTGTTTCACTTTCTTGCCTTTGCTGTCACATTGCTCTGCTTCTTTATGCCTTACTGCCATCAACTGTCAATCAGCGGAATAGCATGAAACCGGCATCAGAAACGAAAGTAATGAGATTTCATTATTGATGCATCAAGTTAAGCATTTTAGCTGGTTTAATATTAAAGTTCAACATTAAAAATCAAGTGATCATAATTACAGTTATAGAAAGTGGAGGCACATTCAGACTTTTTTTCCACTCTTCACTGTAAAAACAGAAACTAAACAGCTGTTTTGTTGAAGAGAAAATATTTGTGGAGTGATTCATTTTATTTCAGTGGCGCTGATATATCACTCCTTTCAAGTTAACCCTTTAAGAGCAGAGACTTGACAGATCACTCAAGCTGGCTTGATTCAGAGACAGATTTCCTTTAAGTGTTTGAGCTCGGCACAGATACACCTTGGGCTTTGAGTTGGTGTTGTTTTAGTTGAGTGGATCTGTGACACACAAAACTGACTAAGGTGACACCAGGGAGCTGTAATTAAGAGTTCTTTATTATCAGAAATTATGATTTTATTTCATGTCACAATTTATTTGACATTGCTCTTCTATTAAGGGGTTAATGTCATGTAGGAAGAGCAGATGGGTGGAGTATGAATCGGAGGAGGAGGAGCATCATTGCATCATTTATACAGAAATGAAACTTAAGGCTGGTTGTGCATACACCTTCACTACTGGTAAACACAATTCACTTTGCATATTTCCATACAAAGAGAGCACAGCAGACCAGAGCATCCGAGAAGGTGAAGCTCTATATGATAATATTCTGATATTGTAGAATATTTATAGCTATTATATTTTGCCACCAGATAGCATGTAATATGAACTCTGCGCTTTTCTTTTCATCTTTGTTGTTTTTGTAGATATGGCCACAGCCAGCCCTTTCCTGTCTGAGGATCAGTTCCAGTGCTCCATCTGTCTGGATGTTTTCACAGAGCCTGTTTCTATTCCATGTGGACACAACTTCTGCAAGGCCTGTATCACCAGGCACTGGGAAGGCAAAGAGCAGTGTCAGTGCCCACTGTGCAATGAGAAATTCAACAAAGGGCTCAAGCTTTGTGTCAACACCGGATTCAGGGAGGTTGTGGAGAATTTCAAGAAACATCATGCGAAAACTGAAAATAACTCCCAAATCAAACCTGGAGAGGTGCCATGTGACTGCTGTACTGGCAGCAAGGTTAAAGCCTTAAAAACTTGTTTGGTGTGTTTGACCTCTTTTTGTAAGACACACCTAGAGCCTCATCGGAGAGTTGCTACCTTAAAGGGGCACAAATTGACTAATCCTGTGCCCAACCTGGAGGACAAAATATGCAAGAAACACAACAGGATTTTAGAGCCTTTGTGCAGCAATGACCTGACACGTGTTTGTGCCCTGTGTACAGAACATAGCGCTTATGATACAGTCCCTTTAGAGGAAACATATGTTGACAACAGAGCTCAGATGGGGAAGAAAAAGGCGGAAGTACAGGAAATTAAACCCAAGCGTGGTAAGAAGGCAAAGAAGAATAGAGCGTTAGTACAGACCCAGAGGAAAGACAAAGAATGTGCACTCCAGTTCAACAGATATTTCTATCTTCCTGGATGCATGGGCTTTTCTGAAGGGAAATTCTTCTATGAGGTTGATACTAAAGGGAGGACCGGCTGGGATTTAGGAATAGTCAGAGAATCAAATCTTCAGAAGAGGACATTCACACCTACTCCCAGGAATGGAAACTGGATGATAAGGTTGGAGAATAACACCAACTGCAGGGCTCTACACGACGTCCATATCCCCATCTTCTTGTTAAGGAAACCTGAGAGAGTCAGGGTGTTTGTAGACTATGACAATGGAGAGGTGTCCTTCTGTGATGCAGACACTGGGATTTGGATGTGCTCTTTCATTGGCTGCAAATTCAATGAGAGAGTTTTCCTTTTCTACAGACCTAATGACAGCTGGGTACAGACACTACAAAACAAGGTTCAGAAGATTAAGGATGAAGTATGGCCACAACTTTCATATTTCTTATTAGGTTGTATTTTACTGACCATTATACTGATTTCAGATACTCAAAATTAAATATCACGTCATCTTGCTGAAGCAGATTTTGATGACATTTTAATTCAGTAAAATCTGATCATGATAAGCACACTTCACATATATACACACACACATTTTCAGAATCTGAATGATGCCTACACCTTTACAAATCTGTAGACTAAGCTCAGTTTAACTGTAAATCTTCCATAGTACAGGGTTCTTGATATTTGTTGGAGATGAAGTTGCATGTTTTCTTTTTATCCATATTTTAGCATGTGTTTTTGTTGTTACAGTGGTGGATGTAGAGTCACAAACTCATCTGTCACTTTATCATGTGTAACAACATGCTAAAGGTTCATATACAGTAAGTCTGTAAATCACAAGATATGTTTTAGAAGTTGTAAATATGACTTTGTATGCTGGTTTTACTTTTTGAGATGTTAAATGTACAAAAACTATTTTTTTAAATATAGTTTTTACTTTTCCATGAAACACAATGGTACTGTCATTTCTGAAGTTAATCACTACTCTAATAATTTTGAGTATGTACGATATGTCAGCCTGCTGAGCCCGGTATCCGTATGTTTAAGTGTGATCTCAAATACACCTCTAGATGGAGCAATCTACTCACCCTAAACAGTAGCCCACACTCAATTAGATTAAACATGTCAGTTAAGACAGGAAATGTTTTCTTTGAACCACTGAGCCAACAGAATTTTAGTCTTTATGTATATGATTATATTGTTGTAGCAGGTTTACATACTGCAGATTTACACATATAGACAAGAGCTTTATCTTAAGTGGTCCCCTGATCTTTTTTCATTTGTGTGCGACTGAATACCTACAAACCTTCCATCAGCTTCCTTAATTAGCAAATGTCAGTATGCTAACATGTTATATTAAACTAAGATGGTGAATATGGTAAACATCACACCTGCTAAACATAAACATGTCCAATTAGCATTGTCAGTGTAAGCATGTTAGCATGCTAAAGATAGCATTTACCTCAAAGCATGACTGTTACTTGTGCTTGTCTATTTTCAGTACATTCATGACAGGATCAAGTCAACATACATTAAGTACTTCACCAGTGTCTTTTCTAAAACTACCACCAGGACTTGCCAAAGTATGAAATGGTCAAATCCTAAAATATCTGACATAACTAATAGACTAACCCTAAAATAGGTGTGTGAATCTAATCACTTAAAGGCATTTTAATTCCATTCTTTGCTTAGTGCAAGTGTGAATGAAGTTGCCCAGAGGCTTCCCTTTTTTCTATAGTTAACCGGTTTGACTTCTTGTGTTTGCAGTGCACCATGTATTCACCCAGAGTTTACAAGTTTATAACCGTGAGCACCCTTATTTTTTATTGTTGCTTTTGTAACTTTTAACTGTCAGATTTCTATATGTCTTCTCACTTTATGGAACAGCAGAGAGAGAGAGACAGACTTGGTTGGAAAGAACACACAGTCAGCAAACAGAACCAGGCTGTGAAGTCTGTCATTATTCGACAACCCAACTGTTTAAGCAGCACTGAATGGCCTATAGAAGATCCACCACAAACTGGAATGATATGTCTTGTCTCTGTCAAGTTATTTCACAATCCCACTCATACCTAACATTCTTGCACTGTAATTTAATCGAGGAACTAAGAATTATAAAATGTGTCAAGAAACCTGCCAGGTCTGGTCGGCACAGTATTCTGTTTCATACGGAGCATCCCATAACTCAGACAAGGAGGCGTCAAAGAAAACATGACCTGAATACACTTCAGTCAGGAGCTTTGAGCTGCAGCTTGGTGGTTGCTCAGCTGGTCTGACATTTTATAGTTGCAGTCAGTCCATCACTCAACCACACATTCAGGCACTCAGTCCAACAGTCAATCTGTCAGGTAATCAACTGTTCACTGAGCCTTACCAACTAACCATTTGAGTAGTATCAAACAGCTCACAACACGCACACCCACACAAAATTATTGTCTCAGTGGTTCACATGTCCTATATTGATGGACACTATCTTCCCACAGTGCAATGCATAAGGGAAGAAAGGAGGTACTCACTGGAAAAATATTAATGGTGATGATTTTGAAAAACTTTGAAAATTCTCAAAACAGAACAAAACAAAAATATCAGTTACATCTTTAGGAAAACACTTTGATCTCTACTTGTGTAGCTTAATTAGCAAAAACACTGTGTCATGCATCTGCGCATTGTTTAATTTCCTGATAGAAGTCAATAAAATCTTTAATTGTGTTAATATTTTTGCATAGTAACTACTCTGGGCTAACATAATCATGCCTACATGCTCACAATGACAATGCTAACATGCTGATGTTTAGCAGACATATTGTTTATCAAGTTAACATCTTAGTTTTAGCATGGTAGGCTAACATGCTAACACGTTAGTTAGCATGCTAAGATTGGCTAATTAGTACAAACATCCCTGCATTCATCTAGAATGTCAACAGTTATGTGCAGGCACAAACCAAAGTATTGGACAAATTGAAAATTTTGGTGAAAATTATGGTGCTAGATGAAACGTTATTGCACCCCATGATCCCTTTGAGGGATAAATTAATGTTTATATTCAGTCTATGGTCTGTACCAAAACCACAAAGTCAACCTCAATACATGACAAGTCAAAGGATCACCATAGTCATTAGGATTCATTTACTTGTACTATATATTCATATTATTAACTATACTAATATTAACTATATTAATATTTCAGTCTGGATCAAAGTAGTGGGCCAAAACACAGACAGACAGACAGACAGACATGCCATGGCTAACGAAAAAAGACAACAACTGGCTGTTTTGGACCATCTTGTCTTTGTATGTTGTCATTGTTTAGCTTTCTCTTGAATCATAACATACCATATGTAAAGAGAATTCAACACTAGAACAAGCTCAAAATCCTAGATCCACAAACATAACGAACACGTAACATTACCACACACCTCTACTCAGCAGACACCATAACATAGCTGCAACCAGATGTGTTGACCACACTGTCAGTCTCCCACTGATCCAAGCTACTGATGAGCTAAAGTTTCCACTGAGGGGCTATTTTAGGAAGCAGTAGCAATCCTACAGGGGATAACAGAGTTTTCCACTGTGACCTTCCTGGTAGGATCAGGGAGAGAGGTTAAAGGGTCACCACCCACTGTCAGAGGGGCTTGGACGGTTTAGTAACTTCTGGGTCCCATGTGTTAACATGAAAATCCTGGGCTGTTGAAAGGGAGCCCAGAGGAAGAGGTCTACCCCAAATTCAGACGAGTGAAAATGTTCAAGATGTGCGTTCATTTCTAGGGAAGAAGACTATGAAGTCTATGTGAGAAGGGGAATCATTATTTACTCTTATATGGTTAATGGTCTCTTTTATTTCACTCTTATATTAGATGTTGAAACTCCCAGACTGATAGAGCAACCATATTGTTAGTATTAGGTAACACTTGACTGACTGAACTACAGCTAAATAACAACTCTATGAAAATAGTATTCATAATACATGAGTGTGATGTAGGGCATCAAACATATAAAGCTGGTCGCAGGAGAAACCATATGCTTTATGAGAAGTTTATTTTTTGTCATTTTTTACATTTTACATTTTTACATTTACATTTTGTCATGAAGACCACTTCCTCGTTTATTCATTATTTTCACTCCCTCAGCTCTCAGTTACACTTCAACATGATATACAGTATATATTTCCTGATGCTCATTCAGCATCAATAAATACATTATTTTAGTATTTAGTAGAATGAAGAGATTAAAACTTTGATACAAAAAATACAAATTTATTTCAAAATGTTGAGTTTTTCAGTATTATTCAGACCGATACAGGAACAAGCATTGTGAAGTATAATTAAGTAGTACGCATATTGGTACCACATACCAATATATACACTCATGTTTACATTGTTACCGATTAAAACTGTGTATTTGATACACACTCAAGAAAACAAGCTATACAGCAAGTATTTACAAAACTTTTGTCATTAAAAAATAGCTGTTAAAAACATTTATTGATGGGAACATAGACATTATGCATTTTTTAACAGGGGTAAAATGTCAAGCAGATGTTAGAAATGACACTAAGTCACCACAGTGACCTTAAATTCAGCCTTTAGTTTGGATCAGGTCAAAGTACACAGTCCAGTTATTTCAAAAATGTGTCCCATATTTTAAAAAAATGTCATGGCAGTGCCACTAAAAGGTAACAAGCTCATCCTTTATATCCCCTTTGCTGCTCTTTCTATTTTATCAACAGGAAAACAATGGGATTGCATTATTCTATGTCTTTTAGGATGGATTAAGGTGGCAAGTGTCTGTACAGTACGTTACTGTAGGTGTTTTTAATTTATTCTGAAAGAGGACGTACACAATTTAAGCTGAACAAAGCACACTGTGGTTACACGTTCTTTGTCTAAAAACATAACTCTAAATCATTCCTGATTGGCAAAACCAATTGTCAATCAAACCATCTGGTTGGAAGGCATCAAACCACCATGACACTCCTGTATGTCTGCACTACCCTGTGACTGTATTAGACCTCTTGAATCGAGGCTGTTTTAAATTAACCTTCACAATCTTCACAACTGCTAACAACTTAAATCTGTTGTGAATGGTTGTTAGTATATTCTACCTAAGCTCCACAAGTGGAGAGAATCAATATATCACAGGGTTTAAGTGCTTTGATTCTACTTAACAATAGTAAAGATGACACTTATTTGTCCACAGGATGTTACACAATTAAATCCCTCACCAGGAGAGAGCTACAGAGCCATTTAATTCCTCAAAAGAGGTTTCTCATTTTATGAATACAAGTATGATTATGTCCATAATAAGCAGATATATTCTTGTTCAATGTGGATATGTTGCAAGTTATAGACCTATAGATTGTACAGTTTTATGACTATTGTACTGTATATACTATATTATGGACAGTCTTGTTTCAATTTAAAACTTAGAGTTAATACAACTCTAAATTCCTGGATTTACAGACACAGTCATCAGATACAGTCTTGACTTTAGTGCTCATTATAAGCTCATTATTATCTGAGAGTGACATTATGACCTATAACCTCATGCCACTGTATCCCATCTCTGACGACTGCCACACAGCGTTGTCTTGGGGGCAGTGGCTGTGGCAGGCACAGGTCAGGATCACCATCACCGGCCTTCTAGTGGTTTTACCCTTGGCACACTGGAACTCCACCATGGCGGTCTTTGTTCTGTGGGGGGTACAGCAGCGGCCGTCTGTGCAGGAGCCACAGTAGCGAGGCTTGTAGGCCTGGACGCTGGTGCAGTTCTTATAGGTGAGGTGGACGGCTGTTTCACTCCTCACCATCCTCTGACACTTACTGCCTTTCTGCAGGGACATAAAGAGCCATTACCTAAATGAAGTATCTCTAGTGGTGTCTAAAAAAAGTAACTAAATGTAGAAACATACATACATAAAAAAAATTTAAAAAACCCAAAGATACCTTTGGTGCAAGCTGCATCAGCTGTGTCTGGTCCTGCTGGTTGTCACAGGGTCTGATCATACACAGTCGGCTCTGCTTCACCATCTCACACCGACGGTTCTTATTGGTCACTCTGGTGGACAACCCCATACCACAGCTTTGAGAGCAGGCGCCCCACTCTGTGGTCTGCTCGATACAGTTCAGGCTGCGGTCCCAACCATCAAAGCTCACAGTTTCCTCCTGACGATAGGCTGAAGGAGCACACAGAGGTACAGAGGAGTTAGAGTGGAGAAAGAAATCATCACATCATCTAGTAAACATGTTGAAAACTTTACCAACATGGAAATGTATGATACGTATGACAATATAGATTTTTACTGTGTAATGAACACACTTAACTACCTTTCATTTCTTTCCCTTTTTCTTGGCAGGCAAACTCTTTCTAAATAAAAGTTTAAAAGCGTTTTCAGAGGAAGCCTTCAGGCAACATGATCCTTGATTGGATTCAACTGACAACAGAGTGATGTATCACATTACTGTTTCACATTTCAGACTGAAGTGACAACATGGTTTCTTTCCTTGTTTTCTCATCCTTGCTCTATTTTTCCAGTTTTCTTCCTCCCTTCCCTTTCCCTGATCAGGTCAGAGAAATGTACATAACCTTTAAACTTTGCATCTCACACTGCAGTGACACTAACATGAAAGAGAAAGTGCATCTCATCCCATCTCACCCTACTTCCAGTCTACTCACCTGCCATGGCAAAGCCGCCCAGCGCGCTTGCCTCAGCCTGTGGCTCACACACCCACTTCTCGCAGCACTCTCCAGGGACCTGGACCCTGCGTGGCATAGGGCAGTCTGGCCCGGGCAGCATTACGTCCACATTGCAGCGTGGCACACAGCCAATCTGCCCATCGCGGCACATACACTGGTACTTACAACTGGGGAAGAAGGTCTGGCCGTTCTGATAGACAGAACCGTCCAAAACACACACATCTCCCCCATGAGCTGGAAGAAAAAGGACAAAATAGACGAAAATAATTTAAATTTGTTTAAGAAGCAATGACAAATTACTGACACCAGGATCCACCTTTGAACTAACAGTGACTGATTGCTCACTCACCAACACAGATGCCAGTCCTCTTGTGGATGTCAGTAGAGTATTCACACTGCAGCCCTTTACGTGTGTCACAGGGGTTCATTTCAGAGCATACCTGCCCTTTCTGACGGGCACACACCAGGCAGCAGGCACAGTCATCCAGGACCAGAGGCACCCCGGGAAGACACATGGGGGGCTCCTCAGGGCACTGGCATCTCCGAGGACACACCTGGGACCAGGCTAGTGTTAACACCTGGGTGGAAAAGAAAATGAATATGTGTTTTACACATTGTTGAAAGTTGATTTCTCAGTACATACAAAAATTCTTTGTAAGAATTCTTCTTAAAATATTTACAGAATACAAAAGCTGGTAAACATTTTGTAAGGTAATGTAATTTAATATATCTCATGAAAAAATAGTGGCATTAGCAGAACAACAAAACAATGACTTTAAATAAACTTTACTAACAGTGAAACTGGGTAAAAAGTTGTTAAAAACATGTTTTATAACTAATCAATTTAAGCATATACTGTAAAGATATTACTGAATGCTTTGGTTTCCTCTGTGAAAAATGCAGAAGTAAAACTGTTTTCCTGCCTTCTAATCTTAAAGTTATTAAAAGTTTTTAGAATAAAATATAGTCATCACAAACCTCTTTACACCAAGAACACCTAGAATGCCCGGGGTTACAATTAAAACTCTATCTAAATGAAAACAGCATAAATTGGTTGCACCTACCTGTGCTGTAAAGAAGAAGACAAAGAGAGCTTTTTCTGACAGACCGGCCATCTTGCTATTAAGTAGAGCAGAAACAAAAATATCTGCAGTCTAAAAGGGGTTCTGTTGTCTCTACTAGAGCTGATTTGAGTCCTTTAGTTCAGGGTTGAATCTTCCCTCCTCTCTGGCTGTGGTGTAGCAGAAGGTTGTGATCTCTTTGTCGTTCTGGCTCAGGACTCAGGAGAGGAGGACCTTATATAGTGGAGCTGTCCTGCTGGCACCATGACGACAAACAGGAAGGAATGTTCGCCAAGAGTGTTGGAGGAGGACGGGAGTCACATTTTATTGTGAGATCCTGTCAAAGATGGTACCATAAACATACAGAGGGAGACAAAAAAATATGGAAAAAACCCAAGTGTGTTTTTTAATATATACATGGTATCCAATTTATAATTAATCACTGTAAAAGCTATATATATGGTTTTTTTTAATACTTTTACATTTATAAATGAGTTAATTATTAACATGTTTGCATGTTTGCTTACACACACTTCACTTTTTCCTATTGAAGTATCCATATTGGGGATTCCCTTTGCAGTCCAGGATGTTTATGTTATTACATGGGGTCTGGGGGTTCCCTTACTTTGGTCCCTCTGACAGTGGGTCGCGACCTTTTCGACCTCTCTTGCCGAACCCCACCTGGGAGGTCAGACTGGAAAACCCTCTTATCCCCTGTAGGATTGTAACTGCTTCCCAAAATAGCTACACAGTGGAAACGTTGGCCCATCAGTAGCTCAGATCAGTGGGGGTTAACACTGTGGTCGACACATCTGGTCAGAGATGTGTTATGGCTTTGCTTCTGAGCAGACTAGGTATGTCGATGGATTTGGGGTTGAAGCCGAGTGGATCCCTGAATAAACTCATTTAAACCTTTTTAAAGAGATTGTGAGCAAAAATGTCATATATTCCATTACACAGTAGTACATTATTATGTTTTTATATTAGATTAGATTAGATTATATATGTATATTGTATTTCATCCATATGCTTTAACTTCTGCACTGTTTTATGGTTATATTTTCTTTTCTTTTTTTTTCATTTCTCATTCACATTTGTGGTTTTCTTTTTATACTTATGGCATGAGCATCATGGGGGCTGAAAATGAGTGCTTCAATGTAATTGTTGTTCATATGACAAATAAAGAACTTGAAAATAAAAGCAATTATAGAAAAATTCTCATCCTCCACAAACAAGAATGTCCATCAGATATATTCTACAAACACATAAAATACATATAGTATAGAGTTCCACATATTAACTAATGCTTATAAATAATCTAAAAAAAAAATCTGAATATATTTCCTTACTTTTACAATAAGATCAACCGTTACCAGGGCAACACCAACAGTTTATGTGATGAGTGATGTTTTGACTGGTTGGCAATTAGAAATATGGGCATGGCAAATAAGATTTGGATAAGTTAGATATTATTAAAAATTACATTTTATAATAATACATATAATAATAAAAAATCAGTAATGTACAAACCAAATCCATTTGATAAAGGTTTGAAAGCAGTGGCAGACCATAGGATTTGGTGCATATGGTGTTTTTGTTCTATTTTTTATTTTTATTTTTTCTGTGGTAAACAGCATGAATTTATACAGGCTGCAATAAGTCGACTTGTGAACAGCACGAGACGTCGTTCAAGCTGTAATTGATGCTCAGGGAACATGACAATTTACTGAGGCATTGACATTTTTTTATTGTGGTATACTCGCCACTGTTGTTAGCTTTTGTTTCAATAAATTGTTTGAGATGAAGATATTACCATTGCATGCTTCTACTTAAATTCATGATATAATATCACTGTAGCATGAACTTTTTACATTTTCCATAAATTTCACCCGGAAGTCGAATATCCCTAACTTTTTGTCAGTAGTGTAGTTGAGCACTTCAAGTTATTTAAACTGTATGGACACTTTTATTTTGTTGTAATTTTTGAGTTAAAAATCTTCAAGACATTAAGTGGACTGAAACCCACAGCTCAGGTTGTAGTTCATTGGACATGCTCACACAGTCCTAAGAAGAGGTTCAATTACCCAAATAAATAAAGACCCCTTTTGTGAGCTTCGTAAAGATGTGTATGCGTTTTAAGAAAAGATGATAGTATTTAGTGTCAGAAATCCAGAGCCCTAATTTGAATTTGAACTGAGACCTGTTGAAAGAAAATGTGTGCAAATCTAATGATCAAAAAATAGGCTTACAGAAGAATCCCTTTTGTGAGTTGTTGTGAACTAATGTGTTAGAGTTCAGTGCTCAGCATTTTCTATTCTTCGTACTTGCCATCTATCATTTTGTTACGCCAGTTTTATTACTACAGTATTTGTTGTCTGTTGCTATAGCAGTATCTCGTTCTCAGCAAAGCCATATATCTAAAATATGTGAACTATAAACTGTTAACGCCTACCACATCGATCCAGCTGTTTTGGATAACATTTATATGCAAGTTCCAACTTATATTCCCCCAAGTCCCAACTTTCTCAACACCAAACATGTCAAAGGCTTCTTGGTTTGGACTTCCTGTTGATTCAGTGTATCTATAGACTCGATCATCCAGTTAGTGATGAAGAAAGAGAAACTGAGATTAAGAACTTCTTTCTAAATGACTCATGATCCCAGCCAGTGGTGGATAGCTCTGCCAAAATCTTGATTCAGTGCTATTCAAACAGTTGGCCAGTGGAAGTTGAAGAATGTCAAACGTCACAGGATGGTTGTGTTTGCAGACTGGATTTCTGCTCCTTTACTTCTTCTATTTTGGCCTTTTTCAAGAATTCTGCCTTTATCCTGCTGCTGTAGTCACAATAAACGTCAACAAAGCATCACATATGGATTGGGTTTAATAGCTGATACAGATCAAAGTGATACTGAAAAAGTTGTGATTAGCCCAAATACCAATCCTGTGAATCAGCTTTGACTATCCTTACCAAGATGCTGTTAATAAAATTGTGAGTCGTCTTTCATTTGTAGAAAGGCTTATGCTGACTGTACCTTTGCATCATTTGCCTCACAGCTTTGACCTTTGTCATAATTAGATAAATGAAATAAAGTAAATAAACACTCCACTGCATCTCTGTCAGGTGAGCCAGGTCAGCCGGCCTCAACTCAACACTTCAGGCAACTGACTATTTTATCTGAAAATAGATAGGTCAGTTGGCCGAAGGATACATAAAACATTTGTTCTGACCTAAAGTTGCTCTGAAAAGCCTAAAATGCAAATATACTTCCTGGAAATCTTTAAGCTTATTTACTTTATGACAGCTTGGCACTCTATGGCAAATATGATAACTCCCAGGAATGAGGTGGGAAGTCTACATACGCACATTCATGGTATCTGTGAAATATTTCCACGCTACACTAGAGAGGAACATATGGGAGAGGACAAACAGGGGGACAGAGATGAAGGAATGAGAGGAAATCAGGCTGCTTGCCTCAAACAGAAACATTTAGTGGACATTTTTCAGTTGCTGTTCAGCCATCTGAATGTTTCTGTCTGTTTCCTTTGTCCAGGGGGGGGGGGGTCTGTGGTAGGCTCAGTGGCTGTTAAGATTTTAGGTGTTATTATCACACTCATCTTTTGTTTACCTCCTAAATGCACTTCATCCTCCAGTGGTAGGAAACGTTTCAGTACCGCTTTAATTTGAGGTTTGACATAGTCTTTTCTAAACAAGGATCACACAGTCAAAGCCTTTAACTAACAGTCTTTCTGTCAGCCTGCTAGCTGTTGGACTCTGATGGTGGGCATCAGGTTTTAGGCCACACAGTCGGTGCCGCCGCTGAGAGCTCACCAAGATTTGCTCAGAGTTTACACAGACAGTCATCATTAGTGTTTTTGCAAATCATACAGTAACATATGTGGTCAACGGTCTGTGTGGCGCAGTAGGTGGATGATTCTTCCTCGTCACTTTCCTTAACATAAACATAAGGAGAAAACATAAAAGGAACACATTATATTGTGTTGACATGCATGTTGGTCCTGATGGATCCAATGCATCATTAAAAACATTACAATTCTTTCATTTGGATAAAAGTTAATCATTTACTGTTTACTGCAGACACAGTTCAGGAGCAGATGAATTATACAGACTGTTAAATAGACTATAGACAATAGACTGTTAAAATCACATGAGTCTGATACAGACAGCTAGTAGTATCCACTGTACGAAATGTTTTTGTATTTCATTGTCATGTATATCATGTAAACTGAACATACAGAGTTCAGTTTGGGTTCAGTCTTCATGGAATGTGTTTTTATGCATACCACAGTCTATTTAATTTACATGTTTTCACAATGTTTTTTTAGGGCTCCTTCATCATCTGCACTGTGTGTGCTGCAGAATCACATGTGAAGTAAATCAAAAGAGTTTAAGCACCAGGGACTGAAGTGTATTTGATGAGTGCTCTTCCAAAGGAAACCCAGACAAATAACTTGAATAACAGCATTTGTTTTAGTCCAAATATTGTCTTTTTTTTCTTCAGGTCATTAAACATTGGTTTCCAGGCTGTAGATATGTAACTCCACAGCACTGTCTGATTCCTTTCAGTAGACGTCATATGTGCTGTGATGTCTGCTGAAAGGAATTTTAATCACTGTTGATGCGTCCGTGTTGTTGGACAGAAAATGGAAATTTCAGCTTATAAGGGCTATATAACCAGTGAATTAAAGCATTACAGATGTAGAGGAGACAGGGACGGACTGGAAGTTCATCTCAGGTTCTGGTTATGTTCAGGGGGAGTTGAAGGTCCTAAAAAACATGGCTGCTGGTCAGCATAAGATTATTTGCTCAGGATCACGATACTGTAGGTATGGGGAAGAGGTTGTGTGGTATATGCTATTGTCAAAATCTCTTTCTAACAGGTCTTTTACTTTGTTTCTCCCTCCAGCCCATCTCTTTATTACTTTCTCCCACGCACATGTCATCAGTTTACATTACTTCCTCCACAGATTTACAGATGACATTGAGTGCTTTTCATAATTTTAATTTGTTTGCCAAGTGGCAGTCAGGTAGTGGGTTTAACAGCTTGGGAGGCCACCGCAAATCTCTCACTCAAGGTTTATTTGCTGTACGCCACTATACATGAGCTAAGACACTGTGACGGAGGCAGATGTGTCTTATGGTGGGTGGTGGTGGATGGACGCAATATGGACCTTCTCCTAACAAAACACTTTGTATGGAAAAATCTCAGGATGTATTTCAAAAGGATGTCAGAAGCTTTATGCAGGAAAACTCTAACTCTAACCTTAGACACAAGTTGCAGATTTAAATCTATGAATTGCAAGTCCAGAAATATCTAAATATCTATTTAAAAAGTAGATTTTTGGGCATTTGCTCATGAACTTTTTATTTAAAAGAAATAAAGAAAGAAAATGTCATTAGAGTTAGACTAATAGGCTGAATGAATATACTGTTTCTAAATGACTTCAGGACTAGCTTGACATTTCTCAAATTTCTTGTGACTTGACATTAATGCCAATATATCTGCAATAGCATTATATAAACCTGGTTGATTTATTGGCCTTCTGCGGTGCTACTCTGTAACATAGCCTTTCTCTAAAGAGCACAAACAAGTTCATTTTTCAAATGTAAGACATCCTGCACCTGCTGAAAAATATTATATATTTATTATATTTAGGGGATCCTTATCACAAATTACTATTGGCAGGTACAGCCTATTGTTATCAGATTTCCTTTTTGGTAGCTCTCAAAAATCCAACATTGGACTATGTTTGTCCATAACAGTGCAATTTGATGATTCATATTCACATGCAGACAAAAATGAATCAACATTTTCTACTGTTTAACATATTATACAGGATCATGTAGCCTAGGTCTCCCCTATCTGCATGCATTCTAGTATTATTACTTAGAAACAAGCTTCATGCAAGTAGAAGGTTTGTCCTGAAGTCTTTTGACAGCAGTTCAATTCAAATCCACCAGTGTGGCCTGCTCTGTGCATTGTTGCTTAGCATTGGTCTTCCAGCTTCATCTATGTATAAGATGAAAAAACTCTACTTTCAATTATACACTTTTCATTTTCATTTTTCACTTTGTCATTGTTGGATGTTTACATAGAGAATATACTTCAGAGTACAACAGAGGGAAGCATTCCTCACATACTTATTGGTTCCTCTTAGCCTCTCTAACAGGACGCCCTGTTGAGTGTCCACAATTTGTCACAGTTTGCAGCTGTGGACAGGCTGAATCTGTTCCTCAGTGATGTTTGTTTTAACTTCTCCTTGTTCTGAACACATGACTGCCACTTGGGGGAGATCTCATACAAAAACAAAGAAAAATATTCAAATTTATGGACACATTTTTCCAGGTATTATTTTTAGCAGTGCACAGAGACCACTGAAAACAGAACAAACTCGGGGAGGTCCGACAAGAAAGATCAAACACAAATATTTCATCCTGGAAGGAGGATCGGCACACAGTTTGAAAAGATTAACGGTTATCACTGAATTTAGCTTGGCCTGTTAATTGAAGGCATTTACAGAAAACTGTCATAATCAAAGATTTGTTGCTAATTACTTTTTTAAAATAACCTGCCAGATTGTTTGAAATTCTTGCCCTGCTGTTAGAACAAATTTCAAAATTTTGGCATAAAAACAACTCTTCCAGATGGTTTGAGTCATTAACTCCTGCCTTTGTTTGGAGCAATGAATGTAAATCTACAGTGTTTGCCCACCACATGAGGTGTCCAATTTGTATAGAAAGTGACGCATGTTAAGAGACTTTGCGTCACACTTACTAAAGCACCCCAATGACCACACATTTGCATTATTTACTCAATACCATTTACGTTTTACACAGTTTACATGTTGTAATGTCAAAGTGCTGCGTGACGTACTTTGTACATTACTTGGAGTGTAAAATCTTTCCTTATACATGATTTGGCTTCCCATTTGTCAAAAAGATTCTCAAATATCAGAATTACAAAGGTAACATTGTTCATTTTAAAATTTGTTTGTTTGCTGCAAAACATTTGAAGCATGCAGTGTATGTCTTATAATCCATCCATCCATCCATCCATCCATCCATCCATCCATCCATCCATCCATCCATCCATTATCTGTAGTCCCACTCTACACTTTTCTATCTCACTTTCACATCTGTCTAATTACCGTATGTTATTTTTACTTGATTTAGGATTAAAATAATTGAAATTGCAGGCACAAATTTCCTCTGACTGACCTTCTATTGTAAAGGCTGTTGACGTGCCCAAGCTGAAATCATGGCAACCAGTGACCTGGCAGATCCATACATTGTGAATTATGTTTACAGTTCAGCTTATAGGTCCCTTGAACTGCACTTGTCACTGGCATTTTGGGAATGGGAATGTTAGGTTTCACCTAGGAGAGGAACAGAAACGTAACCTTACAGAAGGGCAGTGGGAGACGTTTTAGGGTTACAATTTACAGCACCTTTCTTATTTGTTGTTTACTTAGTGGGAATGCTCTGGAGCCAGAGAAGAAAAGAAGAAGAAAGAGAGGGCACATAAAGGTACTGGAGGTCAGTTGTCTGTCCCTGTGAGGAGTCTGGTGCCATGGTCTTTAGAAATTTAACTACTCTTTAATTTAAAGGTCTAGTGTGTAAAGTTTAGGAGGCTGTATTTACTAAATATGGCAGAATATGGCAGAAATGGAATGTAATAAGCATAACAAAAAATTTTTAGTGTATAATCAACTGGAAACAATGGTATTTTATGTAGCCAACTTTGGTCATTTGTTTATATTATTTAAGTATGCATCTGTACTCTATGTTGTGAGAACAGTCCCCCATCCCTCCAAAATGAAACAAAGAAAAATTTGAAACTATTGAGGGCTTCATGAACCGTTGACCATGTGATGGCAAGATCAAAGTGAGTCACAACTCATGTTTTCATTGGGTCTGCTCATTATTATATAAAACATCATTATGAGGTACTCTTTAGTACCATCTTCTGGCAATGAAAGTGAACAATATTTGTTAGTTAGTTAACACCCCATTTAACTTTCGGTTTATTCCAGAGTACCACAGTTGATTCACCTTTTATTTTTATTTTTTTTAATCATTTTTTTTATCAATAATTGCAAGAAAACAATATATACATCACTAGAGAAATAAGGTCCAGAGTTTTTGTTTGTTTGTTTTACACTCATTTGTACTTTCTATAATACTAGAATAAATTTTAATCAAGGACTGCAACACTTCAGAGTGACCATTAGAGGGAAGCAGTAAACAAATGATGCTCTGTGGAAAGAAGAGTCTCTCTCTCTCTCTCTCTCTCTCTCTCTCTCTCTCTCTTGCACACACACACACACACACACACACACACACACACACACACACACACACACACACACACACACACACACACACACACACACACACACACACACACACACACACAATTAGTTTAACAGATGTACCATTTATATTAAAAGGGCCTCCAGCAAACACATCAATATTGGATCAACAGGTGTTGCCTGTATTTTCTGTTCATGTCAGGTCAGATCTTGATCTTTAATATAGTCAGTGTCCCTTCAATGAAGTGTGATTATAGAGTTCATTGTAATACGTCTCAAAACACATAAAATTTTACATGTTTAATGTGTATTTTGTTTAACAACAGCAAACCAGAAGATTGCTTGTTTCTGTTTTTTAAGAATAGTTGCAGAATGATTGAACGCTAAAAAGACACTAAGACTGGGCTGCTTTACAGATTACCAGATTAAAAGGCACAAGACAAAATGTTATACACAGCATGCCCTTTTGTTTGACCATAGCTTCCACTTTAATTGTTGTTGTGTTTGTGGCTTCAACACATTAGGGAATAGAGCTGTAAAGCCCCAGGTTAAGCCCTCAATGTTAATGTGACAGCAATGGAGCACCATTAAATAAATCGTTTATTAAGAATTTAGTCTCACGTAACTGTTTGGTAACCTGTTTAGGAGCTCAGCGTAATGCTGGTTCAGGGCTGTTTGACTGTGAGAACAAAGTTCAAGAAGTGTCACATCACTACTGAATAGATGGGGACAATTTTGTAGACTGGAAATTATTTAAATAGGGAAAACATAGATGAGTTAATAGGTTCTTTGTACATGCAACTGTCATTTTTCTAAATGTTTTTTTTACATTATCAGAAGCCGCTTTCTATGCTGTACATGTTTGTTGATTTGTAGGTTTTAGGTTGTTAACAACGGGGCTCAAAGGGACTCAAAGGCTATGGCTTAAGATATCTTCTTGGTAGGCTGACAATCAAGAAATTGTAATAATGAATACAAGGAAGTGAATGTAAGATCGTCCAGACTGAATGTATTATTCATCTAAAATGGAGCTTAATGGACCTTGATTCTGCGTTTATTAAAGTGCTTCCAGATAATTATCAGATCGTTCGTTCATTGACATTTCCCATAACTATAACATGCAGTGCAAATGAGGGAGTGAAGCTTTCAGCCTAAATGGAAAAGTGTTTGTTTTGTAGCAGCTGTGTAGCAGCTGCTCTGCCCACACAAATTCACAATCATACGCCCTTCACTGTACAAAGCATGTAAACACTTACACAAGTCGATCTTTTTAATGTACATAAACACTATGTACAGTCTTTCTCTTTATTATGTGATGTTGTTTTTCTTTGTTTAATGGACAAACACAGACAGTGATAGAGACAATATGAAACCACACGCTACAGCTTTGTTGGGACTGTTGGCAATCAGGTGGTCTGAGGCAAAATAAAGCTTTTAGATCCACACCATTAGCTCCCTTTTAGTGGCCGGAGGGGTTTCCATCTACTTAACTCTGTTTGTTTTCATTCTCTGGCTGCTTAACAAACAAGGACTCGCCCTGTCAGCTTGTTGCATCTCTCAGGAAAAGAGTCAGAGTGTTACAGTTTGTCTGGTAGAGATGAAACTGTTCACTTCAAATGTTTAAACCTATGCTAACCTCTGCATCTCTAAATGTATAAGGGTTTATACTTCATAGAACATCTTACATGACCAGGGCATTGTTTTTATTTTGCCCCCTGTACAAAGATTAGTTTCTGTCACTGCTGGTGACTCATCAATCCCTGCATAAATGTCTGCATAATTGTGTTTGAAGGGGATATTTAATGAGTCATTACACGAAGAATGTGAAATCCAGGGAACTAACCTAGTATATTCATTCCTTGCATTCCATTAAACATCATGTACAGTAAATGCTACTTTTCAAAAAAACATTCAAAAGGCTGTCAATGACTCATTACTGACAGCTACAAAGCTTTTTATTTTTGAATCATTTATATAAAGTACCAAGACAATATGTACAGTAATAACAGTATGTTATTTTAGATTCATTAGTGGCTTTCTTTTGCTTTCATAGCTTTGCACAATCTTGGCATTCTCTCAGTCAGCTTCATGAGGTAGTCACCCTGTTTTTCCAACAGTCTTGAAGGAGTTCCATATATACTGAGCGCTTGCTGGCTGCTTGTTGTTCACTCTGTGGTCCAACTCATCCCAAACCAAATAATAAATAGCCCTTACAGCCTGGAGGTGTGTTTTGGGTCATTGTCCTGTTAAAAAAAACAAATGATGGCCCCCCAAGTGCAACTAGACAGGATGAAATGTCAGAAAATGCAGAAAATATGGTAGCCAAGCTGGTTAAGTGTACCCTGAATTTTGGAAAAAATGAAAGTGTCACCAGCAAAGCATCTCCACTCCTCCTCTTCCATGCTTTAAGGTGGGAACCACACATGCAGATATCATCTGTTCACCTTCTCTGAACCTCACAAAGACACAGCAGTCAGAACCAAAAAAACTTAGACCAAAGTAGAAATTTACTTGTTGGTTACTTGTTGGTTTCCCTAAGTAACAGTTCATTAGAGTAACTGTAATAAACTTCTCCTCTGCAGCAGAGGAAACTCCTGGTCTTCGTTTCCTGATCCTCATAAGATCCATCATAGTAATAACAGTTTCATTTTTGCAACTGCAACGACACATTCAAAGTTTTTGAAAATTTCCAGACTGACCTTCATGTCTTAAAGCTTTCCAGGTGACTACCTGAAGCTGAATGAAAGAATGCCAAGAATGTGAAAAGCTGTCATCGTAATGAGGCTACATTGCTCTGTTTACACTTTTTTTTATTTCCACATCATTTCTATTTGTGTTACTTCATAGTTTTAATGTCTTTAGTGTTAATCGGCAATGTAGAAAGTAATAAAAATAAAGAGAACTCTTTTGAGAAAACTTTTGACTGGTACTGTCATTATTAAATCCCTTAATTAGTGGACAGTACATTTTTCAAATGCAAATGGAAAAGAAATAATGCTAATTAAAATTAGTTGACAACTTTCATTTTTATGTATTTAAAAGAGCTCTTAGATTACAATACATTCATAAAAAATGATAAAGAAATCAGTATTCTCATCACTTGTAATCATTTTTATTTTTCAACAGTATACACTGTTCTAAAGCATTCTTTGGCAGAGAAACATGCAAATGGTCAACATACTCCAGCACGAAACTAAAATACTAAAACCTTATAATGCAATGAAAAACATTTTTTTTCTCAAAATCTACACTAACCGACAAACTGACAAATCTTACAGCACAGACAGTTGTTTTAGCAAAAAAACATTCACAACATCTTTCTTTGCACATGCACAAGAAACACTGTCAAGTCATAGAAGATCAGTCATTTAATTTTGTTTTTCTTCACACAGCAACAAATTGTGTTTCTATCATATTTAGGATCAAATAACTATGCATGAATATTAACATTTAAATAACCCAGTAATCAGACTGATACAGATCAAAAGAAAACTCTATTACTATTATTGACTATACAAGAAATACAAATCCAGTGTTTCATAATACAGCTCTTTAAGATTTGGCTTTAACGTCTAAGGTTTCACTCCCAGACACAGACCTAACTCATTCCTCTGGATCTTTCCATCGTTGTTGACATCACAGTGACGCAACAGAACAGCTCGCAGCTTGTCCAGCTCAGAACTTGTGAGGTTAGGCTGCAGAGGACAAAAGACAAAGCAAAGGACAGTGGAGAAGTGTTACACTGTAAATGTGTACATCTGGGTGACATCTAAATGTCCTAAAGCATGCTCGCAAAAATACAGCAGCAGTAAAGTGCCTTACCCTGACCAGGCCCATCATGTCTTTGACAAAACCGTCCACCTCAGGACCCTCCAGCGCTCCTGTCTTACTCTAATCAGGTAAGGCAAAAGGAAAGGCGATAAAGAATGGCCAGAAGAAAGAGAAAGGACAGAAAGACAGGGAGAAGGAATGGAGGAAGAAGGAGTGCAGATTACTTTATCTAATTTACATTCCACTCACATCATTCAGTCATTCATCAGTCTTACTTTTCTGGGTTTATTCTTTTCAGTTCATTGGTGGGACTGGAACAGATCCCAGCATTACAGGGGGTTTTGCATGTTAATCCTGTAGCTGATCACATTTTATCACAAACATTTATTTCAAATATCCACCTCCAGGTGAACATAGAACATGATTTGAAGCAGAAGTACACAAGTTCTCCCTAACAGTGTCACAGACTGAAGGACAAATATGATTCATCTGTCCTCCTCCTCACTGCAGTAACTCAACTCTTGCTTGAAAGCAATTTCAAATGTGCCCTAATGAGATATTAGTCTCTTGCCACGAGCCCAAGGTTCTTTGAAGCTAAACTAAACTGTAACTTTCTGTGTATTTTCACTCCCTCCACGATCAAGAGATGTTGTGTGAAAGCCTGCTGGTAAGCATGCCTTGGTGACAGTGTTTGCAGAACTTGAAAAGGTGCCACTTGCTGTGCTGTTAATATAAGTGTAAATGCAGCCATGGTGTGAAACATGTCAATAACAGACTAGTGCTCAGACTCTATTATCACTTTAGATCACAATGTTTCCATATGTCCATTCATTTAAAAGTGCATTAAATTATTCCCCAACTAATAGCCTGAGTAACTGATTTCTGACCACAATTCACTTCTCACAAAGCTTCTTTGAACACTGAAGTAAGCAGCCAGAATAAAAATGACCCATTAGTTCATACACCACTTGATATTGACATATAGACAAGTCATAAATATGATTTTACAGAACAGGGGAAGCTTATCAGTGACTCCTGACTCTTATCTGAAGCTGCACTGTGAATGAGTCTGACAGAGTTAACTCATCGTCCCAGAGAGTGACTTCACAATATAATGGGTGCTTTATTTTATTATGTTTCATTACTGGGGAAAGGAGCTAATTGGATTGACTGTTGCTGTACCAAGTCCTCTTCTGCACACAGCCACACATTATGCAAATGTGAGAGCTCTGTTAATTGGAAATGTACAAATGTTTAGTGGTGATGATCTTCCTCGACTGGAAAGGCATCACTAGGAAAATATGAAGACTTACTCCTGTTGTGTTGTGGAAGGGTGCTGTCCTTTTATAAAACATTTATAAAACAAACAAAACAAAAAGAGTCTTTTGAAGGAACATATCACAATCCAACAAAGACAAAACACATAGAAACTGTGTAATATTTCAGAAATGCAACAGACTATAAATGGTAGTATGATGATTGTACTTCACCTACAGTTCATATTCTCATTGCTTCCTGCAGGATATGAAATAAGCTTTGATATGACGCAATACTCATAATTTGTGTCCCATCCAGTGCATTATTGTACTTACAACATCATAATGGGCAAAGATCTTGTCAAAGTCTCTCTTTCTCTCTTCTTTGCTGCAGGCCTTTGAAAAAGAAGAAAAGAGAGAAAGTGGGAGGAGAGATCAAAATAACAGAAGATAACTTATTAAACTGTTGATTTATATTTCCATCTGCCAAATATTAAGGAATAAGATAAAGAATACACTTACATCCATCTTGAACTGGAGTAGGAAATTCTCTTCTAAAGCCAAGATCCTAATTGAGAAAGAAACTATTTATTGAGTGTTCATCATGAAAAAGAAAAAATACTCATTGTGATGGAAATCTAAGATGCAGCACTTAAAAAAAAATGGGGGTGAATGTACAGCATGTTTTTCTAGTACATTTCTATAAATGTCCCCACATTGGTACTTTTTCTGTTTATTTTTTAAGATGTTAGCATTTAGCAAAATTTGACCAAATTTCACTTATGGCTATGCAACTATCTGACCTCTGCTCTTGTGATGTACCTGGCCAAGTCGTTCAAATCCAAACAACCGTCCTTGTTTTTATCAAAGATTTTCATCTGCAAGAGAAAAAAAAAGGATTTACTGGGAACCGTAAAAAAAATGTATTTCAGCCACTGTAAGACTCTCTGTCTGTTATTTCCTCAAACCACCTGTGACTCAGGTGCCAACTCATCATTTGACCTGACTTGAACCGAGAACCAATCTTTGCCAAAATGAAATCTATAAAATAGAAGGAACATGCTATCTGAGACTCTGAATTTCCCCAGTAATAAATCAGGGAGACGGTCCTTTGACAGCTGCAGCAGCACGTGTGACAATGAGAAAATAACAAGAAGTGAAAAGTCCCTCTGAACAATTGTTTTTTGGTTTTCTTCTATAGAACAATAGTTTCAGTTAGCAGTTGTTTGGCAGAGTAGTTTATTAAAGCTACTCTGAAGCACTCTAAGCTAAATCTTTTTCAGTGGTACAGTTATTTTTGAAAATAAACATGTCAAAAATCATGTTGTGAAGACAGCTGCTGCACATGTTTTTTTCTTTTCAGTTACTTACCAGCAAGCAGCTTTGAAATGGCAGTATTTGAGTGTTTAAAACAGCTCTACACAATCTCTACATACAGTCGATGCAACAGAGCCTCCTGCCTACAGTCAAGTGACCAATCAATCCAGCTGCACATCGAGTAAAGAAGGGAAAAGGTTTAGCATAAACTTATCTGTCCACACAGACTGATTGCTAGTCAGATTGTCATGATTGACACCTCACTAAATACAACTGACTTTAAAATCAACCTCTGACTGTTTAAAGCTAGACAAAGTAGTAGTAGCTGTGTATGCTTCTGCACACATACATACTGTACATACACCATAGATAGTAGCATGATCATGAGCACCAAGTATGTTTTATTGCGAATGAGAGTGAATTGTGTTACTACCATTGTGTCTGTGTACTCCTCCAGCTTGTCAGATGACACATCCTTGTGATGCAGTTGGAACAGGTCTTTAAGGAAAGCCTTAGAGAAAAAAATATTACATTGTTAGATCAACAAACCAAAATAATCCAAGGGGTGATACACAGTTACTCACAACTGTATGAAAAAAAAATGATACTAAAGGTTTAGTGAGCATTGCATTGTGTAGTGAGGAAAAGCTGACTCCAAATATGACAAAAGACCTCAAATTGTTGATCCCATTGGTATTTATTTTATCTACCAAAAATCTCTCTTCTCAAGAGAAATATGTTGTGAGAAGCTGAAAAAGGACAAACAGGAAATAGTGGCCAAGGGGTTAACCTCTGCCTATACTAACACTGAAGGTTGCTCCCTGACCAGAAAAGAGATGTGCAATTTGTTCTGTTGTGTGAGGAGATGTGCATTTTGTTTACTCTGACAACCTTACCTTGAGCTCCTGAGCTGATATGTAGCCGCTGCTGTCAACATCGTACTTCCTCCATATCTACAGTGGGCGGAAAAGGGCACATTGATCAGTGCTTACATGCAGTGTACAGGCATTCACAATGAGAAATATTACACTAGATTAGATGCAATACGTCAGTTCTGATGGTTAAAATCATGTAATGAGAATATTGCCACAAAAAAACAACAACAACAAACTGAGTGTTTCCACTACTGCCACACTACCACATTAAAAAAACTCTCGTTCTAGTTATGCTAGAATTTTAAGACTTCCTCATACTTTTTGTTGCAACTGCAAGTCACTGATCTGACACAATCTTACACATAAAAACACAATCTCCTCTACTCTGTTGGCCTGTTGCTGGTTAAGCTGGTTCAACAAATTAGGAAAGAAAATGTGTTGCATCATGCCATTATTATTTTTTTTAGAATTTTCTATTGATCCAGTTTGTAGTTTGTAGTTTGAGGTATAGGCTCAAAAGAACTTTTTTTTAGCTTGAAAGCGTAATAATCAGGTACTCTAGTTCTTTACCTGTTGTGTGAACTTGTGCGTGACATATTTTTGAGTCCGAACCATAGGAAAAAGCAGTGACATGCAACAGTGGTCCCCATTCAAACCTTGAATGTCACAGTTACTTCATATATGACTTAGACCACCAGCCAATCAGGATAGTTTTGAAGCTTTGGTAGTTTTAATGCTGCTGTATAATCTTTTATGGACACAAAATGTGACACAAAATGTTATTCTGTGTAGTATAGTCTGTGACCTCACCTTCATGAAGTCAACACTGTTGTCCAGAGGAGCTTCTCTGCGGAAAACCAACAGGAAGTTCTCATCTTCAGGAAGGATCATATTGGCCAACTGGAAAACATGACAGAGGGCAGAGCAGAGAGCAGTGACAGTCTATGGATTGTATTGATAAAATGAGGGGGAAAAAAACATTTTTATTTCATTTTATTCCTTTTACTGTATTACTGTATTATATTATGCGGCTGAGCAGAACACTCAGCCGCAGAGATTTCAAACCTCTGCATACTAAAACTATCTGTATGATGCGAGGGACAAGTGAGAGTTTATGTTTTATGTTCTACACTAGCTCCTCCTGGCTCCTCTCCAGTTCATGTTGCTCTTCCCTTGTCTGTCCTTTAATAGTATCAGTCCTCCATTAGCAGATTAAACTGACCCCCATGATCAATCTGATTAAAATACAAGATGATACTGCAGCCATTTGGATCACAAAGCTGAAGAAGTGCAATGCACCAACTGTGATGCCAACTCCAGAAGAGCAAGAAGTTCATAAAAAAAAAAACACTGCTCAACATGCTCAAAAAAAGTCTTTGTCACGTTTTCAAACATGCCTCAGTTAAAGCAATAATAAAAAAGGGGCTAATTCATTATGAAATGATCAACTTCCAGGTTTCTAAGAGTCACACTAGAAAAAACAAATTCATGTAGCAATCACCAGACCTATGTTAACATGTATCAGTGTACCAGCGTGGAAGGTTGCTGGCCAAACTCTACAGATCCTTGCATATTAACTCAATTTTGAGTTTATTTATTATGCATGTAGACTGACATCAGAATTCAGTAAACACAAAGTAGCACGGACAGTATATACTATATTATCAGCAAAGTGTAACTGTGTAGACGTCTTTGACGTCTCATTTTATCAAGCATCCACCCACTGAAGTGATCAAAACAGATTCCTTGCCAGATACAGCATCTGTGTTTTAAAAAAAAACTTTAGGAGAGTTCTCCCATTACTATTAACTTTGTTACAAGTACAATGAATGCATGGCATGTTGCAGTTGCTAACCCTGCAGCAATAGCACAATAGTGAGTAGGTTATTGTTGCCTGATAGTGAAACTGAGAAACTCTGGTGAAACTGTGTCTAACAGACCAGTCTTATGACGCTGAACTACAGGAGTAACAGCATTTCATGCAGCTATCTCACAGGATACTGTGGCTTACAGATAAGCTTTCCTACTTCCTTCTGAATGCCATTCACAGAGCAGAGGGTAAAGTGTGGGGAAATAACATTACAGTTTAATTTTAAAGGCAAACACTAGAGAAGAGACATATTTCATATTGTATTTTATAATATAAGTTTACTTCATGAGCCTAAATTTTGTACTGTTGGCAGCAGGGATGCACTGATCTGATTCACTGGATCAGTACCTGGTCCAATACTAACTTCATTAATTAGATAGGTTTTGACCAGATATTACCAATCCACATTAAATACAGTACTGCATACAGTACAGTTTCTTTGTAACCGTCATTCAGAATAACGGTGTTTCTGCTATCGGCTAAAAGTCACATACTGTACATAAAATTCATTCATTGTTCCACACAGTGAGGTGTACAGGTTTCAAATTAGGAAAAAAGACAGAATTGGTATTGGAAAATAAAAAGTCTAACAGATGCATCCTCAGTCAGAAGGATATGTAGCTTCAAAAGAAGCTCCTGTACAAAAAGGTTTTACCACACTGTTCTTGTATCAGCCACAGTAAATCAAGAGGCCATTTATGGCAGACATATTGATTCATTCATTTAGGGTCTGTGGCTACAATGCATTAAGGGATTGGACCATTGAATGGGTGATGGGTACGTTTCTTGCACTTGTTCTCATGAATCACCGCTGCTTCTGCCAAGAGCTGCATCAAATACATAGAGTGGAGACTGAGAAAGCAATGTCATTAAAATATGGCTTTAAATTTCTGGGAAAACAGCTGCAGCCTTTGTCAGTCAAGTTAGATTAAATAAATTCAGTCAATTAAAAAGCCATTTGAGAATCAACCTTCATTAATTACAAGCAACCAGTTTTGGTTTTTTAAAGAGTCCTACTTGACAGTCCAAAAGGATAACAATTTAGTGCATTCTGTGTATATACACAATCTATTGGTTGTGGTTTGAGTGCTACTCTTCTCTGGCTGACTCAGCTGGCTTAGCATGACTCCCAGCAGTGGCAGAAATTAGTTTGCAGTCTGCTTGAATATGGTACAAGCTGTACTGTATCATAATTGTCATGGATACATGACATAAATAAAAGATGAAGGAGAGAGAGAGAGAGAGAGAGAGAGAGAGAGAGAGAAGAAAGAGAGAGAGAGAAAGTAAACCACCAGAGAGAGAGAGAGAGAGAGAGAGAGAGAGAGGGGGAAGAAAGAAAATAGATCTAGAATAAAGAGAGAGAGGGGGGAGGGTGTTGACTGGTGATGCTGGATGTCACTGAACCTGCTTATGAACTAGAAATATGGAGGACAAGTGCTCTATGGAACTAAACTCCACATTTTCTAATCAGTGATAAAGTGTATGAATGTATTGAAGTGAATTCAGTTCTTAAAGGACAGGTATTAAAGGTGTTTTAGCTCCTCTATGACTATGAAACAGGCAAACATGCATATAGAAGGAGAAAAGATATGACATTGTGACTGTGTCACATTTTGTTTAAAATATGAATGAATGCTTCACCTTTACTCACTATAGAGTAACCTACCTCTTAGTATGGAGGAAATAATGAGTCAAGCGAATGAGGAAGTGATTTTAGACACAGAAATCTTGTAGTACCTCCTGAATCTGGAGTCTTCCATCAGCAGTGACATCATAGGCTGACATAAACCTTTGCTTCAGTCTCTGGACTCTTTCTTCAGTCACTTTTTCCTGTAGAGGTGCGTAAGATTAAAATGAAAGTGATTTTCAAAAGCCAACATTAGAAACTCACTGTGACTGTGTTTTGGACTGGACATAGATACATCATGATGATACAGTATATGCGTATTGGAAAAGTTAAATAGTATATGCAGTAAATTGTAATAAAAACAACTTGTACTTTATACTGATTCATTTAAATGAAGATAAAAAATATATTTGAAAATCTTGATGTTGAAGGACAAATACTACTGGCTGAGTCATAGTTATTTTAAGAAATGTCACCATGGATACTCCTTGGACGTCTTTATTTTTTTTCTCAAGCTTTACTTTCTCAACCCCAGGCTGTTTGTAAAGCATTAATGTACTGTAGCTCACTTTACATGTCCCTGCCTTAACCAATCTAATAAACAGACAAAGAGTTGATGCACGCTTATCTGACATAGGATCACATTTTGTTTTCCTGTTTAGACGAGGTTCTTTCTTAACCAGAGCTCAGTCAAAAGCTTTAAAAAAAGAATACTTCCAGCTGACGTTATTTTAAATTATATTTAGCAGCTTCCAGCTTGATTGCTGTACTGTAACTATAGAAACCTGTAGATCTATGTTGCTGAAGTCTGAATCATTGTTCCATGCAGACTACAAGGTGCCAGAGTTTTGCTCATTTATCTTCAGTATCGCATTTATGTCAGACACTCGTGTTTGGTGGCAGTAATCTCCTGTTGCTAGGCAGAACATTTTACACTATGGACACTATGTACAAACTCGTGCATTCTTTAGTTTTCACGGACGTGTTTAACTTACAGTGTATCACATGCAAATTCCTTAAGTTGCATATAAGAAAATTAAAAAATCCACATAATTAATGGTTAACGTGTTGCACTAGAAAAAAAAATCAAAGGACAAAAAGATGGAAAAGCACCATGTGGTTAACATCACATAATGTCTCAATAGCTGAAGAGAAAATAATCGAACGACTGCACCATCTTAATACACAAAACGGTTCTTATCCTGGGGGCAATATGATGGGAAGCAAACATCACAGGGACAAAATGACATGTGGTTGGTGGTCTGTTTGTTTTAGTACTCCATTAGTATCCAAGGGAGTCCAATCACACACAAACACACACTAGAAGATGAACTCATTTGGTTTTTCCCTCATAACTGGTCAAGGAGAAGGCTCTCTGACAAGTAGGGATCTCCTTTTGACAACGACCAGAGCTCTTTAATTGTGTTGCATCTAACATCTTTATAGTCACCACACCCATCCAGATAACTGCATAGAGGTTCAGCGGCCCACACAGCAGAGCTCACAAAAGCTGCAAAGTCTGTGTGCAAAGCCAAATGTACTTCCTTGAGGCTGATTGAAGATTTCATTTTGATAGTGTCTGACGAGATAAGTATCATGAAAACATGAATAAAATGAATTACCATTGTATGCATAACATTCAATTTGAATGTAGTTGCTTAGTGTGAGTTTGTGTGACATAGAGTAGATTGACAAACTAGTAACACGAGTTTAACAATATCAGATGGAAATGATGTCGCAATCTGTGGCTTGGTGCCCGTTCAGCCACCCTTTACATGCACTCTGTTAAGCTGCTGTCATCACGTTCTGAGTGAATTAATCCAAAGTTGACTTACCTGTGGACCCAGTCTCTTCATCATGTGACGGAAAAAGTCATCAAGCTCTTTGCCCTCAATGTAGCCATTATCTGTCCAATAAAAAATATATAAATTGTATATGTTGTAAAACTTTTGGTTATAAATCCACTGAAATAAGTTTTCCTTAAATTTCAAATAGTGAGTGAGATTTTACAATGAAGTCACAAAGTAACTAGTCTTTATATTTGAGATATTTTGTCTTCCTGCTTCTTTTCATGCATCTTCCCTTCTGTATCAAGCCCTTTTCAGACTTGACATGTACATAAATTTGTACATCTTTTATTACTTCAGGTTGACATAGTACTTAAAAACTGAAATGTTCAACATGGCTATTTTTCAGTGACAATAATATTTAAACGTAAGAACCTTAATTACTTCCCTCAAACAGCACTCACATGCATCACCACAAATAAGGCTGGTATTCTCGTATGTCTATTAACAGCAGGAGATAAAATGTAAAGTCCTGTTTTATGGTGTTTTTTCACCATAAAAAAAGGGCTTTACATTTGTCATTAACTGTCCTCACCATCTGCGTCGAAGTGTTGCCAGATTTCCAGGAAACCAGCTGCATCCAGGTTAGCAAATGCACTGTCCATGTTAATGAAGAGAGGCAAAGTAAACTGTCAACTTTAACATAACCCAATGAGGACTGAGGCGACAAACTGTGTTGGCACTGTTCAGTTGCCTGCTTGGGTGACATATGCTCTTTCTGACTTTGTAAAAACCACACCTCCTCTGTGTGTGTGTGTGAGAGAGAGAGAGAGAGAGAGAGAGAGAGAGAGAGAGAGAGAGAGAGAGAGAGAAGAGAGAGAGAGAAAGTAAACCATAGCATTGTATTTGCCACCTTGTGGCTGTATTGTTAAACTGCAAAGTAGATCACAGACAAAAGTTACAGAGACAATGCAGAGATTTTGAAGCCTGTAAAATTATTTTAATCAGTATTAATATTTGCATGAAGAAATGTCCAACACCAGCAGAATGACTTAGTGAAACATACTGATCCATGACAAAATGGAACAAATGGATTGAGAATGAGCAAACATGTCATTTGTATTTATGCTTTTTTTTTCCAGCTCAGGGAAAACATTGTTTTGCATCATTTCTTTTTTTTTTGGAATCATGATGAAAGTAACATTAAATTGATAACATTTAATAACAAATTAATACATACAAAGAATTAATTTCTACATTTATGAACACAATGTACAAGTGAAAAACAACAAAAAGGATCAAGACATCACCGGCCACTGTTTGTTTTTATTCCAAATAAGTTACAAACAAACCCCTAGTATAGTAGTGTACTTAGTACCAAAACAATATAGGATTTGCTGTGTTCACATAGGCGTGTGAATGTATCACAGTGTGTATATTACACATACATATATATACACACACACACACACACACACCTACATGTATGAAAGCACATATATACATACAGTACAACTCCACAGCCACATCATGCAGTCACACACACATAGACTCAGGAGTCTAGATTCAATGCTACTGGTTATTTTCATGTTCTCCACTCTGTGCACCAATAGCAATGAAGTGGATGCTCATTTGTCAGGATTGAACAGGAAGTCATGACAGAAACACAGCCAGCTGCCTCTGAAATCCCACACAGAAGAGTGAAAGAAGAAGAGTGTGTCCATACAATTTCCTTGAATCAGGAAAACGACTAAAAATGTCAACAGAATACAGCACACAGTCACGTGTGTTTAAACGTATTGAAAAGTAGTGTTTTTTTTTTCTCAGTGTCCTTGAACATCTTTCAAACAAAAACTGATGTTTGAGTTTTAGGACATGGACTGTGAATCAAAGCAGTTATTGACATCAGAGACAGATTAACTATATACAGGAGGAACAGGAGTGTTATTTCCAAGACATGATTAGTGACAAGGAAGCAAAATTTTATCATGATCCTACAAAAAGACATCGATAGACACCATAGGAAAAGGTGCACCAGTAAGACCTTTGGCCCCGACTTGAATTAGACTCTTGTACAGTACAATAAGTTGTGCCCCTTTCACACTGCGCATAAAGAACAAGGTCTAGCGCACATTTAAAATTAATGTTGGAGCCCAGTTTAGTCAACTAGATAGTCAAAAGTAAATGTAATGGTTAATGTCAATATAATGAAATGTGACATGCGAGCATTTCTGTCATCAGATGGTTGTATAGGGGTTTAAATACTGTCCACACGCTACACTCTGTCTATTAAATTTGTGTTTGTTTTCCTTGAATAAAGGACTGTGGAAGGCTGGAATTTTTCCAGTTATCATTACAACTTGGATGTTGATGGTATTCATAAGTTGAGAACTAATAATTACAGTGACTCCAATATCACATGACTGCAGCATAATCTAATGCAAAGGTTGTCCTGATCTATGTTATGCCATATTAGTGACAAATCCAGTGCTTAGAGTGCAAACTGTTATACTTATATAATAGTTTTTCCTTTTGTCAATAAATTATAAGATAAATGGTAAGATTTTTTTTTTTTTTAAAATCATTCAAGAGTCTGTTTGTAGCAGTGTGAAAAGGGCATTTCTAGCTCTTGAAAGACAAAAATAAGAGGAAACACAGGCCTGTGATCTATGCTGTTGTTGTTGTTGTTGCTGTTGCTGCTGTTTTTGCTGTGGTGTAGCATTCTGGTCCTGAAAATGCTACATTAGGGAAAAGCCCAGAGGTCTATGTGGTCAAAATACAGCTACCCTCAGCTCACTTTCACTGCTGTTTTCTCAATTATTATTAATTATTAACAAAGGCAATATGATTGCAAACAATTGAGGTTGCATTTCAAAGAAATATCTTGTCTTGCACAGGAAGTGAGCTGAATTTGAAAGCCATAGCTGAAGGTCAGATCTGTAGGAGATGCTGAGTGTCTGCTGGAGTTCCCTCAGTGTAACGCTTTTAGACAAAGATCAGACTGAAGAGGTCAAAATACTGAAATGGGAAGCAAATGACATTTTCTTCTGTATTACCTTCAAGCTGATTATCTATGACATTCCTCTTTCTGAGTAAGTTCTTTCTTTCATTAGACCATCAACACACTAGGGGAATATTAATAAATCTAAGTATGTTATAAGAAATGAGGATCCATCTGTCTTTAAGAGCAATTCAGAGTCTGTATAACTGTGACAAACACTGGCATACCACTCAGTTTAGTTTAATGCTCCATAGTCTCATTTGTTCTGAGAAGTGCCAGCTAGAAATTAAGCTGTTTGGTTTAACTAATACAGATCTAACAGAAATTTGAGACAGGTATTTCAGGATGGCACTTTGAATTGCACTTTAATGACAGACACATACTCCTTTCCCCCCGAAACAGCATAAAAAAGATGTCTGCAGTATTCCATAGTGTTATAAATAAAACAGTGTTAGTTAACAGTGCTAAAGCCTTATTGATTACTTATTAGTGAAGTTAAAGGGTAAAGCAGTCCTCTCAAAGCAACACTACATATGGTCACTTCAACTCTCTCACACAGAGTTCAGGTGTTTGATATTGTCTACAGCTGTTCTTCAGCCATTCAGAGAAGTCTCCTCTGAGAGACTTGTAGACAGGTAAGCTATCAGGTAAGCTACATCAAATGTGTATTTTTGATTCATGGTGGGCTGAGATTCTCAGCTGAACCTGTATTTTCCTGTAAAAAAAAAAAAAAAAAAAAAGCTGAATTGCATAATGGATTCAGTAACCTCTGAAGTCCGGAGAAAAGTAAGTTGTACTGAAAATAGGATATAGAAAAATCTATACAAATATATTGAAGGAAAATGCCATTGGGTCCTGGTCTGGCTGTGTGTTTGAGTTCAAGTACAGTACAGTGATCCTGGTATTATTGTTATTGTGTGTTTGGTCCCTGGGAAACAAGCTACTGCAACAAGAGAAACAAGACATTGGATTATTAGTTGAAGAAAGTCACTCAGTTTCACAGTCTTTCTCTCTTTTGCACAAATAAACTGCTGTTTCCTGAAAGCATCATGTCTTTCATATTTTTTTAGTGGTTTACAAACTCATGCTTAAATTCAGGTTTCAATATTCATGAACTGAATATGTTTGATCACCCTGAAATCCTGAAAGGTTTATTGTTGTTGTTTAGACCTTTTCACTTGACAGCAGAGAGTAGGTTTGAGAGAAGGAAGCTCTTAGGAGACTTAGCACAGTTTGGTTTACTAGGTGACAAGATGTGACTGAAAAATGTGATGAGGATTTCCCCCTCAAGTGTTAATGTTGATAATTTTATCATAAACAACCAAATTAAATTTTATTTGAGACTGTGTATTACCTGATACTACAGCAGGTCTTCCTGCAAACAAAACACGATTTGTACTGTATGGTCAGACAGGACCTGCAGGTACAACCTCGAATATAAACGAAAATATACGTTGATTAGATTCCCCCTTTTCTAAAGGAAAACATGAGAGGCTTATCAACATTTGTCTCACTCATATTAAAATAAAGTCTTTGTCTGCCTCCTCCCCAGAGTCTGATGACTTCTTGCCCGCTGCCTTGTCCTTGTCCGGGTTTGGAGATTGATCCTTGGTCTTGAAGGAGCCATGATCCTCAGAGTTGGTACGAAGAGGGCTGGGTCGCTGAACAGAGTCTGACACAGACCCAGCCTTCACTGAAAAGAGAGGAAGACAGGAAATGATCAAATATTCTGATAGATTTTTTTGCACATGTTGCCGTTGTTGCTGCAGTTCGTTCATCTTACATTGCCTGCCTTACAGCCAGTTGTAATACATAAGCTAAAACAAGAAGTGTAAAGCACCTGAATCCCACATTTTTGTATTTTTAGGAATATCACAGCATTAAGGATTCAAAGAGAAACCCCACAAGGCTGAGTATCTAATCTGCAACCTAGACAAGACACATGAAGTCAACTCCCTGGTGATACCAGCAGTGTACAGTACACAGTGACAAAAAGACTCAGCAAATGTGCAAAGTACAGCATGAGTAAAACTGTAACTAAAAAACACATGTATAAAACCATAGATATTAACACATTTCCTCTGCAGTCAGAGTTAAACTGTTCCACACTGCCACTTGAGTGTCCTTGATCATCTTCTTCACTCTATGGAGAGGCAATTAAACATTCTCCTGTGTATACCTCCACCTAATGGATATTGATTTACTCTATAATGATGCTAAATAATCTAAAGACGGTTATGATGATTTGCATTCTGTCACATTCTGTGTATTGTGATAAGTACAGTGCTTTCAGGCAAGGGAGGAAAATGCCAATCTTTTTTCCCCCTTTTCCTTTTTTGTAAAGCACATAACATGAAGGCATTGATGTCTTAACTTAAGTGTAACAGCATAATTAAATCTCAAATCATAAGGGAGAAATGTTGTGTTATAGGCAGAGATTGTAAGGTTGCACTGGCTGCAAACAGAAACTGTCCCCCTCCAGCTTTTACGTCTTCCTGGAATCATTCAATATACACACTAAAAAACAACAGAAATATTATTAATCTTCTATGAAGAAGCAACAAAACAAAGAACCTTAATCCAATGGCTTTTAAATAAATTCTCATTGGCCCTGTTGCAAGCATTGCGCTCATGAATATGAATCAGATGTGTGTACCTCTCACAGTCACCAGAGGGAGTCACTGATAACATACAGTAAAAAAAAAGGAAAGAGAGGAAGAGAAGAAAGACCAAAGGAGAGGGCACGCATGAGACAGGAAAAAGATAAAAAATAAAAACATTAGTGAGAAGATGGACAGAAAATATCACCAAGCTGCCAGGCTGTCTGTTGGATAATACATATTACATGAAAGACAGTGGGACTTGAGTGAGAGTTGTGACCTGAATCAGTCTGTCATATTGTACATGTAGACAGACAACAGTCATCATTCACAGGAACAATGTAAGTATGTGAGAGTCAGATCCTGACAGTGACTCCAAACATCTGACAATCTGTGTTGTGGAAATCTGCTCAAGACAAAGGACAGGTTTGGGGTGAAGAATGGAAAAAAACAACTGCAAGTTTCACTGCAGTTGAAAATGTATTTATTTATTAGCTTTTGACCCACCGTCCTGAGTGGTTTTGTTGGCTGAGCCTCCTGACTGCAAACTGGTCTGGCTGTCCTTGTCTGACAGCATCCTCTTCAGCGTGGCAGGAAGAGTTGTGACCTTAGGAGACACACCGCCACTGGTGGGGGAATCTGAGCTCTCGTCTGTCAGGAAATTGATCAGAAAATAAATATTATCAACTTAAAATAAATATTAACTCATCTGTCATATAAGCTCACAAAACATACATTTTCACAAGCACAATGAAATCATACTGTATTCAAAATAAACAAAATATCAAACAAGATGCAGTTCAGGAAAATAAAAAACTGAATCTCAATCAAACGAATCCTCTGACTGTACCTATGCTCCTGCTGCTGCTGCTGCTGGTCCGCGGCTTCTGTGGGATGGTGGGTCGGGCAGCCAGCGCAGGTTTCGCTCCTTGTGGCACCGGTGGTTTTGGACTTACTGGTCCCCCAGGAGAACTTGAGGAGGACGTAGCCCTAACACGGTGGGCTGGTTCTGGCTTGGTCTCACCACGAGGAGGGGTCTTTTCCGGAGAACCAGGGTCTGATTTATTAATAGAGCCACTGGGAGGCCTGTTTTCTGAAATGGGAGCCTGGGGCTTGGCTGCTGATACATGCAGAAAAAAAATTCATGCACACAATGAGTTTTACAGTGTGCACTGTACAGTATGAACCCTGACCCAAACACATGATCAGCCAGGGTAGCAATTCATAACCAAAACTTGTCTTCCTGCATTTATATGCTGTGGAAAAGTCTCAGAAAGAACCATGGAAATAATCTTAACACCAGCTGCAGATCTGCATGAATTAATAACTGTTCACTTGAACAGCTTACCTGTTGCATTGCTGTCAGGTCTGTCAGGGCTGGAAGACTGGAGGAGACACAAGGACAAAATATTGGAACAGTATATGAGTGCAGAACGATAAAAAAGATTTATTTTAACAGATTAGTCAGATTTTTTATCAAACCTAATATGTAATTAAAGCTGCGAGCAGCGTTGAGGCGGACCGAGCCCCCACGCCACTCGGGCCGTGTCGCAACCGTGTCCTGGGCGGTCGTAACACGTGCTGTAGTAACACGTGCCGTCGTAACATGTGCTGACCACGTCACGAAAGTCTCACGTCACCCCAGTCCGAAGCCCACGTCACTCCACTCCCAAGCCCTCATCTCCAGGAGCTGTGAGAGCAGTCTACGTTGTGACATGTTTCAGACACTTCATAAGACTCAGCTTTCATAGAGAGCCTTCACTGCGAAAGGTGGACATTTAATGTTGCTGATTACAAGTTGTGTATTTGTGACTGTATGTTGAATGGCGTGTGCATGCTTAAATGTACTTATTTGTCATGATGATCCTCCTCCAACTCTGCTGTTACTGCAGGTACAGTAAATGCCACACCTGCAAATGATAATGCTCCTACATCACTATCTGGCCGTTCAGCTAAACTCATGTTCAAATACAATCCATGTGATATACCTGTTGCACATGAGTGTGTAATAATGACACTACTATACCTAAACTAAGGAACACTTTAGAAAAGTGTCACAGATAACACTATCACCCAGATGCACAAAACTAACATATATTGTATGAATGTGTAGGATCTGAAAGGAAAGTGTGAGATTAGTTGTATTGTGTTCAAGTTTGCCTGAAAAGATGGCATGTGGTGACATAATGTGTATGTTTGTAGTACAGGATTTGTGTTAAATATTGAATGGGCCTGTTGGGATTTGGCACCATCTGCTGGGCAGTAATGAGAGTTGCGCGTGATTGCCAGCATTGGGCCAGCATATGGAGCCATATTAAAATGGGCCAAGTTTGAGGGCATGCTACGGACATACTGTTCGACGTACAGTCATGCAGAGCACATTTTTGATCCAGCACCATGTTATGACTGTACTGACCAAGTTTGAAGCAGGTCAGATAAAACCTGTAGGAGGAGTTAATTAAAATAGAACCCTAAAATGACATCACAGTTTGACATTTGTTCAAAGTGGGCAACTTTGAGGGCACGGAACAGACACGCCCTTCGACGTACAGTCACAAAAAGCACATTTTTTATTCAGCACCATGTCATGACTGTACTGACCAAGTTTGAAGCAGATCAGATAAAACCTGTAGGAGGAGTTAATTAAAATAGAACCTGAAAATGACATGACAGTTTGACTTTTGTGCAAAGTGGGCAACTTTGAGGCCACGGTACGGACACGCCTTTCGACGTATAGTAACACAGAGCACATTTTTGATTCAGCACCATGTTATGAGTGTACTGAGCAAGTTTGAAGCAGATCTGATAAAACCTGTAGGAGGAGTTAATTAAAATAGAACCTGAAAATGACATGACAGTTTGACATGTGTGCAAAGTGGGCAACTTTGAGGTCACGGTACGGACACGCACTTCAACGTACAGTCACACAGAGCACATTTTTTATTCAGCACCATTTTATGACTGTAGTGACCAATTTTGAAGCAGATCAGATAAAACCTGTAGGAGGAGTTAATTAAAATAGAACCAGAAAATGACATGACAGTTTGACATTTGTGCAAAGTGGGCAACTTTGGGGCCACGGTACGGACATGCCCTTCGACGTACACTCACACAGAGCACATTTTTGATTCATCACCAAGTTATGAGTGTACTGAGCAAGTTTGAAGCAGATCTGATAAATTCCCTAGTAGGAGTTAATCCTCAAAAGTGCGAAATATGAAAATTAAAAAATGTAAATATATGACTTCCTGTGGGATTTGTGACATGGGTCCAAGAGGCTTTTTTGTGCGTCTTGGGACGTTCTATGAGCCTACCAAGTTTCGTACATATCGGCCAAACGTGGCTCCGGGGCAGTTCCTTAAAAATCCTGTAGGGGGCGCTACAACCGCGAAAAATGCGATTTTTGGTATGTGAGCTCCAGGCACTGGTCTACACGTGTCCTGTGAATGTGACGTTCATAACCATTACGGTTTCCGAACAATGAGCCACCAAGGCAGCATAGCGCCACCTAGCGGCGAATTTTTTTCCCCTTATTAGGGGAGTCTCAGGGTGCCATGGGCATGCATCGTACCAATTTACGTTTTAATCGCACGTGGCGATGCAGAGATATAAGCGTTTAACTTTGAAAGAGCGCCACCATGTGGCGGTGGCCTGAAATTGTGCAAAATTGTGCACAATGCGCAATGAAGACATGATAAACTATTGTTCCAAATTTGGTGTGAATCGGGCATACTTTTGTGACAAAATACTCCACTTCCTGTTTTGACACGAAATGAACAGGAAGTGCTAACTTCATAACGCGGTCATATTGCAAAATTTCAACATACTTTAAATTAGTGTTTTTGTCAGGACGGTCTCCAGATTGTACGTTGAAAATTTCGTGCAAATCGGACAAACATGCACGGAGAAACCCCAAAAAGTCATTTTCGCACATATCGCCCTCTAGCGGGAAAAAATTATAGGCGGAAATGGGCGTGGCCTATATAGTGAGACTCAGCTACATCCACCGAACGCGTGGATATGAAGTTTATGAATGTGCGACAAACTATGCGGGACTTATTAGGAGTATGAGAAATAGCGCCACCTAGTGGTCTTCCTAGTGGCAAAGTTGAATGTGATGCACAGTTTATCAAATTTTTCACCAACCCTGACAAATTTGCCAAATAAAATTCACTGAATGTGCGCGACCAGGCACCCAAAACAGTCCCCAAAGCTCGTGCAAATCGGACAAACATGCACGGAGAAACCCCAAAAAGTCATTTTCGCACATATCGCCCTCTAGCGGGAAAAAATTATAGGCGGAAATGGGCGTGGCCTATATAGTGAGACTCAGCTACATCCACCGAACGCGTGGATATGAAGTTTATGAATGTGCGACAAACTATGCGGGACTTATTAGGAGTATGAGAAATAGCGCCACCTAGTGGTCTTCCTAGTGGCAAAGTTGAATGTGATGCACAGTTTATCAAATTTTTCACCAACCCTGACAAATTTGCCAAATAAAATTCACTGAATGTGCGCGACCAGGCACCCAAAACAGTCCCCAAAGCGCAGAAGTGTAATAATAACTAACGGACCAATTTCAATAAGGACCTTACCAGGTTCCCTGGCTCGGTCCTTAATAACGGACCAATTTCAATAAGGACCTTACCAGGTTCCCTGGCTCGGTCCTTAATTACCAGGTTCCCTGGCTCGGTCCTTAATTACCAGGTTCCCTGGCTCGGTCCTTAAAAATACCCAACAGTGGCCTGACTGGAGAAGCGCAGTACTGTGACACTGAATACATATGCAACATTTGAACAGTAGGGGGCGCCTTTGTGTTAGAAAAAGCAGCTCACACACCCAGGCTTTGTATTAATGACATGCCTCCTGAATAGCTCTCTCCATCTTACCTGCATACACAAAGACACACAAGCACACACGCACAGGCACGCACAGGCACAGGCACACACACACACACACACACACACACACACACACACACACACACACACACCCATAAACACACGCACGCCTGGAAGCCAGCCAGAACAAGCAGATGGCAGGAGAGGCTTTAGCGCCACTGATACAAGGTCAGAAAAAACCCTAATGCTGCAAACACCATAAACCTCTTATTGCACACACGCGCACGCACACAGACACACACACACACACACACACACACACACACACACACACACACACACAGTTGTGCAGTAACTAGACAGGGACCAATAATACATCAAATGAACACTCACTTACAGGTGCCAACACCAGCTCACAGTTCACAGATGCACACAACAAGAACAAAAACATAGTTGTTGCCCTCATAATTTAATTTAGCTGACTAATTGTCCCTCTGAACCAAACTATGATTTATTTAAAATAACTATTTTGTATGCTTTTGAGGAAATGAACTAGTCAATGTAGAAAAGAGAGCAAAGGAGGTAAAGGAATTGACTGCACTTTTAGTTTTAAGCTTCTGAGTGAATTTGAACATTTAAAGTAAGCTAAATATTCCAATGACATTTATGCCCTGCTGTGAGTCATGATGGAGTATTTGCATATCAGCCTTCTTTCCTCTCTTTATTCTGTCCACTTACTGTTCATGCTTCAGTCTCTTCCACTCTGCTCTTCTCTCCCTCCTCCTCTCACCTTGTCATTTGGCAAAAAAAATCAGGGCTGTTTGTGTTTTTATGTCAACATGTTGACAGGAGCAATGACTAGCCTGAAGATATACACAAGTCTCAGCATCTGTGAGTGTGTGTTGTGGTGTTCTCCCAGCTGGAATCACAGTTAGTGAGTGCTGAACAAAATTGCCCTGACAGGTGGAGACTGAACACCTACAGCGCTTTATCCCCAAAACAAAATCAGATGTGCTCTTATTTAAACATCTTTCTTTATCATTTTACTATACATCCAAAACATCCAAATGTAATCACTAAACTTTTAAATCTCTTGGAAGGAAGGCAATTACCAAATCTTTCATAACTTATTTTATTATTTTACTTTATTCTCTCTTTTTTTTGGTCTTATTTTATGCCATGTTCGCTGCATTTGTTTTTGCAATGGTTTTCTGCCTGAACAGAAAAGCACTTTGTAACTGATAAATGGTAACTGGACTGTACTTACATAGCGCCTTTCTAGTCTTCCGACCACTCAAAGCGCTTTTACACTACACATCTCATTCACACATTCATACACTGATAGTATTAGCTGCCATGCAAGGTGCCAACTGCTCATCAGTTTGAGGAGCTAACCATTCATACACATTCACACACCGATGGCACAGCCTTCGGGAGCAATTTGGGGTTCAGTATCTTGCCCAAGGACACTTCGGCATGCAGACTGGAGGAGCCGGGGATCGAACCGCCGATTATCTGATTAGTGGACGACCCGCTCTACCTCCGAGCCACAGCTGATAAAAAAAACACCTCAAGACAAGGTCTCTTATATATTTCTTCTGGGGCTTTCAATCAAATCTTTTCAACATCACTGGCAGATTAAGTTTGCTTTGTTGCTATGGAAATTAAGATATTAAAACTCCATGACTCTGAGCTCCTCCAGCACCTCATCCATGTTACATAAAGATAGACCATGTGATATGGTAAAAAGCTCCAAAAGAAGCGACTGTGTTGACTTTCATTTTTATTTTTTGGTCAGTTGCTGTTCCATGAGGAAATCAATGGGAAAACTTCTTGCAAATGAGGACCCAAGGGTTGCTGGTGCTGGTGCAGAACATTCTGTATTTAATGTGGGGAGTCAGCATTAAATTAGCTAAGCTAATTACCTAACCCTAAACCTTTGAAGTTCAAATCAGGCACAAGATTTTGCCACATATTGCTTCTTCCCATCTGTTTCGTTCTTTCACTTGTCCCTTGTAACGCTAGTGCTTATTTTTTTTAAAAATCACACCAACTCACCTTGTGCGCTCTCCTCTCCTGCTTGGCCTTCATCTCTGCCAGGAGGCCGCTGCCCATCATCTGCAACCCTGGGTACCGCCTGCCTCCCTGAGGACTACCCCTGCCGTCCGATCCCTCCCAGGGCTCATCGATGGAGTCTGGCGTCCTCAGCTCCTCTGAGCGGTCTGAGCTGCTGCTGTAGTCCGCTGGCTGTGAGCGGGCGTCTCTGCAGTAAAGACAGGAGTTATGAGTGAATCAGTGGTACACTGGGTCTGACTTAGGTAATCTATTATTCTATAACAGAAAAATGATTCAGTTTTTGATCATCTTTACCTGGATTTTGTCTCTGGTGCTGGGCTCTTTAGTGCCACCTTTGGTGAGGAGGGCTCCTCAGGGATGGTAGAAGCTGGTGTTGAGGATACAGAGGCTGAGGATGGTGGGGCTTGGTTTTTCTCAGATTTGTCAGATTTGTCAGATTTATCTGATTTGGAGGAACGTTTGATGAGGTTGAGGAATCCTCCTTTACTCTTCTTCTTCTCTCCATCCTGAGATTCTGAACTCTTCAGGGAACGTCTGACAGAAGGAGAGACAAAGTGACCGAAGGCCAATAGACTTAACATGTGTAATGTATATGAAACTTAAGAGATGAGCAAAATAAATATTAGAATTTTACTGTGAAAAATATAGAAATAACGCATTATCCTCACTTGGAATCCATCTTGGTGACTTTTGTAGAGAAGAACTCGTCCACACCCTCATCCACCCTTCCCATGAGACCATTCTGCTCCCCATCCTGAGATGGAGCACTGCCGATTTGCTGAAAGAGAAAGTTGAAGAATCTGATACCATGTCTGGGCCATCTGACAACAGTAGATCTACCGTTTCCTTGCATTGTAAGGATTTGGTCAGTAGTCCACTTAGGTTTTGTATCAATTGCTTCTGTTTAATTAAATGAAAGATTTTTAAACTGAACTTTACTCACAGGTATTTTGCTGGAATGCATTTTTTTGTTCCGGCGTGGTCGTAATTTGGTGAAGTGTTGTAGTTTTTTTTCCTCCTCAGACGGCAACTCTGCCATTGCTCCTGGTGCACGATGCTCCAATTTTGGCAGGATCTGTGATGGAGTAGGTGGCGTTCGAGATGAAGTGTCCTCCACATGGATAGGGACGTCTTCCAGGGCCTTGTCCAGGTCAAACTCCATCTCTGTATGTTGGACGGCCATTAAGAGGTTTGTAATTAGATATACACTGAAGTCTTCTCTCACCTATCATCAGGTCTATAAAGCTTCACTATTGAAGAATTAAGCCCATTAAGAAAGTGTTTTATAGTATAAAGCAGAAGAACAGTCTACTATTTGATTCCAATACAGCTCAATGTCATAAAATATAAACAAAAAATGAACTGCTTACCAAAGGCACGAGACACTGGCCGAAGCATTCTGCTGTGGATGCTCTTCCTCTTGGATTTAGGAGTCATCTGAAAGAAAAGCAGATAATCAGATACATTTTGTAATCATAACAATATTAGAAAAAATATCTAAACTGTAATTTCTATCATTCAAGACTGAGATGGTTGAGCTTGAAGTAATAATCCATGTTTGTTCTTAGAAAAGAAAATATCTGGAGTGAACAAATGAATAAAAAAATCATACAGTTTATCAGCAACAAACTAACTGTTGGGTCCTTATTTCCTGTTTGTGATTCTGTCAACATTTTACTTGTAACTACACTCAATTTCATCATCAGACCAAACATCTAACATTTAAATCAAAGCAAGAGTAAATATAATTATGAATGACCTGTAGAGGTAATTGAACACACACCAACACATATTTCTGTAGGTTCGAATAATTGACATCTTGGCCTACATATACACTGAAACCTGTATATATTAAATAGTTAATATTGTTTAAATAGCACATGGGTTAATTAAATTGTTTTCTTAATTAAGAAAAGTGTAAAGTGAGAGAATCAGGGCAGCTGTTGGGATGATGAAGGAAAATGCAATTAACTTCACTATCTTCAAACATTAGTAGACAGTAAACACAGTAGCATCCTAAAATAAGTTGCATATTATTGTACTGTGATCTACATTTAAAGCTGGTAATGACAGACATTAAGTGGAGAGGAGGAGTGCAATGTGGCTGAATGAAGAAAGAAAAATAATAAAAATCTTTCAATTATCAGCATTCAACAGTGTGATCTGGAGAGTGGGTGAGAAAGTGATTGATAAATGCATCCTGCTATACTCATACTGTAGTTTTTCAACTCTATCTCTGAAATAAACCACAGGGATCAAATATTTAAATACAGCTGATTATTTGTGCTCCAGAAAAAGCTACAGCACAGGCAGGCACAGTGAGGAGACAGAAAAGGGAAAGAACAGTAAGATGAAAAGAAAGTGGATTGAAAGGAGAGTATAGAGGGACAGTCCAGAATTACTTACACTGGTGCAGCACAGAGTCTCCATGGAGCAAAGATGGAAAGAGAAGGAAGAACAGAGGAAAAGAAGATTGAAGAGGAAGAAAGACAACACATAGTAAAGCCCAGTGAAGAAAAAAAGGAAAGATAGCAGAGACAGTAGAGGTCAGAGAAGGCTATAAGATGAAACGAAGACACCAGAGAGACAGACAGGACCAGAGACAGAAGAACATGCAGCTTCCTGTTAACTGCTGCCTGCATTTACTGTACATCACAAGTCACATACATTACACTGTTATGGATCAATACTCCTTTTCTACAACAAATCTACATCCATATCTGACCTCATACAGTACATATACTGTAAACCAACCCGAACACTACACCTATACAAATATTACTATAGACTTACTAACTATAAAATCTATAAAAGCAACAAAAGCTGCCTTTTAGCAGGACAGTTCTTAAAATGAATACCTAAATTAATCCTAGAGGTATATTTCATCCAGTAGAGGGTGATATTAAGCCAGATGCAATTGCTTGTTTTTGTGTAATACAACTAAATGTAACTTAGCGTGGGTGGCAAGACGGAATGAACAGATTGCATTTAATTAATTCATTTTTATTATGAAATTCAGTCAAAACTTAAAAACCTAGATTATGAATCATAAAACGTCTCTTCAAACCCACACATGGTTACTCTTTCAACATCTTGATTCTTCATAAATAAAAATTACAGCCAGTTAAAACTAACCTACTGAACTCCAACTATGTTGTAACCTACCATGCATGTTTCCAGATCCTCCAGCCTCTCAGCCTCTAGTATCTCAGTAGATGCCCGTTTAGGAATCTTCTCCTCTGGGACGTCCAGATCCACTGATTCCTGCTGCACCAAGGGGCGACCTCGCCGTACAAGATGGTCTGCCTGGGAGCACGAGAGAGGAGAGGAAACAGGGAGCAGAGGTGTTGTGTGCTCATGCTTAAAACAAAATTGTTGCAGCTGAGTTATAACAATTTAGAGAGTTTGAATTATAACAGCAATTGTGAATGAATCAATGAGACAGTTGAGAGTTCTGTTGACTTTTTTTTTACCAGAGTGAGTTGGGAAGTGGAAAGAGCCTCCAAAATCTCATCAACAATGCGATCGGACAGGAAGGACGCTAGACTCAGCTTCACCTCACTGATACAGACAGAAAAAGACAGTGATGATCAGGCAGGTGCCAAGACTGTGGCAGGAGGTCACAACAGACCCAAACAACAACAGAAAGATCTCAGCTAACTGTCTTAGTTACACAGGAGTACTATTCATCCACAAACACACACACCTGATCTTGTTGATAATATCCACCCCCGACTGCTCCAGGAGAGTTTTGGTGACAAAGCTTTTGGGTACGACCATCTTGGCTGAGCTGGCTTTCATTAGCTCTGGACGAAGGTTACTCCTTTTCATCACATGAGGGCACAGAGACTCTGCTGCACCCACCATCGACTCCAACAGAGTCTGAAAGGAGAGAAAGTAAGGGGTGGATGAGTGTATATCTTGATTTGATAATCCAAAAGCAAATGAACACTTATTTTTTACCACGTATGACAGGTGCTTTTTGTCACACACTGAATGTGACTGAATATAAACTACAGTTTATTTGATTTGGTGATGTCAAATGCTCAGTGAGACTTCTACTACTGTATTTTTTTTTTCATGTCCTTTATCTTTCACCGCCTGTAGGTGGTGCCTATTCTCTAGTTTTTCTTTGTCACTTTGTCATTTCTAACAAATGGAGCCTGTGAACCACAAATATGATGACATGATGTTTAAATGATATACTTTGACCCCTGGTAGTTAGGTCAAAAATAAAATATGACTTCACAATTATCAAAATCAATCATCATCATGATCATTTTTGGTGGCTACAATTCATAGTTGAACTAACCATCTTTAGAGTAAAGGTTATGACTACCTGCAGTTGCTGGTCCATGACAGTTGTCACCTCCCCAGCCATAGACTCCAGTTTCTCCTGGATGGGTCCTGCTGACGAGCTGTTCACTTCCTCTCTGGCAGCTGATCCTAGGTGGTAGAGGTTAGGGAGCAGCTGGGGGAGACAGAGGATATAGGGTGGATGTTGAAATCAAAGAAAATATATAGGAAACTACGAGACAACTGACCTCCAAATGAGCTCATAGATGAAACCTTTTAATATATGAGCCACACAAAGGCCCTTTTGTTTCTCCTCACCGTTTTAGAGTTCCTTGCATCTTTGATGAGGCTCTCTGCTGCTCTGACGTCCTCCAATATGACGTCTGTCTCAGAGTTTCTCAGAGAGTTCAGGTGGTCCTGCACCTTCACACAGATCCTGTCAATCATCTGGAAGACACAAACAACACATTTAAGTACAGACCGAATAAACTCGATCTTTACCGCACATAGAAAGTTACGTTTGTCTAATTTCTTACCAAATATCCCATTTACTGTGTTTTCTACAGTCCTATCTGCTTCATACAGTACACGACATAATTACAATAATACATTGGGTTTGATCAAAAACATGTAGATTAAAGTGGACCTGTTGTGTGGTTGTGGTTACAATGCCCTGCTGCAACCGATAGGCCTGTTCCTGTAGGTATTTTCTGGTTTCATGGTTCCTGTACAGATAATTCTCAATCTGGGAGGAGAAACACAAAACAACTGTCATTATAAACTGTCAAAGTGTTTCTTCCTGAAGTTGTTACATATAACATGTTTTCAACACTATAAAAACCCTGTAACAGTACAGGACAGCTGGAAGCTAGAGGACCCAATGAGAATTTTTTATGTACCTTTAGCAAAGCGTCCTCTGTTTTCTCAGGGCTGGCCTTCAGAGCCTGGGAGGCATCGATGATGGGGATGGGCATGAAACGAATGGTGAAGTTCCTAATAGACACACCGCCAGAGGACATTGTTCCACAGTTATTTCACATTATAGAGGAAAGAAAAGAGACTTGTGTAGAGCTGTACAGATATTATTTCAATAAATAGGAAGAAAAGTGATGCATCTGAACACACACATTTGGAATAATGCAGTAAGAAGTACAGCATACTGTAGCATGATGGTGGTGAGATGCATCCACTTGTGTTATTTCTTGATCCATTCATTAATAATATAAGAAGTCAATCTGCATTTTATTCATTTCAAGGATAACTTGCCATTATGCTTATGGAACCATGATGTATAGAGTAATAAGCATTTCTCTCTGTGTGTGCACACGTTCTATTACAGAGCAGTGAACTGGCACTATTAGAGAGGTTACTGATCTTGAAATGGAGGTCACCACTCAGTATTAATATTCATATAATGACGGAGGAGAGGAAGGGATGAAAGGAGAAAGAAAATGAAGATCAGTCAGTATAAACGGAAAGCAGAAGGAACACAGAGATGAAAATCAGGGCGCTTGGAGACAAAGGAAAGACAAGAGTGTGAGTCAGATGTTGATGGTTGTCGACCTCAAAGGTAAACTGACTCATCTTTCTTCAGATACGTCTGGCTTCACAATAAACACACAAGGCAACATGGTGCCATTATTAATGAAAACCTGACTTCTGTATGAACCCATCTGCTCTTTTCCCCCATCTCTTCAACTCACAGATCTCCTGTGAACACGGTGAAGTTCCTACAAATGGAGTAAATGTTTCAATGGGAATAGAAACTGAATAAGAAAAAGGACAGCCAGAGAAAGTTGGGAAAATAAAACTGTGCATAGCAATGCTGCACTGAAATTTTCTTTACAAATTCAGTACACATTAATCTGCTGATCTGATTTTCTCAATAAATCACTCAAATTGTGTGCTTTATAATTCAGAATATATAAACCTAAAACCAATTTTACTATCACATTAGCAATCTTATTCAAACAACTAGGCTTTAAAAGAAGTCATGTATGTGTCCTTGAAGTATGTGTGTCAGGGCTTACAAAATATATATAATATTACACACTGTAACTTTTAATACTGGGGAATATAAGACTTTATATACTTTCTTTATTCACTTTAAAATGTACACTTGCACATATTATTAAGTGGTATTGAATGTCTTTGAAAACCTCTGAACAATATAACGTCCTAAAGCATTAGGAAGCATTTAATGACACAAAAGAACACAAGAGACATGAGGAAATCGCCTGAAGACAACTAAAATGCACATACACACGCATGCACGCAAACACCCACACGCACACACAACTGCACTGCTGAACAGAATAGAGAACAGGAACAAGAAAAAAAGAAAATTGTTATTTCAATAATGCAATACAGAGACTCAGAGGGGAAATGGGTAGATGTGCTGCTGGGAGAATATGATAAACAGAGAGAAAAGATGAGACAGGAGAGAGGTAGATGTACAGATGTGTCCCAGAAGCAAATTTAGTGAGATGCACATGTCATTTCACACGCATGTGCGCACACACACACACACACGCACACACAATATTGAAGATTCAGATCCACAGACAGAAGAGACAATAGACAACAAATCCGATTTATTCAGTCTCGACTTGCACTTTTCATCTCTCTTAATCTGTTCTGCCCTCCCTTACTTTGCCTTCCTCAGCATCTTTTCTTCCGCCATTGTTTCTTTGTTGTTGTACTCCCTGTGTATGTCACTCTCTCCCCTCTCTGGCTTCTTCCCCTCATCCTCTTTCATGCTCTTCCTTTCTGAACACACCTCAAGGTTCTCTCCTGCTGCAGCACAAATAACATCCCGGCTGCAAAACCTAATCGTACATCCATCCCTTCAGGTTTTCAGCACAACAGTGTAATACTGCATAATAATAGATTTATCATAAGTATTCAGTTATATACACAGACACACACATGGACTCAGTATACACAGATAAAGAAGGAGCTGCTTACTTCTCCAGAGCGGCTGCTACATCCTGAAGACCCTGAGGACTGGTGTTGTTCTTATCCCAGATCACAGTCCTGCACAGAGAAACACACAATTCAACTAATGGATTCAGATATTGTTTACATGAAGTCACAGAAGCTAATTTAATTTCTTCTAATTTTCACCTTTAAGGTGGTTTTTCCAAATAAATAAAACATGTCCTTAGAGGGGAACTTGTAACTGTGCATTAATAAACACTTGTGCATTTACATATATCTATGTAATTACTCAATTTTTATTGTTTTATTTTGCGTTTTATTGTGTTTTTAAATGTTGTTGTAATGCATGTCTTCACCTTGTGTAAAGCTCTTTGAATTGAATTACCTCTGTATATAAATAAAGCTGGCCAGAGCTGCACGGAAGCCAGTAGAAGGTCAACTAGTGATTTAGTAATGTAACATGATTTATTTATTGTTTGTTGTCATTTATAATTGACACGTGGCGTAGGTTTTGACCTCTGAACATGTACTCACCTGAGTTTGGAGTTGATCTGTAGCGCCTTGGCCAGCATCTTGGCTCCCATGTCCCCCATGGCATTTCCGCTGATGTCTAACCTGGTGAGCGAGGTGTTGCTTCCCAGAGCGTTCAGCACAATGGTCAGATCACTCTTTAGTCTGGAATCTGCTAGAGACAGAGATGTGAGGGGCTGGGGAGGGACGAGTGTACATGTGGGGTGGGAGAAGGAGAAAAGAGAGTTTCTATTATGAGATCAAACAGTAAAATACAATATTATTATGAATGACTGTGTTTATGGCAGTGTTATAGGAAAGCAGGGCAGTCTTTGGTTTATCTGCCACCCACAGGCTTTTGAATAGAGCCAGAATTGACAAGCTGCCCTCTTTTTCTCTGTGTTTATTCAGCTTTGGCATCACCAGCAAGCATTTAAAGCATTTCTTGGCCCTTGTTGTAAATCCCTGCCAACTTTAACAAAAACTATTGTAACTCATGTCATTGAGAACATTAATATTCTTTATGCAGTGCCAGCTTGTTTTCCAGTCCAACTGTCCTTGAATTTATTCACTGCCCGTGGATGTTTGGTTTCACTGTGTCTTCTGTTTATGTGGCTTAATGCTGAGTCTGTTTGTTTCCTTTACCCATCCTGTCATCTCTGACACTTCCTTAGAGAAAGTGCGAGCATTCAGTCTGACATGACTGTCAAAGTTCACAGCAACTTTGACACCATTACAAAAGTCTCTGAAGCCTTTTAAAATCAATGAAAACAATAAAAAGCATCATCAATTTTTTCTCATTCTAAAATCTCTAAAGATTCATTAGCAGCCTCAATTACAGCCTTCAATTTCAGCTAGACTATGATAATTTCCAGGCAATAAATCTAGAGGGTTTTCTAAAAATCTTTTTTTCTTTGTATGTGCTCCCACTTCATATTTTGCAAATATAGCAGTGATTATAAATCTCCATGTTCCTGCAGAGCAAGGGCAATCCCCAATTAAACATTTATCAGAGGATCAGGAGGACTGGGAGACTTATCAGAGGTGCTATCATTCAAAGCTCCACAGGGCCAAATGAAAAATTCAACACTGGATCAAGGGGATTTCTCTGTGATGTGAGTGTGATTCAGAGGTTTACAAATATCCAACAGCGCCCGTCTGTTCACCAGAGTTTAGCTGCTCTATGATGCATGCCATTTACACAGCTGGAGACTCCGGGGAGCCTCTTCACAAAAAATGTCAAGGCACAAAGTAGCTTCTAACTGCCTGAGTTACTGTAGGAGAAACCCCTGAAAATGAGGAGCATATTAGTCCTAAATTCAGGCCTCCCAAGTTTTTAGTCTAAGAATAATACACAAAACATTTTATAGTTTAAAGACTTAAAGAAGTTAGAGAAAGTTCAGACTCCTGCCACAAAGACCTCCTCATCATCTCAACTCACTACTAAAACAAAAATTACAAAGACACTACAGATGATAGTTTGCACAACTCTCCACTAATACTACTGGAAAAATACAGTACAACTGATGAATTTGAAATATCTCAACTGTCAGTGTTAATTATTTTCCAAACCAAAAGGGCACTCTTCTTATAATTTATGTTTAATTACAAATATTTTTTTTGCTTTAATTACATTTTTTAACATAGTTGAAGATATTTGTATGACATTTTTAATTAAATTAAATAATTTTATTCATTCTACTGCTAAAGTAGCATAAAATTGAAATACTTACCTCAGAACTTACAGTACAATACTCTATAATACTCTATAATACTAATATTACTTGAATTTGTTATTCAATTTTACAATTTTGTACTCAATTTTCTTTCCATTATTGTTGCAATAATGTATATGTATAATGCATTGTTGTTTTAGTAATTGAATTGCAGCACAAATAAAGAAGAAACTGTACAAATATCAACTGGAAGTCTCAAGAAAATGAATAGCTTCCTGTGTAACCTCTCCTGATAGCACTGTGGTTTTATAGCCTAGCACTAAAGAAGCCGAGACATTAAAGCCAGAGTTCATGAGCTTGTGTGCTTTGTGTCATAAAAAAAACTGGCGACAGAGTGTGATGTGTGAGTTATGGCATTAACAAGTATTGCTCTCTTTAATGATGCCTTTGTCTTTGATGGAGGGTGACAAAGTGAGGGGGTATTTTATAGAAAGTGTAGTGATGAGTGTGTGGTGAAATAGCATCAACATGGTTATAAAGGTGGAAAATTACTTTTTTATGTCTTGACTGAGGATGCAGAGAGAATTATTTACTGCCTGCATGTGCTCCTGTGAGTCACAGAGCCGACATTAAACATGCAAATTTAAATAGGTACAAGTTTATGGACCGGTAGCCATGGTAGCTAATTCTGTCTCCATTGATGTAAAGTAGAAACAAGATCCCTTGCAGAGACAGGAGGAACCCTGGACTAATAATGTCCTATCAGCACATAAAACCAGAGCACTAATACCGTATGTTTGTTAGAGTGAATGTGGAACAAGAGAAGTCTATAATGGTAACTACAGGTTACCGTTAATTACAACGGTAATTACAAGTCGTATCCCTCCCTGTGGCTGAAGACTTTCAGCAGCTACAGCAGATCCGATTCTCAGCCCTTAAGGCTTAAGCACTAAAATGATTAAATCATTGCTTTGAGTATGCATCCACATCATGTTTAATAAAACCAAGAAAATTAGAAATTGTAACCCAAGACACGCAAATAGAAGTGACCTTATACCGCAGACAAATCAATCAGTTTAATGCATCTTCATAAAATGATGAATTGTGTTTAACATTCTGATGAAACTCATTTATCCTGCAGTGTGTGTCCAGCAATATAACATTCTGCCTCTCCAATGCAGTCCACAGTAACTTGGTAGAGGGGAAGATGGTGCTTTTACTGGTTACTCTTTCTCAAACACTCAAGAATTAATATTAAAAAGATAAAACAGGGGAAACAGCTAGCCCAACTCTGTTCAAACCTGCCAACACCTGGACTATTTCTAAGCCGGGGAAAATAACTTCCTGGAGTTTGAGATGGTTGCCTGGTAACCTTATGGTGAGGATGAGACGCCAGGATTTTTTTTTCTTGAACAAAAAAGCCATGATTAATCGTTTTTTATACTTCAATTTTTGTATGGATTAAAAAACATGATATAAGAAGGTTAATTGGTGAACATTTGAGGTGCTGGAAAGCAGCTTTAATTTCCATGGACTGATATTTTCATGTACCACTCAAGATTTTACAAAATACTGAACTACCCTTTCAATATACACCAGATGTACACCATCTCATCAACACACAGAGAACAGTTTGTGTGTCTGTTAATATTCTGGCAGCCATAAGATATCCCAGGTCTAGCTGTCTGGACTCAGGCCAGGACACAGAAACACAACAGGGTAAATGTGCTGCCTGGAGCTGTGTCATGCACGTGAACGAGGCAAAGGGGAAATGTGCTGCTGAATAAAATTTGAAGGCCTTTTTTTCTCTACAGGCTTTCACTTATCTGTGTTTGCATGTCAGCTCTGGTTGTAAGATACCAAACAAACTAGTTTACACACTTGTCTTTCTCTGACATACACATACATGCAGCGAGAGGGGATAACATGCACATAGTCTAAACACATGGCTTACAGGTGCACACATTATATCCGTGATCCAAACAAATCCATGCACCACAGCTTCTTTATCAACAAACCATTCACTTCAATACAGCTGTCTCATGTATGCCTCAAAATCCTTGATTCTTTCCCTTTCTACCTCTATTTTTGGAATTCTTGACTCTTCACGCTTACTAAACATCGTTTGACCTTCCACCTTTAACCTCTTCCCATCACTTTTTCAGCACCCATCCATTAGGTTTCTCCCTCAATTCCCTTCTCTCTTTGTATCCCACCTGCAAAGTGAGATAACCAGCTCATGCACATAATGACACACACACACACACACTCACACACACACACACACACACACACACTGAGAGACTACAAGCATCAAAAGACCAATCGAGCACAGAGAAGCTCAATAGGACCATTAATCTAGCACATCCACCACTGTGGGAGACAAAAAGGGCAAGCACTGGGGCAAAATTTGTCACACACCCATGATGGAGAGAATGATAAAATGACTGAGATGAATTGAAGATAGCTAGAAGCTGGAGAAAATCTCTTTATTTCATTGTAGGTTTCAGAGTAATTGAAGAAAATGATAGCTCACCTAGCATCTTGTAATATCTAAATAATTATCCCTGTGGACACTGACAGACACAGGAAGGGAAACCCAATGGACAAAGAGAGTGTAGAGGCTAAGCTATCAACTGTTGGTCATTTTTGAATTGTCAGTGGAGATGGTGATCATCAGCAGACAGTAATATGTCAGGTAATAAACAGTTATGGTACTTGTCATAATCCCATGAGTCTTTTCCATGATGTGCCATTAAACCACAACTCACTTCTACTACTATTTGAGTACAGCTCTCATAAACCACATGATTTCAGTTTGAATCTGATCTTTGAATCTTTATTGATCACTGTAGGGAAATTATATTCACGCCACCCTCCATTGGGGAGGTCAAAGGTCAGTTACAGAGCAGCTGGTGGAGAGTCAGTGATTTGGCGTCCCTAACAAAAGCCAGACAAAGAAGGAAATTAAAAACTCACCGACTCCTCTTCTTGAATCATATGGACCAGGCTGTCCAACACTGGAGCAAGGTTTCTAAGTCAGGTAGAGGAAAGACAGGGAAAAAATATACATCATGAAATAGGAGAGCAATCTTTAAACAAGAGCACTGCACAGATTAAACACAGAAAAATCTACAGACTAATACTGCTTCTATATTATTCTGTGCAAATATAACTTGAATATAACACTTTTTACTACGTTTATATATGTGGTTATCATGACGCCCTCTATGTTCTTCTATTCAGTAGTGGACAACCACAGACAGACCGTGCCACGTGGCATTTGTAAGATCAAACGCTGCCTTCTCTTTGAAGGGAGCTTATGTTTTGGCCCAGTACCTTGAATCTGACAGAGCAGACTTTGGTCATCCACGACAGACAAAGCTAAGTCACTCTAAACCACAACCAAACTCAACCCAGGCTAGGCCTAACCACTGGGGTTTCTGTTTGAGCCCCAAACTGTACACGTCAGCTGTGCAACCTCTCCACTTTTGTATCCTTACTTGGATTTTATGTTGTTGAAGTTCTTGCCCAGAGAGAGGTGTCTGATGGATCGGTTCTTGGCTAGCCAAACCAGTAGAGTTGACAGATCTGAGTCCAGGCCTGGAGGTACAGAAATAGGTTAGAAATAATAATGTGGTTGCCTGATTTGGTAATTGCATGCTGAGGACCTATTTAGCATGAGGTTAGAGTTGAAGAATGCCACCTCACCGTTGTCAGAGATGTCTAAACTGGAGACGTTTGGGATTTCGGCAATACAACCTTCAAGGATCTGAGAACCTCCTGACCGCAACTGGAAAGACAGGACAGCAAATTTTGAGCACAGCTACACACACACATACAGTGAGTGCATCTATAAAAACAGCGAAGCAAACAAAGCAAGTGGTTTAATATGAAAACATCTGCACAAGACTCAAGACCCATAGTGTAAGCATAAGCACCTAATAATGGAAACATGCAGGACAGACAAAAGGAACTTGTGGTTTTAAATGACTAGAATGTACATGGAAGATGACATATAACTTAAAATAACAACACAGATCATCCCCAGCAATTGCAGTGGGATGTTGCTTTTAGTTTGATCTTTTCATTTCATGTGAAAATAGACCATGAGAGGGACAGGATCAGCAGAAAATTACAATATCTTCCAATAAGACGTGCAAATAAAAACGAGGAGGAATGAGATGTTAATTATTAAGAGTGAGCACATTGGTACTTACACAATGGCCAAGCTTAGAGAAGCATTAGGGGGAGAGAACAGCATGTCAAAGCCATGCCAACAATTACCAGCAACAAAACACACAGATGCTTAATGATCGCACTTCTATTCAAACACACTCACCAGCAACACACACACATTTGCACAAACACTCTTGTCAGGAGTCGTACACACAGTCCTTATTTTGTATGCCGTCAGCCCACTCAGAGTTTTGGACTGCCTCCACCAAACGGTTCATTAAGACTTCAAAAAGGAGGGAACGGATCATTTCCCCCTGCAGCTTCAGTTTGGGAAGATTTCTATGGGAATTTGGAATTGGATTTCCTGTGTAATTTGTATTCATGTGTTATCTTTAGCAATCTCACTGAATCTGCAGCAAGCTGTCTTTTTCTGTTCGAGCAGAGGAGGAGATGAAGGCGAGGAAGCTGGTGTGTGCGCGCGTGTGTGTGCGTGCGTGTGAGAGAGAGAGAGAGTTGTGATGAAACAATTAGAGATGGAAACTAAACCCAATCCCCACCCCCACCTATACCCCTCTGTACATCTCTCTCCCTCCACCCCCCCCACCTGCTGTCTGCCAAGTATTCCATTATATGTCCTCTTTGCAGTGTCACTGACACTGTTGGAGTGGAACCTAAAAAGCTGATTGCTTTGGAGCTGTATTACCTCCAAACTATTAAAAACCACACTCACCAAACTTGAGCTGACAAGGGCACTTACACAAATGCTACTAATACTAGAAACAGACATGGCTTTCACTGTATTTTTGCAGTATTGTGCTAAACGTGCTACTTACTGAACAGATGTACCTGCATTATCATCAAACTACAGCTTTGGGATCTAGATCATTAATGAACATTAGAGGCATCAACTCAACAGTTGTTACATTAAGGTTTTATGTGTGTCAGTAAATATTCACATGATTTAGTATGAATTATGTAAAATTCCAGTAAAAGTCCAGTGAGGGAGAGGCGTCTCATGACCCAGGTACACATGCACAAATTGTAAAAGATAAATGATTTATGACAGGAAATGATTGCGCTCTGTCGGCCTTACCTCACAGCAGCTGAGGTCTAGAGACACGTCCTTCAGATTGAGGTTACTGGCCAGGCCAAGCAGGAGAGCTCTAAATCAAAATTATAATATACAGTTTTCATCATTTAATTAAATGTTAGTAGGCTGTGCATTGTCTGTGATCCAGGTTTACCTACACGCTGCTGGATTCACATTTGTTTTGCCAACGTCAATGTACAAACTCCAATAATAATAATACAACTTTTAGTAAAAAACATTCAACTGCAGTGGCCCAGTTAGTGCAGATAGAGCTGTAGCAGCTTTCCTCTAATGCAGCTCTTCACTGTGATATTGGCTGACACAGACACACTGATACAAGTTTATTCTTCCTGCTTTAAATGTGACTACAGGTGATAAAAGAAGATGAGGAACAACATGTACAGTCAAAGAGAATGTGGGACAGAAGGAGCTACTCCTCAGGCACATTAAATGTGAATGAATTGTTCTCTCACTTGAGGGCTTCTGGTGGCAGCTTTGTTCCCGAAACGTTGATGGAGCTGAGAGACATGGCACTGCTGAAGAAGTGCTTGAATGACGGTGGCACCTCTTTACCTTTCCTACAAGAGAGCAGGAAATAAAATAATGCCAGACGGACACATCAATGACTTAATATACAGCATGTCACCAACTTTTTAAAGCTCTTTTGGTCTTTTTGATCAATACCATGAAAGCCTCAATGATTTAATTCTTTTAGCTGGTCTGAGATTCAGGCCGACTTTTATTATTCTTGTCATGTTCTAAACACCTCTGACATATTTTAGTTTTTATCATCTTTTAAGAAACTGCTTTAGCTCCACAAAACAAAGAAATAGATTCAGATTTTCACAAAAGGACAATCATCTCATCGTCTCAGGTATAATCCTTAACCACTACTCATCCACCCTCTGCACTACACATCCACCTCCTCCCTTGATGAAGCCCTCAACTCCCAAGAGGCACACTGGAAAGAGAGATAATAATGGGAAGAGGACTCCACCCACCACCCATCTGTTACACACGAAATCTACACACACACACACACACACACACACACACACACACACACAGACAGGCTCTCAAATCTAAACACATTTGAATCACGCACATTTACAAACCCAGCCTGAACACACACGGACAGTCTTGTGTGTAATAGCACTTTGTCACCAGCAGGTGTCACACACTAACATGCAGACAGACTTTTTGGTTAGAAGGAAACTACAGGTTTGTCATTTTAGGTAAAAACAAAACAAAAAACACTTTGATGTAGACACAGTTATAAATTCAGAGGTAATCCTCAGTGGGGTTATGGGCTCAAATCCATTTTCTAACAAGTACATGGTGGACGACAATGTCCAGAAGATCCCAGATCTGTTTAATATTGAAACAGGTTTGGGATGCAACTCAATATCAATATTGTATTTAGGCCATGACTTTACAAAAAGGTGCAGTAGGCAGTTGTGATGACCTCAGCCTCAGTGCACTAATTTAGTGCAAAACATACATTTTAGATGTTTGGTTTTAGCTTAAAAAGAATATGTCATTTGTGTCATCTGCATTTGTTTTATCATAAGAAACACCAAGATATATACTTGGTATATATCTTGGTGTCTTATTATTCTCAAATTTTGCATATGCTCCCTTGATCAATAAACCTTGCAGGATACAAGCTACAACAACAAACTCATTTCCTTTCTTAATTGTCAAGTGGCTGTTAGTCCAAATCAGATGGGTTCTTACCTGTGAGGGAAGACACTCTTTGACACGTTAAGGACAGAGAGGTGTTGGACTGAGCCTCGCAGCAGTGCTGAACAAACCTGGAAAATACACAGAAAATATCTTTAGAGCATCTGAGCTGTATAAACTGTAATAACTGTACTAATCAATAAGTTTTGAGCACAAACCACTGTTATTCTTGCCCTTTCCAACCCTCACTCTTCACGTCTGTTTGATTTTGTGTATGATTGCGACACACACAGAAAAAAAAAGAAAGAAAAAAAGCATTGTATCTATGTTTACACATGTGTTATTGTATTTATATCTGTACGTGACAGAGACACAATATGATTTAGGAGCTAATCCATATGTTCAGTGACAGACTGACAGCTGGCTACATCTAAGACTAATCAATAAGCTGTGTTTGGCTCTCAGACCCACATCAATACATCACATGCACTTTGCAAGCAGTGGATGGCAACACAGATTGAGTGGGTGTATGAAATTGGATTACAGTCCCTGCAACAGATATTAATGTCTAGCACGTCATCTTACAATGCAATATAATGAGTTACAACTATAATTGTATGTTAGTTGGTTTTGTATTTCTCTGATTTTGTTGCACCTGCTTGTTAAAAAAATGTGTTAGCCATGATCACATATACATACTAGGACTGAGCAAGCTTTCTTACTATTGTGATCTGTAGCTCAATTTTGGGGCTGTATATATCTGAGGCTGATGTCTTATTTTAAGCCCCACCCATTCCGAGTACAGATACATATCATTTAGTTTGTTGAACAGATACAAATGCAGATGGTTGTGTACTCGCTCATCCCTACTCTGTACGCCGAATTATCATACAATTTAGCAACTTTTTCCTCCGAGCAGGGTCATATCAGCGTGCCTGCTGACTCACCTGGTCCAATGAGCAGTCTGTGTTGGAGAGGTCAAGGGTTGCCAGGCTGTTGGGTTGACCAAGGAAGTGGTAGAAATGCTAAATGTAAAGCAAAACACAACACGCATTGTTACAAAGCAGAATATGAGGCCTTCTTTTAGAGTGCTGTTCTGTGAGCAGATTGAGCTGTTGTTGCCCAACGGTGAGAAATGCTTTCTAATGCATTCCTGTAGAATAATGTGACTTCTGCATACTGTTTCTTTGTGAACTTAAATTAGGTCTTTTCTTTCATATTTTCTTGATGACTTTCTACTATCTAGACTGTCTACTATTATAATTTTCCATCAATTTTTCATACATTATACACCCAATCAGTTGTTCATGTCAATGTGATTATGTGCTGGATTATTTCTTGTTAATTTCTGGAGTCCTACCGTTATCATGTGATTGCTAGGCAATCAGCAGAGACTCCTGTATGTGAAATTCTTTCTGTCAATGCAGCACTTTGGTCAACAGATATTAACCTGTCTGTCTGCATGTATCATTATTTGTTGCCCGGCTACAATTACAGTATATCACTGTGATGGGTGTAATTGTGTCTGATGTATCTGTGCTCTGAACACATGGCGATTGTACTGAATCGATGCTCTCCTACGGAGAGACATGCTAACTGATTTATAACGGCCTGAACAGGCCCCCGCACAACTGTAGAACTGACCTGTTTCAATTAATTAAGTGTTATCGATACTGGCTCTAAGATGTATTAAAAACTGCGTGTGTGCGCATATGTTTGTACCTGCATGTCGTCTCCTCGGAGGACATTCCCTGAGAGGTCCAGATGGACCAGGCTGCTGGGGATGGACGGGTTGGCACTCAGTGACTGGCAAAGGCTGTTCACCCCTAAAACACACACACACACACACACACACACACACACACACACAGTGTCAGCATTATGACAACCCTCAAATCTCCACTTGATGTTTTGACAGCATATTGAAGGAAATAGCAGGGGAAATGAGCAGTGGGTGAATAAAGGGAAGAACAGAATCAGAACGTTGAGTGAATGCATGGAAAGGAGTATTCCTTCTCATGGTACTACAGAGTGTGCGCATCATATTGACGTCTATCACATGGCTGACACACTGTAGTAGCACTTTCATAAAGCCCTGACTCCTGAGTCCTGTCTGCCCTGTAAATCGAGGTATGAACGACAAGTGATGGAGTTCGACAAAAAAGAAAAAAAGAAAAAGTGAAAGTATGGAGAAATGAGAGAAATAAATAGAAATAATGCAAATGATTAAGAGAGAGAACATTTCTAATATTCAAGATTTATTACAATTCATACATATTCAAGTTACCGTCAACTGGAATTAAAATTCAAAAGATGAAATGTTTGAACTGCTGAATGACATGATTTATTACATAAATTCAGTGCTAACAAATAAGAACATGTCCTCAATTCTCTGCTTTTGCTCTGAGCAATGGGGGCTTTTGGGGTTTGGATTATGGATTCTGCCTTTAGCTAGACGAGCAGGGCTCAGTTTAGGCAGTGCAGCCCTCTCACTAACCCTACACTGTGAAATATGATAGCTCTTTATTGATTGCCTGAGAGCACAGCATGTTTACAGTAGGTCCCTAAAGACACTGCCTGGTGCTGGAGCGTTTACTTTGGGTGAGAACCAAGAAGAAACTTTACCTGCAAATGATTGCTGACAGTGGCCACATTTAATCTGGAAATTATGACAAGAACGACTACGAATCCCCGGCAGTTTTTTGGCAGAAAAGCCTAGGCACAATCAGCCCCTTCATAATGTAGCATTTCATTAAAGACCATTACTGCAGAAGGATTTTTCCATCATGTCAAGAGGTTACGGCTCTACTGACTGAAGGAAAGTGGTCTGTTAAGCAACACTTATGCAAATGAAAACATGCAAACTGTTTACTGGGCCTCCCTCTCTTACTCACAGGGTTTTAACATCTCAGTGGAAGGTATAATCAAATTAGTGCAAGATGTGAACTGTATCTGATCACAGTGAGCTTGTAAATTAAAGCTCAAACAGGAAACCCAACTTATCACAATACAATATCTGTATTTTTATTATTTTATAATATTTTAATCATTCCAACCAACCATCTATTTCCAAATTGCAAATGTTTTCATTTACCATCCATCTGGTTCAGGAACTGTCTACAAAAATTAATGGACGACAGTACATACCTTTGGGTGATAATGAGGTTTTGGAGAAGTTTAAATGCCTTAGCCCCATACGAAGTTTGGCAAACTGAGCACCCAGAGAGGAGATACCTGCAGCAAGAGAGAGGAAACTGGTAAGAAATGACTATGAAGACTTTTATATTTTAAGTACAAACAGTGTACTTGTATCACCCAACATCTAAGTTTCTACTATATGAAAATCTGTGAGCTAGATTTTAATATAACAGAAACATTGCCTATGCCTTAAACACACCATAACAATGACGAATGCTGCTTCAATATTATTAATTGTCTAATGTCTATCAAAGCAAAATGGCATACAGCTAAAATGTCTGAAAAAATATGGTATTGCTTCTTTGAATAAAAACACTTTTAACAAGATCCATGTGGTGAATTTGCATAAGAACAAATAAGCCAGTGATATGTAAAATATACATGTGATTTCCTGAATATTTGGTTAAGGGTATCTTTAATTCAGAGTTTCCTGGATAGACTGAGAGAACGTAGGATACAGGTAATAAAATATTAAACTGGTTGTAACAATACAGTATACAATGAATGAATGTTGCACAAGTTGGCAAGAGAAATCTGACTGCTAAATGACTACTGAATGTTCAATGTATTCAATATTTAAATTTGGTCAGAGTGTTACACATGACACCTGCTGTAGAACAAAGTAGTTTAGAACAGTAGAAAATATAACAGAGCAGAGATGAGTGCATTAGAGCAGATATCGTACCTCTGTCCTCCAGTGGGTTGTTGGCAAGATTAATGGTGGTGAGTCCTGAGCTGGGGTTATGGGCCAGGGCAGCTGCTAGCTTCTGAGCAAAATCACTGTAAAAGAGTGTAAAAGAGTCTATCCATTATGTGTGTATGACAAATGCACAGTATGTGTGCAATCTATCAAAATGCTTAGGCAGTAGAAATATGATTTTCTTGCTGTGGCAGAAAAGCAAGGCAGAACAAAAGTTCATATTTGGCATTTGAAACAGCAACATCTTTCAAACTCCACAATTCGAGTTTGTATTTGTCTCCCACTTCAAGCTAAAGTGATTACACTTGAAAAAAGCTCCGCCAAAGCCATAGAGAACACTGTATGACTAAGTAATTGACGTTGACATGTAAAACTGGTGGAATGCCCCTTTAATACTTGGTATGTTCTCACGTTTTAAGTCCTGCGTTGTCCAGAACCAACTCTTCCAGACGACTTGAGCGAGATACTACCCGAAGGATCTGCTCACACACATCTGCAGACTGAAGACACACATCATTTTTTATCAGTTAGACAAGACGGAAAAATATCTTTTATCAATTTACAGTAGCTTTTTTGTTAGTGCTCAATAAAAAGTAGATAGTAAAGATTATATAAAATATATAAAAAAAGGATATATTGTTACATATTATCTGAGAGTCTCACACTCACAGCAGGAGATCTTAGCTCACTGATCGTCTAATCAAAAGCATGAAAAATATACTAATTAACTGAACAAGCTCTGAGGCTTAAAATGCAGTTTTATCTAGAACAGCAACACTTGGATTGAAACATTCAAGGTCAGAGAAATAACAAAGAAACGTACTTTTGGGACACATGTATTCTTGTGCAAAATGCGGTGAAACCACTCCGGAAAACTGATAATTTATGCTAATTAAAGCTGCACTGCAGAACTTAAAAAAAAAGAAAAACAGAAACAGCATACAAGTAAATTCTGTCTTGTTTGCTTAAGGACCATTTGTGCGTGACAAGGAGAGACTGGGGACTGCAGACTTTCTACACTTTAGAGGCAGAAAAGTTGTCTCGCTTCTGTGGTCTCAACACCACAGGAGACAGAGTCGGGGGAGAAAAAGCACTCATATTTGGACGAAAATTAAAAATTCAATAGTTGGACGTCCATGCCCTACCTAGATGTTCACTGACCCAGTTCACTGTGTGCTGTGTCATACTGAAACACGTAGACAAACGCACATCCTTGTTTGCTGTACGATAGTCCTAGGGTAATTCTAATTTCTCTCCACTAATTATCTGCACTGATTCATAACAAACATTTCCCATTGTAATAACAGAACTTTACTGGATCATTGTTTTGTTGTTATTCTTGGTAACTGACATTCCTGTTTCTCTCTGCCTGCAGCCTCAGTGTGGCCAAAACACTGGCCACATTGTCCAACGTTGTTATCTACAGTGAGGGGGTGAGACAGAGGGGAGAAAAGGAGAGGACAGATAATGGCGAGAGAGAGACAACGAGAGGGACAGACAAAATAAAGGGACTGTTGTTCACATGTTTACTCTGTAAAACTGTGAGTATTACTGAAAAGGAATAAGAATGATGGAGGGCAACGAGGGATGACACATACCACACAGAAAAGGGAAATATGACGGTAGTGAGGGATGAAATAGAGAAAAAGAGGGGAGTGAGGAGTCGGTCATCGCAGGGCAGAGAGGCCGAGAGGGAGCACACAAAGAAGCCTGTATTATGTAGTCACAATAAAACTGTTGGGGACAGCACAGCGACACTGTCAGCGTGTGCACTGCACCATTTACCATTCATTAAATAAGAGCCTTGTCACGCTGTGTTGTTCTGACCCTACGTCCTTCTGAAATATCACAGTCTTGTGTATAAACACACACATACTGTGCGATCATGAGGTAATCAGAGGCAAGTCCGCTTATCACTGATGTCCTCTCCTCTTTTTCTCCTCCTTTCTCATTTTCGGCTCAGCATCTTGATTAGACCACAGGACAAACAGCCTGATTGAACTGAGGATGAGCAGCATAATCCCTCGCTGTGAGAGCCGGCTGTCTATGCAAGTGTGAGAGAGACTGTTTTTGAGTATGTGTGTGTTATATTATCCAGTCCACTGCACTGAGAGATTCCTTATCTGTTTGATTGAGAATGTTATGGACTGTAATTTAAGAATTTAAGCCTGAGGCTTCATATTCCCTCTCACTCATTTTTTCTTCTCCTTTTATTCCTGCTTTATGAACCACAGACATTTCTTTTAGATACCCCCAATGCAACTGTACACAGTACACAGATGCAACAGTTCAGGCTGATTGGCAGTGTTGCCCTTGTGATGAACTTTTGCATGTCGATAGATTTCACAGGAACATCAACTGACTTACTGCTAGAAAGTAAAGATCAATTTCAAAAGCTGGAAATGTCAAGTTCCTTTTGTTGCATTCTTTATAGCTGATCTCTCCTTCCTGATACTTTCTGACTCATTTCCTTATTCTTTTGCCATCTCTCACATTCAGTCTGTCCACTGACCTCTCCAGTGCCCTTTATGTTTTTGTCTCACTGCTCTGTTTTCTACCATCACTTTTTCTCTTTCTCTCTCTGTTCCACTCTTATTCTTCTTTCTGTTATTGTTTCCACTGGCACAGGATCAAAAACAATTCAAAATACACTCCAGAGCACATCATTGCATCCCTAGTGTCTCCATTATCACCATATAAACATGCACACAGAGGAAAAAAAGGGAGAAGTTTCCTTTAAAACACCCATAGGAGTTTCTGTTACATTAACCAGAAACCGGACACAAAATTTGCCTTTTTGCACGACAAACACAACATGACCACTCTCCAAGACACAAGAAGTCATATCTATGGCAATCATCACCAAAACAACACTCCAAAACCAAACACAAAATCCTGAGGGTCTATTTACAATACGCACTTATCTGGGATAGAACGGACACATGTTAGACGCAAGGAGTATTTGAGCCTAAATATGCACATGGCATGGTGATGGACAGGATTTTAAAATTCAATACAAAAGGAATTGCCTGTGACGGAGGCCTGAGATAATTGTTTGGACTGAGGAAGCTGCGTGCGATAATTGGTGCGACTCAGCGAAGCTTTGAGACGGAGAGTTAGTAATGGAGTGCTGCAGGGGGGCAACAGCCTGAGACATTGAGCCCCTTTGTCTGGTTAGGATTAAGAGTCTTATCACACGAGAACATTGGACTGATCCTAAGTCAACAGACAGGAGGGGAAGATGAAGGAAACAAAGGGAGGAAAATTCTGTACAGGCAGATACATACAACTATAGTTAGGCAAAGGTACAGTAAGAGATGTGTACTGTAAATGCAGAGAAAGAGGGGATATGATATAGGAAGAGACATCAATAACAGGGACATAAGGATGAAAAGCAAGTTTCATCAAAACTAGACCAGTATTGCAACAACTGTGACCTTTTAAATGCAGAAATGTTTTATTACAAGCACCAGAACATAGTAATAAAATTCAAACTTCTGCTTTTCATATGAATTGGGAGTATAGCATGCCAACTATCATGTGATACAGTAGCTGTACTAGCAGTGTGGCTATGTCAGATCTGCACCCAGTCAATCCCAGTCAACCACTGTGGTAAAAACTTATTTTATCCAGTACTTTGACTAAATAAATTCCAGCAAAATTAATGATATTCCCATTAATTGATTAGCAAATGGCACAGATGTATACAGCATCTACTAAACATGAGCATGTTAGCATACTGATGTTAGCATCTAGCTCAAAGTACCACTGTAACTACAGCTGCACACAGCTGCTAGCATGGCTGTAGACTCTTGTTTACACAGTGATTCTCCATGTTTTGGCAAAATCAGCTTGTGTCTGTGACGGTCTGTCACTTAAGATTATGGTATTCGACAGATGGGCAGAGAGACAAATCCACTCCATGCCCACCCCACTATTGTATGGGGAAAAAGACCAACAAATATGATAAGAAACAAAGCATAGCAGCAGGTCAGCAGTAGTGCTTTAAGGAAGTGAGAGACCTTCACAAAAGTAAAAGGAATTAGAGAAAAGACTGACAGGCAGGCAGACAGGGAGAGACACACCTATTCAAGTCTTTTATGTAGTCATTCTCCTCACTATTTACACTAAGATGGGATTAAATCTGTATTATCAGACTCTATCTATCAACACTATTACACTATTTATCCAGCATAATGCAAAGTGATGCTTAAAAATCTAGTGCAAAGAGGTAATAAAACTATTTATAGACTGATATCTAAATGAAGAAAATACTAAAAACACCTCCTCAAATAATATACCACAAACCAAAAGCACCACAGACTACTCTAACTACAGTGAAATCAACTCCTCCCATTCAACAAAAAGGGAACATTATAGCCTTCATGACAGGTGGATTTATTGCAGGTCTGTTATTAGACTGCATTAGCTCTAGCTAGATTGCCCTAATAAACTAAACTAAATTATTCATTTAAATGGAAAGAGTTGGTGACCAGAAAAGACAGGCATGATGCCCCAAGCATAAGGCTTTAAATACACTCTGAACAAACATGACAAATACTGAACATATGGCCAGCTTCGACACCCTGCCATCTTCTCTGAAGCTAAAACACACATTATTGTAACACATAAAACATGGCTGAGGATCCTACTACCTTTTCTCTTCCTCAAACTGAAAAGACATGATTAGTGAGCAAACAAGAGGAGGATCTTGAGAAAAGGGGTACTAACCAGTTTGTAGTCCTTAGTGGAGAGCTTGGTGAACCACTGGTTAAACTCCAGGACTGCTATTATAGCCACCAGATCCCTGAGGAGGAGCAAAGAGGAAACAAAAGGTCATAGCTACAACTATACAGTATCTTTTACTCCATCAGTACCACCTAAGGTTAGTGCTGGCTTCAGCAGATTTAAGATACTAAAATCATGTCACACCTACAATACCTCTTTTATCGTGTTTCTCTTATCCCAATAATGGTTTTCAGCCACTTGGTCTCATCTGTGCGCAACTTTTTTCACATTATGTCAGTATGCTATGGTATCTCTGTTAATTCAAACACTCACCTGTTCTCCAGATGGCTGAAGTCCTGCAGGTTGAGTTCTCGGGTGTCTTGTGTCAAATAGATAGTGTCAACATCCTGGAAAGGAAACAGAGGAAACACGTTATCAAAAAAACAAAACAAAACAAAACAAAACATCTGATAGGTCCTGATGAGTCGTAGAAGAAATGAATAACTCCATTTTGGACAAGAAGGAGGAAGAGAGTAAAAAATGTCTTGAGACATATAAAGATATGACAATAAAGTCTCTCTTATCTCTTGTTTGATATGGAGGAAACAGGTACTGTAGTCATATACTGTTATTACTGTTTCATGGCTTTATCAAAGGACTTCATGCTGTTTCATGTCATCCAGCCAACAGCACTGAGGCACAGTTCAACCTGGATCTGTCAATGCTGTGCAACTGCCCAAAGGAATGTAAATAATACTGACCCACTGCACCTCTTCTTTGTAAGGCAGCCCCAGCCAGTCACAAACACATCTGTAGATCTGAGAAAACCCACCTGGGCAGAGAGAGAGGCAACACAACAAAAAAATATAAATTATAAAAAGCTTTGGCTGACACTGTCTATCTTATAAAAGAGCTTTGGGACGTGGATTGTGCAAAATGCATGTAATTAGAAATGTAATTAGAAACTGCAATCAATTTAATCACAAATATACAAATATTGTACAGTCACAGATTCCTACCACAGGGTCCAGGTTCAGCAGGCTTGTTGTTCTCCCACAGAGTCTGCAGAGAGGTCAGCCTGTCTGGAGGCTCCATACAAAGCTTCTTCATGACTTTACTGAAAAGAAAATACAGATTAAGTCATCCTTCACTCATCCCATTTATACATTCCATCCCAATTATTGTAGCTGGGAAATTTTCAAAAGTCTATCCTTCCTTTAAAAGATACTGAAACAAGCAGCTCGAGGCTACGTTCTCACCGCCTTACTTGTCAGCAGACATTGTCCAAGCAGGAGTACTCTAGTAATTTCAAACTAAACTAACTAAATCCAACTAAACCATGCAAGTAATAGAACAAAGTGACAAATAAAATCAGTGTAGCGTTCAGTTGACCGCAGCTCAAAAATACAATCATCAGCTTCTCCTGTCAAGTCAAAGACTTTGTCCTGTTCACGAGATGTGATTATGAAAGTTTATGGTTTTACATCTGCAATCATTTCTGCATTTATTTTCAGGCTTCCTGTTCCTAACAAAACATATTATACAAAATTCACATCCGCATTAGATCACACAATCACACAGAGCTGTCATCAAAACAGACATGGAGGTGGAACTCACCTTGGTGGTAGACCGGGACATATTCTCAGAAGACAGTTTCCTATGTGAGCAACCACCTCGTTGGCCTCCTCTGTAGAGAGCAGCTTCAGAGAGAAGGAGCTGCGCTCATACTCTATGAGCAGCTAAAAGGACACAGCAGTAATTAGTGATCCACGCCACCATTGATGGTTTCACCTAATCCTGCTTCAACCACGGTTATATTCATTGAAATTCATCTTTCTTTTCTCTATTCCATCCACTGAGTGGGTCTGTGTAAGCATAGTTTATTGGCAGTGAAAAGATCAAACATGAGTGAATTGTGTGTCTATACATGAGCATATTCCACATTTCTGCCCATCTTTCTACTAAATCTACTCAACAATAATATAACTGACATCCATCTGTCCTTTAAACCACACCCACATCCGAGATCTTTGTATTATATAAAAAAAAAGGATTTAATGACATTTACCAAGATTCTCCAAACAGTTTCACCGTCTTCTCTGCAATTATGCTGATGTAAGGCGATACATGACTCCTCTATAGGCCAAAATTAACATAATCTTAGCTGATATTTATTAAACATGGAAGCCCATCAGTCAGGATATTAAGAGGACTGACATCTCTCGAGATGAGTGGGCGAGAGGCTCAGCTGCAGGAACAGTGCGGTAAGACATGGATTATCATATTTTGTAGGTAGATCCTGCTGACTGACAGCTAGCTAGCACTGGTCAAAAAGTCAAATGGAAATTTTTTCTGTCTCATATAGCATATTAATGATTCTTCAGAGGATTATGCTATCATTCAGGATATTTTGCTTTCAATCTTCTCAATTTAGTCTGCCTTATACCTACTATAGTATCTGCCTGTTGTTACAGGCGTTGCCCTTAGACTGGAGAAGTTGTGTTCAAGTACCCATATCAGCAAACATCCATCATGCTTAAGTGTCCCTGTGCAAGACAGGGTCAGTCTTCTCTTCCCTGTAGGTAATCCTGACCTTTGACCTCACTGCAGAGGAGGAATGGATAAAATACATTTCCCTGCAGGTTTTTTTTGGTCCTTGTGTTACATGCATCAGATCTTTTTATTTACTTTTTATCTCTTGATTTTTTTTTATTGTGTTGAGGATATCAGGTGAATGCAGTATACTGCACTCCCATGGTGTCCTAGAGTCATACTTGAATACCAAGATGAAATGCATTGTCATGTATGAAAATCAATAAAACAGCACATTACAGTGTACTACTGTTTGAGCTAACACTGTTTAGCATCTGCTTTATGCTCCTTGTGTCAAGTTTCTTTTTCTTTTTTTCTTTGTTTTTGCATGAAATACTGTCATGAGCTCTCTGTTTTTGTTCATGTGGCTGTTCTGTCATTGTAAATAAGTTCACTGTACCTGTGTAGGCTTGTTACAAGAAATCCCCTGGATCTCCAAGTAGTTAAAGGAGTGTTCCACCTAAAAAAAAAGAGCATAGAAATCACCATTAAAATACTTATACTGTGTCATACTTACTGACCTGCTTTGAACAATAGGCAGAAAAATAAACAAAAGTGCATTATTAAATCAGAGGGTCTTATACATGATTTTATAACCATATCTGACAACAAAACCTAAAATTTTATAGCTAAATTGTTAGAGTTCAAGTATTTGAATTAATAAATGTTCATGTGCTTGTATAGTATGTCTGTGAGGGTAATCCTGCCTAATAACCATATTCTAGTAAAGTGACTGTCTGTCTAAGGAATGCTGTGTGAAAATATGTCTCTTCCATAATTAATAGGTAGAGATGCAGGACATTTCTTCTTTCTTTCTCAGCTCCTGTGCAGACTACGTCATCACTCATTTACCTGGTTTTTGCAAAGCTGCATTGGACACATTTGACTGATTGGAAGATGAGATGCAGTCATTTAATTGCTTAACTAGCTTAGCTCAGCTCATTAATCTCACGAATCACTGTTTTTAATCTCTACCAGCCGAGTTCATTTAAAATGCAACCGCTCTAAGATGCGCTATTTGTTTTCTTGCTCATTTGCAAGAAAGCATGCTGCATTGTTCTGAATCAATAGTTACACATACTGTAAGACACAAAAGAACTCTTATGATTTATTTTTCTTTTCAGTGTTTACAATCTGCCTCCTGAATTGTTTGAACAGTTGATTTCATCTTTAACAGAAAATGGAAAATAAATTAAAAGGCCTCCTCCGTATTTCTCTATCTGCATCCAAAACACAGGCTTTTCAAAACAAGTCAGGCTAAAGACAACTAGAGCAGTCTAACATCCACATTTTCTATTTCTGTTTCAAGAGAGCATTTCAGGACAAAGAAGAGCAGCAGTCTGCCTTTCCATACCTAAAAAGGACAGAAAAAGACATCCTTTTGTGTGAGAGGGGGAACCCGTGAATATAAATGTGTACTAGTGTATATGGAGCACACAGTTTTCCCTCACTCCCTCTTCATCTCTCTTTCCTCTTTCCTCTTTTCTCTCACACACAAACACAGACATACAATACGGTGCCTGAGGGCAGGCCAGGGAGCGAGGCCAGACTATTCCAGGTGGGCGCTGTGTTCCTGAGGCTTGGCTCACAGATGAGAGGAGGGAGAGGATAAGCAGACTGTCTGTCTACTGTCTGACTACAGTATGCATTCAGTGTGTGAGAGTGTTTATTTTTTCAGCATTGCCTGTGGTTACTCACTCATTCAGTCTTCAAGCTAGAAATTATTCCACAATAGCAATTTGTCTATTTATGGCAGTGTAAACACACACACACACACACACACGCACACACACACACGCACACACACGCACACACACGCACACACACGCACACACACACACACACACACACACACACACACACACACACACAAACACAAACACACAAACAGACACACACGCATGCACGCCATAATTTCTATTCAATAATCTAATTGTGTGGACAGATTATTCAAAAGGAAATGAGAAGTGAAAGCTCAGTTAATCACTTTTTCCTCAGATAAAACAAACAGACATCATTAGCTTTAGCAAGGATGAGGCTAACTACCTGTTTTTAGACAAAACAACATTTTGCCTCTTAGAAAAGAAACGTTAATTTCATAAACAATAAAACATACCCTTGTTTCATTTAACACACTCGGATGTTTTAACTGTTACAAACTTAATTTATATGTATGTCCAGTAGCTTTCAGTATGGTGGCTAATGTTATCAGACTTTAAGTAGGTAGGGCACCATATAGCTGATAATACTCACATGCAGACTTTAGGGCTCTTCTCCCTATGTGCCACCATTGTGAAACTATGTATAAATATTCACCATTATGTCATATTTTGCTATATAGGCTGTGCTATTTATAACCAAATCAATAAATGCCTTTACCATAGCAGCTCAAACTCAATAAGATCATCCTGAAGGCAAAGTAACTACAAACTGTCATCAAAACAGACAGGACAGGTAGACAGGTAGCTACAATGGCTGTTTTAAGTGTGCAGGAAGATGCCATTGTATAAAACTTTCTACGTACTGTATGTAGTCTCAATATAGGAATTGTACTTTACAGCGTGGTTTTAGTACTTTTAGGTCTAGCATACAGGTACAGTACAGTACAAGTATAGCAGTCTAGGGTATTGTGTTGATTTGTGTATTACAAACTATTGCTGTATGTTACAATATACAGTAAATGGTGTCCAAGCCTAACTTAAACTGGGTCAATCAGTTCATTTGAAACAGTCAGTAAAAGGCATGATAGCATACTGAACTGAGCGCCAGCCAATGATAAATGAGTGCGCAGATAAACATGAGCTCTAGCCAATGGCAAGATGTCATGCTGTGAGATGTAGGGAGGAACCAAATGCCTGAGTAATTGCATCGTTCACTCATTCGATCATTGTCCGTCTGTCAGTTTTCTTTTTGTTGTATTTTCATGGAAATTCAACTTGTATTTATGTTCATGCAAATGATGATTTGATGAAAAATGGTTGATTCTAATTGTGAACACTGACATATTGTTGCATTGTTTTGAGTAAACTGTAGATTTGGGACATTTGTCTGAGAGACAGCTACATGTATACATTTACTTCAGGTTTCTATGAGATGCTTTGCATTCGATTAAATGAGATGTTCAGCAATATGTTATGTCTGGGTATCCAAGTAATGAAAGCTATGCTCAGTGTGATCTTCTCTGAAATAACCCACACTTTTAACATGAAGCAAGTCAAGAGATAAATGATGAGTGTACAGGTATGTCAAATATACAGCAGCAAGAGGCTACAGACAAAAAGAGGTAAAAGAAAAGGAGGGAGCGGTGAATGAATGAATGTTTGTGTGTGTGAGAGAGTATGTGTGCGTTTGGGAGGAGGTACTGACAGGCTGTAAGGCCCTGCAGCATCTCAAGAGAAGCCAAACCATCAATCTGAGACACACAAACACATACACACACACACACACACACACACACACACACACACACACACACACACACACACACACACACACACACACACACACACACACACACACAGAAAACCCCACTAAGAGGTGCACAAGAGAGCTGGAGGGGAATTTCAACTACAATTGAGAGAAGCAAGATGCATAGTGAGATGTTTAACTGCTACTGCAACACAGTTAGTTTAATATTAAGGCCTTAGGCTTCCCTAAGAAGAGCATTACTGATGAAAACCCCACCCACTGATTGTTCTCTTGTGTGTTTTAGATGCATCTTTGGGATTCCAGACAGAGATATGATAGATCAAACACAGCACCTACAATATGTTCACATGGCCTGAAGCATAAAGGAACATCCAACAACAACAAGAAGCTTTAAGTCAACAAAAGCAAATAAAAGCAGATTTTAGCAGAAAGCTAGAAAAATGAATCTACTAAGGATATATACAGTCAATAGCTCATGTGTTGGAACAGGGAGCAGAGGATTATCTTCATTTGCAGTTGACTCATCTCCTCTGTAATATAGATTTCACATCAAGAAAATCAATACAAGTAGAAATACTGTAACCGTCAGCTTTTTTATGGATGTAGGCAAGCTTCATCTTTTAACAATGACAGTATGCAGCAAGAAACCGACACTTGCACTACAGGTAATCAAAACAGATCCTTACGTCATGTAGCATTTGAATAAAGTGGGCTGTACGGTAAAATTTTACAGTCTTTGAAAATTGAAAGCAGTTGTATTAACCAATTCATCCATTAAAACATGAATCAAGCAGACCTTCACTGGTTTCAAGTTCACATATGTGATTTATATATATTTGTAAATTGAATACTGCTCAGTGGATGCATAAAAAAGTTATTAAATCACTTTTGGTTCTGGCAAATTTAACTGACTGAAATATCTGCACATTGACTGATAATAATAAAATGTATTTGATTCAATAGGATTTTGTAGGACATTGTAGGTTATCCCTGTTGACCTTTGGCACAGTGGTGAGGGGGGGGATGAGAAAGGATAGATAAATGGGAAGAGGCAGGGATGAAGAGAAGGAAGTAATCTGGATTGTTGAAAAAGAAGGGGAGGATGAGAGTGAGAAAGCTGAACGAATGGCTTAAAGGGAAGAAGTAGAGGAGAGCAAAGGTGATCTGCGGTTGTTATCTGAGCTAAGCAGAGCAGGAGGGGAAGAGGATAGAGGATTTCTACAATAAAAAGATCTGAAAGCCAACAGAGGATGGATTCTGCTTCCTATGTGGAAAGACAGACAAACAGAAAGACAGACCTACTTCATGATTCATCACCTCATGTCTAAAATAACAGATCTTAGAGCCTCCTGCCTCCACAAACTTCACAGGATGAACTTTTAGTTTACTTTTAGTCCCATTACTACTCTGAAAGGTTGCACCAAGAGTTCCCCAAACTAAGGAAGAGGAAGTTATAACAGAGGTAAAGAGGTATTTCAAAAGGAGACCAAGAAAAAAAAGAGAAAGAGACAGACACAAACATATAGTAGAAGAGAGGAGAGTTATGGAGGGGGGGTATTCTTCGTAAAGCAGGTGTCTAATTCCCTCAGGTCAGAAGAGAGCACATAGATAGAAAACAGATGCACAGCCAGCTAAATAAACAAATCCTGAACCTGAAGCACACTGGAAACATATGAGCTCATGAGAAACAAGGTCATTTTGAATGTTTTTTATGGCCTTTTCTACCCCCAGTAAACTAATAAATCAGTTTTCAAGCCACCAATCAATCCCCTAAACTGTCCCCCGGGGCATCTTATTGACTGGAAAGCATTCGGCTATGTGAAGGGCAACTGTTAAGTATTTCCTGGACCTGGTACAAGATATGATGTTATGTTATCTTGTGACTTTGGGAAGATACTGGGAGGTGCTATTCTTTCCTACCAGGAGGACCGTGAGTCCAGATACTGGAGGCAAAACACAGTTTGTTTCCATTTACAATCGCAGCACTGTTTGGATGTTTTATGACATTTTTTTTTTTTACAACTGCTACTGAGCACACCGATTAATCACTACATTTGAATAACAAATGATTATCACGGGAGGTTTATGTCTAAATAAAACTTGATTAAAAACTTAAATGCACACGTAGAATTCAATGCAGGGTTATAAAGCACAACCATATCGTGAAGAATTCAAATTCAGACAGTGATTTCAGTCAAATAAAGTTGTCTGCTTGCAAAACAATTTAACCTATTTCGCAGCTTTCAATCACATCATATAACAATTATTAGTAGATGAATCATCAGTGTGAAGTTTCAGAGCATTTTAAGGACTTCTTGTTCACGTGGACTCACAAGTCATTGCTTAAAATTTCCATCTCCTGATGACTACTTAATGGACCTGGTGGTGATTTGCCTGCTGCTCTTTCCAAGGTTGAGAATGAACTCTGAAACTCAAACTTTATCTCCATAAAATCCTTAGAAAAAATGGGAAATCTGAACATTTGCAACTAATCATGTGCCTTTCCATACCTAAAAAGGACAGAAAATCATGTGACATGATAACAATATCTAAAACAGCTAGGAAATTTTAAATGGAGACTGTTATGTCTTGTGTGATTTGTACGCTAAACATCTCTATACATGTTGGTATAGACATTTCTTTACATGTATGCTTTAATAACTGCCCCCATTTTTATATCCACTTTTCCAAATTCAAGGCTGCCATCATAGACTGTACAAAATAAAATGTACATAGAAACAAGCGAATTGTATACAAATCCAAATCAGCTGTAGAGACCAAAACCGTTTTCTGAACCAATTGTAAACTATTTACTACTTACTACTACTGTAAACATTTCTGTTGTAAACTTGACCATTTTAACATTCGGGCATTTGGAGATGACTCGCTTTTACAGCCAGCCTCAAGCGGGCATTCAAGGAACTTCAGTTTGTGGCACTTAGGTGTTGGCTTCATTTTACAGCTAAGGAGGTTGCTGCTTGGACACTGTGCAAAGTTTATAAACTGCTGTCGGCCTGTTTTTGAATGCTTCTTGAATGTCTGTCTGTCTGTCTGTCTAGATAATGGGTCACAATGCAGAAGTCTGATGTGCATATTTAAATTTATACTAATATTTAATATAGTAGTATAGCAGTAGAGACAGTAATAGTTGTTGAACTGGTGCTGCTGGAAGTTTTTGTGAACATCTGCTCTGCAAGTCTTTATGTGGTAGTGGTGACAATGGAACTGGTAATGATGACGACAGATGTTTCATTGCTGGTGATGGTGCTAACAGTTGCCATCTGCACTGCATTATGGCACCACTGTTCCATGTACAAAAAAAAAGAAAAAAAAGACAAAACATCTGTATAACTGTAGTATAAGCAGACGCACACAGAGCTACTATGTCAGCCTTAACCTGGTCTTTATTTCACCCTGACTCAAACACACATTCACACAAACTAACGGGTAGGAAAAGTTGTGGGTTCAGGAAATGTCTTGAGGAGGGAGGGACTCTAGTTTTATTAAAGTTTTCATTTGACACCAACAGTAACATAACTGTGGTTATGGTCAATCAAAAATTGTGTTGGGATTGAAGGAAGTATTCTAAAGTATTTTCTAACAATGTAATTTGTGACGAATTTCCATTCTTACAGTTGACTTGAAAGCAAACAAATAATTTACAATATTTGCTAACCTAATCTATAATTTTTGGTATGGTGTACTGGTTTTCATTGTAGTTCCCTCCTAGAGGAAATGTTGAGTTGCTGCTCTTACCTTGGTGGGAATGCGTGCCGTCAGGAGGTATGCTCGGTGAGACGCAAGGGCCTGAGGGGGAGAGAGAGAGAGAGAAAGAATAATGAGCATGTAGCTGTAAATATACACTCTGAGCAACAAGAACAAGGAAATGACAAAGAACACGGAGAGCTTGTCTGTTGACTCATCAAGATGAAAAGGCTTGTGACTCTAAAACATCTCAGTCAGTATGAAAAGAGAGCACAGAGTGAGGAATGACAAGGAGGAGAAAGATTCCTCTCTACTTGAAAACAGACATATAAACACACAGTGACATTTATAGAAATGTCTAGCACAACCCACTGAGGCGCTTATTACAAGATGCCTTCATTTTTATTGGACAACCCCCTTTGGTCTGAGTGAGGCCATCATAGGTCAGTGTGTATTTCTTGATGCCTTATGTGTTGTTTCTGCCTGCTGAGCACACTGGACACCAACTGCTACTGTTTATTAGAGCACATGATGAGGACTGAGCTCGCTTCTGTTGCTTCTCTGTGACAGAAAAGTCAAGGCTTCAAGAGGCATAACTGGAATGCATAAACTTGACATTCCTACCCCGACAAGGAGCCTTCAAGTGTCATTCGGCTGCTTTCTTGAAAAGGCTACAAAGTATGTGATACGGTTTAGGGATATTTGCACAACCCTTGCTCTAACTGACTATTAGATGTTTTTTACATTTGCATACCATTATGAGATTCTGTGGCAACAGTAACTGTGGTCAACACGATGAAAAGTTTAAGGCTGTCTAGGCTGTTATTTTATTTTAGTTAAAATGACACCAGCTGTGCAGAAAGCTGCCTTCATCTTCATGTGCCATGACACTGGATTTTGTCCTGTCAAGTAATATCACAACAGGCCCAAGGCTGACCTTTAAAACAATTAATGGGACACTGCCATCTTCCTTCTTGACGAAAAACATCCTGGTTGGTAAGCAACAGTTTAGTGTGTTATTGCAACTGAAATCTCATGACCCTTGTAGCGAGCCATCTTCTTTGTGTTTCCTTTCACTCTGCACTGACATTTCAGCATGCTGTAATAAAACTGCCTTAACACCATCTTATAGCTCCAAAGATATGCCACTTTGGTCTGTTGGTTTTGAATGATACAACATCAAGATCGTAATGAAGGAAGGGAAACTGTCAAAAGATGAAAGAGGGGTGGAAGAAAAAGAAGGGCTTAGGGGTAGATGAAACGTACAAAAAGAAGCATGTGTGGGCACGAAGGGAAATGAGAAATGAGCGGGAGCAGTAAGATTTATCAAAGCTGAGACAAAACCAGAGAGATCATTTGAAAGCAGAAGAGTAAATAAAAGTAAGAGTAATGAAGTAAAGAGTCAAGAAAAGAATGATGGATCATCATTCTTTTCGATCGATGGAAAGAAAGCAGGAGAAGAGATGAAGAGAGGAGAACATGTGAGGAAGATTGAGGAAATATAAACTGTCACTCTCTTTTTAAAAGATGTGGGAAAAAAACAGAGGGATGAGAGGCGGGAGTAAAATAGGATGACAGTGTGTCCCAGCCCTCTGTGGCTCAGCTCCACAGGCAGAGTCTCTGTGGTTTGATGTGATGGAGGCAGACAGGCAGGCCTGTGTGACCAAAGATAACCTCCCCTAAAGAGCACCAATCATCACCGCTGTGCTCAACTATGCCTCTCTCTTTGTCTTAGTCTCATTTCTAGCTCGCATCTACATACAATCTGTATTCAGGCATGCTGGTGGTTAAGTAGACTAGATTCACTTTAAAAGATAAATCAATATTAGATGAAGGTTGGTAATAATCCCTCATTGAACAGGATGGGTACACAAACTATGTATGTTTGGTCAATTTTTAACCAGAAAAACAGTTTTTAAACTACGATGGATGTGTACAATAAACAATTTTGATAATAATTAATAAGTATAATAATAAGTCTTAACAGACAAAACATAAACAAACAAACATAATAACACTAAAAGAAAAAAGTACAACAACCTCCAACCGCCCACCCAGTACCAGACAGAGAACATACATATTACACACTGTACATAGCAAGACCACCATAAAAGAAAAAGAGCAAGAGAAATAAAATTAAAGAAAATAGTTACATTGCAATGCTGTTAGCATCCATATCTTCAACAAAGGTAAAAAAAAAAGATACAATTAAAAATTGTAAAATTTCTTAGCCGCTCCCCTGACAGTATATCTAATATTTTCCAATTTAAGATGGCACATGACTTCCCTGATCCAATGACTATACATCGGTGGAATAGGATCTTTCTGTTTAAACAATATTAATCTTCTGGCCAGGAGAGTGCAGAAGGTCATCATGCTGATTTCACACCATCTAAAAGGGGTATCCTCCGGGGTCACCCCAAACAGTGCAATAAAAGGAGACGGTCTTACTACTCTTCCTAATATTTCAGTCTATACTGTATGTTGATTTTAAACACACATTTGCATTAAACTGTCAAGATTTGGACCTGAATTGATCAACAACGAGTGAATTTCCCCATTGTGGGATAAATAAAGTATAATCTAATCTAATCTAATCTAATCTAATCTAATCTAATCTAATGTAACACTAATAAAAACCCAAATACAGTGGTTTAAGGGCTACACTTTAAAGGGGCTCTCCACTGACATCACACATTAAGTTCTGTTTACTCATCCCAAGAAGTATTATTAAGCCTGTGAAAACCCCTGCATAATGTATTTTGTGGCTCTGAAGGGACTTTCCAAAGTTCAAAATGATGATGATGATGATGATGATGATGATGATGATGATGATGTCATCAGGGCTATTTTGGACCTGTACTACAGAACTCAGGATGCCTCAACCTCTGGTGCACAGATCTTTTTTAAAACTTGTCTCCTGTGACTCCCCCAACTTTATGAAGTGGCCCTTTAAGACTTATTTTGTTGCTTTGTTCCCAAATCTCATCAATCACTTTGTTGAGAACAATGTTATCATGACTAATTGGGACAGTTGTCAAACCTGAAAGTTGTAATAAACTGGAATCCTTCAATCACATTATGGTATAGTATAGTACAAAGAAACAGCAGAAGAGTGGTCAGTAAGTGTGTAAACGGTGGAGTTTTGCAGTCTGCATGATCCCAGAAGTGAAATAAAAGTAAAGATACAATTTGTGGAAATAAGAGTTTGGCTGCAGAAACTTGATGCTGTGTAACATAAAAAATCGTCTTCAGCTGTGTGACACAAGAAAACCTCCTTCTTTCTTTTTTCCTTAGAGGGAAGCCCCAATTGTGTGTGTGTGTGTGTGTGTGTGTGACCGCATTAAGTCGTGGTTTGAGTTTCTGAACCGAACACGTGAAAAACACCAGGTTTAATCAAAAGACTGTGACACATCAGTGGGTTTCCAGGAGCTGAATAGCTACAGCTGCGGTCACATCCAGAACCTGCTGACTCTGAGCGGAGAGAGGAGGCACCAAGTGACCAGTGAGGCTTCATCTTTTCTGTCCAGTCTTACTAGAGAGGGCAGTAAATCACACAATACTTATCCACTCCATTAAAGGACGCAAGGACACTGTAATGACTGCCTGCCAAAATGAATCGAGTGCACTTTATAACTTGTTCAAATAGTTTGAAACATATTCTAATTCATGCTGCCACAGCCTCTTAGATTTCCCTTTAGTTTTTCATCCTCCTCCTCAATGCATGACTGCCCCTCTGCACTCAGTGCTTTCTCCATCTGCCCTTTTGACTGGACAAAGCCATAACACCCCCCTGTTTTATGACCCCCTCCTCTTTGTGACTGCCCTCCTCACTCCCTCCTTCTCTCCCTGTTTTAAATGGATTTAAAGCTTCGAGCCTTCCCATCAGCCAATAATTTCACAGCAACCACCATCCCGCCTTTAGCTCCACTCATCCAACCAGATGGCAGCAGCATTGGAGCATGTCTACAAGACCAGAGAGAGCATCTGCTATTACTCTCTCTCTCTCTGTGTATCACACACACACACACATACACACAGAGAAACTGGGAGCTCACATAAGATAACTGCCACCGGCTCTGGAGCACCATTTGTCTCCCTGGCCCACACACGCACACACACACACACACACACACACACACACACACACACACACACACACACACACACACACACACACACACACACACACACACACACACACACACACACACACACACACACACACACACAGCTTTTCTGAGCCAAAATAATTTAATTATGAAAATTTGATATAGACTTCTTTGATTTAACCTTCTGTTATGTCATATGAATAAATAATATATAATAATAATAATAATGATAATAATAGCTAATAAACATAATGTACAATACACAATTCATAATCTCTGCTTTACACACACGCGCACACACACACACACACACACACACACACACACACACACACACACACACACACACACACACGCACGCACACACACACACACAGCACCAGACGCACAGACTTCTGTGTGTGTGTATAGTCCATTCACTCTATTACCATTCCCAGATTATCTTTTTCGCTGTCAAACTGTCAACCCCATCTACCCTCCTGCAATTGTCCCAACCCACATGCAAGCACTCACTCGCACACACTTTGTGTTACTATGGCAACAGCTATCCCATACTGCATGCACACACATTTGTGAATACACAGATAGACACTCCTTCACACATGAAAGTAGCAGGCTGTAGAGCCAAGTCTTGCTTGAGAATGTCAATGAGTTTTCACCCCCCTAAACAACACTCACGCTGGCCTACAGTTACGCTCAATCTCTGTAGGAACCGAAGCAGTACAGAGCAGTGTTTCATCTGCAGTCATTGAGCTGTGGCAGCACTCAGCCACAGGAAATCTCCCCCCACTAAAAATACTTTTATTCATCCATCATGTCCTGGGGTGCATTCACCCTCTATTTTATTCATCTATCATATTATTTCACATCTCTTCCATCAATGTGGTTTTGTTTGGGAGAGAGCAATGTCTTTAGAAATGTTGGTGGCACCAAACACATCATCAAAAATACTAGCTACAAATTCATCAAATGTTTGACCAATGTAACAAAACTTCCATGCCAGATAAGTCAGGTACACTCTGTCTGTCTTCTTGACCTGCAACACACTTACATTCATCGACACACTGCTGCTGACACAGACTTTATATTGCATAACTATTGCCATCGTGCCCTGCATGTGCGTCTGTGTGCAACATTAATGAGTCATGATGTGCTGGCTGCAAACTAAAACTGTCAACGCAGCACAGTAGAACGAGGAACCAGAGTATTTCTAGGGAAAGAGATGGAGAGATGGAGAGATGGAGAGAGAGAGAGAGAGAGAGAGAGAGAGAGAGAGAGAGAGAGAGAGAGAGAGAGAAAGAGAGAGAGAAAGAGAGAGAGCTAAGCAGAGTAGACACAGGAGTGACAGAGAGTGAGACAGTGAGCGAAGGAGAGGAGACGGAAGGTCAAATGAAGTAAATCGACTTAATAGATTCTAAGTGCTGTTTTGCTGATAAGGAGCCAAGATTTAAATCCAATCAGAGGGGCAGATATTTAATGAAGGAAAGTGTTTAAAAGCTGTTTCATCTCTGTTATAACCAACGCTGCAGTCATGACCCCATCTTAGCTTTTAATACATTGAAATCAATCAGCTCACCCTGGATCCAATGCAGTGAATTTCTCTCCTCCTCTTATCCTGCACTTCTTTGCTTTTCCCCTCCCACTCCATTTTTTCTTAATCTCTTAGTGTCCTCATCCTTCTTCAGCCCCATCTTCTCTCACTGCCTAAAAAACTTACACATTATAATTACAGAAGGTTGCAAATGGTAAAAAATAGCCATGTTGCCCATTTTACACCAATAAAACCTTATGCACTGTATATGTGACACTTCATGCTATGGGATATGTGACTATTGGATAATCGAGCCACCACTACACAGAAAAATCCATTCTGTGAGAGAAGATTTATGCTCAGTGTGTTTTTTCTTCCCCTGCATTCTTCTCTCTATATCTTCCTTATCTCAAACTGGACGCCAGGTGGACTGCACCATCAAGAAATGTATACACCAGGTACAGTCATCATAGTGTACATGAAATAGTTTTTTCTTGTAGCATGCCATCTTCCTGTTATTGATTTCTTATATACACAATATGAATATACATGTGCTTGTGCATGTGGTGTGTAGGCTAATGTATTTAAAAGAGGACGCATGTGTATAATTAGAGACAACGAAGCAGGAGAAACACAAACACATACACACACTGTCCTGCTTTTATCTTTGAATAAATAGGGATGGTGTAACATAGTGTAAGAAAGGAGCAATACTCCACGCTGCAGTTCAACAGCCTAACATACAGCAGCAATTATACACGGCAAAAATACTACACAGCAGGGGTGCCAAACATAGGGCCTATGGGCCAGAACTGGCCTGCCAAAGAGTCCAGTTCGGCCCACTGGATGACTTTGCAAAATTATAAGAAATAGCAGAGAACTCCCAATGTTTCATTAAAATGCACATTATTCCTGATTTGTCCATTAGGGGTTGTGTTGTCCTAATAAGAGTTTATTCACCAAGGCAAACCATCAAAAATATGACTTGCAAGAACAAATGAGAAAACAGAAGATAAATAATTAATAATTGAGGAAAACAACAGTCAGGAGATCAGCAATGCAGATATGACAGCTAGCTACCTCATTGCTAATGAAATAAGATGAGCATCAAGGCCACACTCTTGGCATGAGTTTGAGAAGACATGTATGCTGAAGTATGCAGAAATCATGTGGCCCCACAAGCGACAACATCAAGCCTGATAAAAAAAAACAAACTCTGAGGCAGGTAGGATTTTGGATCTTGCGCAAGATTTGGAGCCAAATTACGCATATACATAAATAATTTGTTGCGTGTTCGGTTATAATTGATGAGGACTTTACATAAGTTGTTCAACTGGCCATATTACTTCTTAGTGCTGAAGAGAATTTGACTGCCACAGATGAGTTCCTTGAGTCAGTGCCAATCAAATTGGGCTGCATGTGGCCCTTGAACTAAAATAATTTTGACACCCCTGCTGCGCAGTGTCATTTGCAAGGTAGAGGTTTGCAAATGACACTGCACAACCTGAGTGGCACAAATTCTACTAATTGGCTGGAATAGCATGTTGAGTTTGACTGTCACAGGTCTCGGGTCTGTGTCAGTTGCAGTCCATATCAGTTCTGATCATATGGTATGTTTAATAACCTCAGGAGATATGTTCATTTAGGAAAACTGTAAAAACGGGGGGTCCGTTACAAATACAGTTTTCACCTACTGTCAAGTACCAGCGTTTCTGCTCTCTGGAATCAGGGTGCAAGAACTCATTACAGCTTGGTGCACCACAGTGAGGTAAAACAGACAAAGAAAACTTACTTTGACAAGCAACACAACAGGTGACATATATCCTTTCTCAGAAGTCTTTTTTCAGTTTTAAAAGAGAAAAGACTTTAAGGACAAGGACTAACTGGTTGGTTTTGCAAATGCAATTTGGGTTTGTTCAGGTTGGCCACATCCTCAGGTCTCCTTCTAAACATTGGACCCATGGAGACCTCTACAGAAGGCGGAGATAAAAATAGTGACAGTTCTTAAGAAGCCATTTATTGAGCTATTAAACTTAATGTATACAGTAGTGTGTGTGAAACAGCCTTTTTTTCCCCAGATATATAACTTCTGACACAGATTAGTCAGTTTGAATTAACCTGTAGCAGTCTCAAAACTGTATCCTACACACAGCTGTCAAATCTGTGAAAACACCCTCAAAGCGACACCGAACACAATTTAAAAAACTCTTAATCCCCTCAACTGCAGAGGAAGCACACTCATCTGTTTTCCTGCCATACGCCGGCAGTGGAAATTGGCTCCCGAGCCAAAGATAAACACTTATCTTATGATAGAGTGGGAAAACAGAGAAAGACCCTCAGTCGTGCTGACACAGTAGAGATCACGGTGGTGGGATCTGCTCCTACTGTAAGGCCAACTTGAACTTAATCTGGTTCCAGAAAAAAAAAGCCCCCTAACCGCTCTAAACTCAGGCACAGAAATCATTTGTTTTACAATACATTGATTCTCCGCTGCCAAGACAAGCTGCTGACAGTGCAGCTGAGGTCTAGTCCTGTGATGTCTGCAGACTCACACTGCGCCAAAACCACAGCAAAATGTGAGTATGTAGTACTCTTTCATAGTACAGCAGGCTTCAGGGATAGGGCATCTGACATGGTGTGTACAGTCTTGTTCTCAGACAAATATCATAACACGAATGTCTGGACCCTGCTACAAAACAATATAACACCACCAACAGACAGTGTGGTCGACTGTCTGCAGCATCCTTATACCTTAGCCTCAAATATTTATAGGCTCATTGTAAAATGATTATGAACTACAAAAGCAAAAAATAAAAGTCATTCATTGCTTAGGCATAGTGCAAAATGCAAATGCTCAATAATGTAACATTTTTCTAAGAAAGAGTCTCCAGGTAGCCAAGCTGCTAATTACTTTGTCAGGATGCATGCCACTTCATTCCCCCCAAATTATGGATTATCCTATTTTGGAACCACCCCACTCTCTGCAGTGCATATCCTTCCCACACTGCACCAGCAGCCAAGGAGAGCATTAAGAGAGAGACATCAATTTTCTTTTATCACTGCCCTGCTCATCGTTATGTGTTTTACTGCTGAGGAGATGAGCGTGGTGAGGAACAAAGGAGGCTGACTGTGGTACTTCCTGAACAGATCTGATTGGCTAGTCTCATCAGACCACAGCTGCAGCGAGCTGAGGCATGAATAAATGTGGTGTCTGATTATGTTACATTTCATGGTTTACTTCTTTTTTTTATTACTACTGTTGCTTTTTTTATTTTGGGCGAGAACACAAAGTGTCAGCGAATATGAACAAAGTGCTGAATAATAAATGAGACAAATACAATGTAAGCTTGATGACTGAAATGGATGGAAACACTTTTGAGGCAATAAAATGTGCCTTTAGCAGCTGACAGTTTGTCTTCTGAGTGAAAATAAAACCATTTTATATTGAATTGGGTACCATCAATAACAGTAATGATGCATTTTACCGTATACATTATCTCTGCATGCTGCCTGCCTCACTAACGAGAATGAAATATTCAGTCAACCTCCCAAACGTGTCTTATACAACAAAGCAGAGGCTGACCAAGCGTTCAAAGGGCTGGGCAGAGGGATTCAATGATTGTGCTTTCAGATTAAGATTATAGTCCAGGTTGGCAAGACCCCCTTTAACACTGGATAGATATCAGGGTTTTTAGGTACTAAACCTTGGGAGTGATATAGGGGGGTTCCTCTTAGAACCATGTGAGCCTCCAGGGCGTCCTCTAAGAACGCTGTGTGTGTTTAGGTTACAGAGATAAGGAATAATCACAAGGGTTCATTCATTCATCAGCATGCCAGCCAGACACAATGGGGAGGAGGTTTGTGTGTGTGCATGTGGGTGTCTAGCTATGTGATGGTGAGCCAAGGTTTCTGGGTAAATAGGATATCGCTGCAGACCACAGGGATGACAGAGTGAGACAGAAAAAATGAGAGAGAAAGAAATAAGAGGGACTGTTATTATTAAAAAAAAATAAAAAAGGATACCTCCACAAGCTGAGGGGCTTTACCAGGGAGAGAGACGTACACAGGTATGACAGGGAGAAAGCAAGAGAGAAAAAGAAGAAAGGAATGACAAAGACAAAGGCAGAGCAGGGAGAAGGGAGGAGGGAAGGAGAGAGGGGGATTTCGTTCTGGGCTGGCGTTGGCATTACCCATGGTTTCCCTCTGGAGTGGGTAGATAACATCAGGCAGCACTAATAACACAGACACACTCACACAAACACACAGTGCTGAGCTCTGATGTCAGCGATAAAAACACAGTTAGTGTGGTTTAGATCGTGAATGATATTTCCCCTAAAGATCAACAAAGGTCCTCTCATGCTAAGATTCATATAATCAAAGTAGAAATGGTGATGTAGACGATGTAAAACTAAAAGAGGGTTTCCTGTGAGGGCTCTAGTGGCACTATGGATTTTAGACGAATCAGAAAACCTTCCTTGACTGAAATGTGTTGATTTCAGAAGAACAAACAACATTTCTCACAAATTATGTACAGAAAGGGAGATATCTAAGTACTCAGAAGCTACTTCAAATAAACAATATCACCAAATACCTGAATAACTTTCAAAATGGGAAAAGAGGGCACTGCTGTTGTGCAAGCTTCACCAATTTCAGCAAGGAAATATATTGTATTTCAGAGAGTTGGTGTCATAAAAGATCAATATCCAGTTCAACACATTACTGATCTGTCAAAATCCACACTCACATGGATGAGCAGATGCACACATAAAAACAAGATTTGCAAAAATGTGCAGAACACAGAGATACAGAGACAAGGCAGGGTATTCCCTTTACAGTGTCTGCTATTTGAATCCATTATTGTGCATTATCTTTATACTATAATGACAAAAATACTTTATATATATAATAAAATAAAATCCAGAAAAATAGAACAATGGAGGAGAAGGGTTAACCATTTGTAGAGGGCAATGATATAAACAGTAATGCAACATCAACTGGAAGGACACAATAAAAATCAACCATGCAGCAAAAGCATATGACAGCGCTGCTGCATGTGTGCCAGCAAACGTCTATGACAGAGTCCATGCAGGCGGAGACAAACCCTTTCGCCTCTGATATTTATTGATCTGCTTTAAAACTCACAATCTGAATAATCCTCATGATTATAATAAGGGTTTAGAGACACATTTTCATCAGACAGACAACCAAAATGACAAACATGCATCTGTGAAAGAGACATATTATGCAGATCTTGCCTTGTTTTTAATCACTTGGGATTCATTGTTTTGACAGAAAACATCACATTGATTAGACCTGATTGTTGGCTGTTTAATATGACATGTTGTTCACAAATGTCATTGTCATCCAATCAATGCTGACTGTTGCTGTGACCTATAAACCTCATTCAAATAGCCACTGACAGCAGACACTGTACCACCCAGGCCATTGCACTATAATACCCAATAGCCGCTTTTCCCACATTAAGACCAAATAGGACCAGTTAGACCATCAGAGTTCATATGTGGCAAAAATATGCAGATTTAAGACCAAAACTCAAGCTGAGACATTAATTGTTCTAACCAAAACAGGAAACTTGGTCAGACAGAGCTCCACGAAGTAACAAGACCTCATTTGCCTCATTTGATCTCGTGGTTGAAACCAGAGATATTGGAAGTCAGTCCATACTATGAGATTATAAAAACCTAACCTATCAAGCCAACGACCTGAGGCAGGGTCAATTATATTACTGAGACGGTCTGAGTGACAATGATCCTGACCTACGAGATAATGAAGATGAATGACTGTGGGCGGGGCTTGCATGGAGCCAGGCTATGTGGCTGGTTAATATCTCTCCAGGGACGCCTTTGTAGGGGATTGTGGGATGGAAACATGCTAAGCCTATTGAGCTTGATGGAGAGTAATACAACACAAAGAAAGGCTGATAGATACCCAGCCTTTAAAATGTGACAGTGCATGAACAGACTTTAGGACATAATGAGCGTGTTTGACATTATTCAGAATAACACACAAAAATATGGACAAGGAGTTACTCTGTGCGTGCACATATCACTGTAAACTGTGCTGGAATTTAGATTAAATATACAACAGAAATAAAAACACACTCTGTTGTAAGCTGTGTACTGTGTATTGCTGTGCTAAATAATGAACAAGCCATAATAAATTATTGCAAAATCCTATGTGGGTTTACTTTTTAGACTTTTATCTTGAATGGTGTTATATTATTTATATTATGTTCCCCATGATTCTTAGTATGTTAATTCATTATTATGGAAATAATCTTAACATACAGTTCTGGACTCACTGAGAAGGTAGTAATCTTCTGAGCTCTGTCAACCTTTGGTGTTTTTATGTGATCCCAGGTTATTTAAACAAGTATGAAGTGAACATATTTTAGAGATTAAAATGTATTTATTTTGATGCATAAATCTGCAAATTATGAGAGAATTTTGCTGACACATGTTGCCTAATGTGGAGCATTTTATGCATGGCTGTTTTTTCCTATTATTTTACACAGAATGTAGTTTGGTTATGCATTTATTTTGTGAATTCCATCTATCTTTTTCTAGTGTACTTTATGGTCTCTTGATGTTCACACAAGGCAATAATGCAAAAGATACCCTGCTTTGTTTTGTCTCTTCCAATTTCAGGGAGGTTATGGTGTTGTCATGTCTACGCCTCTGGCTACTTTGCAGTAAGGTTTTGAGAAACAGTGCCGGTAAATTGGATCCATGTCCACTACACAACACAAGCAGAGTTAGACCCAACAATCACACACACTGAAAACCAAAACTTCTTCCTAATTAACTGGCCTATTCAGCTGAGTCCGTTTGATCACTTTACAGAAAACAAACCACTCAGAAAGAGCCAGACAGAAACTGTCTGATAGCATGGTGTGGATCACAGTGTGCTAAAATTAGACTCCATGACTAACCTAAACTAGCATCTGTATTCAGTCTATTTTGAAAGACAGCTCCGGTTGAATTGGTCACAGTGTGACACAGCAAATCAGCTTCAAGTTGAGAGGAATCAATGTGAAGTGTTTTTTAGGTTAGTTCGTCTTATTTAAATGCATGAGGAGATAACACATAGCTCTGTTTGCGCAGAAGCAAAGAAGTGTACCTAATGAGATTATTTCAGACTGGCAACACTAAATGTTTAAATATATCCATATTTTGATCTGTGTGAGGGAGGAATTGAGTCACCTCTGACATCTCACAATTGAACTGAACTACATTTGACACTGTTGCCTCTCAAAAAGAAGGTGAATTAAAACCTCACCAAGCACAACTGGGACCTGTCTGCGTTTTCCCTCACGCAATGCAAGTAAGGAGGACTGGAAACTCAAAATTACATGACTGCCTTTGAAAGCAAAGGTTAATTAATGTTGAAAGCTGAATGATCCAAAAATCACAACCAAAAACACTTCCAACAAAATTCTTAGTATTGGTTCTTTTATTATGAGAGGTAACATTGGCCATTTTAGATTCCAGCTTCTCAAATTTGAGGTTTTTCAGCTATTCACTGTTGGTTTGACAAACCAAGCCATACTGTATGCACACACCACTTTGTGCGCACATGTATCTTTCTTTCTTTTGCGTATGAACTACATTTTGTCTTCTGTTTTTTGGTCTACATAACAGTTCTGAGCAAACCTTAACTGTGAAGCTTAAGAATTATTAATTCATTCTCTGTTTAAACTTGATCCTCTACAGCATTGAGGGACAAAACATTACTTAAAAATTACAATTGTAATTGCAAGAATCTAATCTAGTCCATTTGACAGAACACAAATCATTAAAGACAACACTACAGTGGAGTGGATATGATCACTGTAGTATGTACTCAGCAGGGAGATGGTGAACTGTTTGACACATTTTTTTCTGCTCGGCTAACTCTGAATGTCACCCCAATTATGTTAATAATCACCACATCATTGTGGTATAAAACACAGAGGACCCTGAAGAATAGTTAACTATTTAATATACTGTATACAATGATTATGTGCCAAACAATGTTACATCTGTTTGAACCTTGGTCAAAGGACAAAGAACAATATTTTTATGTTCATGTCCACTCAACCAAGAAAAGACTTAAATACATACTGTATATACGAAATGATTCACAACCTCAAAAATGAAAACAAAACTATAAATAGATGTATTTAGTCAAGGAAGACCCCTGTAAGACCCCTGTGGTTTTTGTCAGACTCTGCCGTGACCACAAATCTCAAAATACAAACACCCACTGGATGACTTGTAAAAAAAATAAAAAGAAAGGGGAAAGAGAAAGAGAGATTACATCTCTGCATCATGAACCATGAAGTTGACAGATACTTTAAAAGGCACAGAGCAGAGAAACAAAATGAGGTTTTCTATCCACGGGTACATTTAAACATGTTTGCTTCAACAGGCTACAGAAAAGACTCAATATCACAGCCTATTATCAAAGGGAATTTAAAATGTGCCGGATACTTGCTCTGCAGCCCTCAAGAAAAGGTTTTAGTACCGCTAACAAAAGATAATAGTGCCAGTTCCCATGAGAGGACATTACAGGTGATCATCAGGGAGTAGAGAACTGGGTCACTTCCATTTTCTCACTGGTCCTAATGACAGACTTCAGGTTTAAAGAAAAGGAGAGAAGGATGGCGGGAAAGACAAGTTGGACAAGATTCTCGACTGTTCTCAGATGTAAACATGAGTTTTTAAACTTGGGACTACATTACAGCACATTAGTCTTAGTCGCTTAGTCTCACATTAGTCACTGAGGTGAGCAGAATTAGTTAGACATATTCTTACCAAACACAATATTTGTACAAATGCTGCAATAAAGCTGCAAATAAATACAATTATTTAAGCATTATTGTCCTTTTGGAACATTTTGTTACACTTGGATATTGGCCAAGGTTTCTGTTGGCACACCATTGAATTATTCTTCAGTAAAATGGTCTAGGACCCCTTTTTCTCTTCAAGGCTGTAATCAGCAGAGTCATGTTAGGAAAAGCTATGATGCTGTGATGCACTATTTCTCCAGTTTGTTAGCTAAATATTGTTTCTTTGTAAACAGTATACAAGTGACTAAACAGGATTAGAACCATGTTTTATCATGTTGCATCTGTAACACAAAAATCCCTAAGGCCACAATTTTGCGTGACAGAAGGGACGATTGCATGGCAGATTATTTTCTGCAGTGTAATGTAAAAATGTAAAGTTAAAGCTTCCTGTCAACCTTAACAGTCATTTAAGTACATGTGTTTGGGAAGTGGGACCTATTCTGATTTACAACCAGTAATTTGAGAAACATGTGAATGCTGGTATGTTGGCGTCAGTGACTGTATGTGAAACTACCGCCTTCATGAGATCAAAGTGTGAAAAACACTCTAAAGAAGACTGTAACTTCATTACACTAATTGTGTAACTGCTGTTTCATGGCGCAGTCAAAACGAGATTAAAATCTGTGCTACTTTTATTCAGATTTAATTTTGATTATGTGCAGCAGCTTTGTTTCACACTGTGTCATCTGTATTGTGTTAACGCAACTCCCACATACAAAGCAAACAATGAGAGGTAATAAAGCGGTTAACTATTGGTGACAGTCTCTTGCTAGGGCAAACACACACCCATACACTTTTGTTTATTCTTTTACATCAAACAATCAAGAGGAAGTTGGACACTTTGTCAGCCCTCCAGTATCATAGTTTTAAATAGGAGCCAAGGATCTGTGAATGAGTAACACTGCTACAGTACATGACTAGTGGCAGGTTAACTAAACCCCTATGATCTCTATGTCAGATACAATCATTGGAGTAAACTGTTAACCTTTCATAAGGTTTAGAATTGGATGGTTTTGCAAAAGCATAGACAGTATCATGTTTAACATTTGATAATTAGCACTAAACAGAAGCACAGCTGAGGCTGATGGGAATGTCATTAGTTTCGCAGGTATTTGGTCATAAATCAAAGTATTTTATTAAAAAATATTCATCATGAGAGGTAATGAATGTCTGTAACAAATTTTGTTGCAATCTAGACAACAGTTGTCTAGACATTACACTTAAAACCACAAGTCAGGGGATCACTAAAGTCAGTAGGAGTCATTGTCTGGAAACTATGAATTACAGTACAAACTTTTGTGCCAGTCCATCTGGTAAATGTGAAGATATTTCACTGGAAAGGTAAAAACCTTGAGCTGCTGTTCGCGCTAGAGAAAAGCCAGGGGATCACCAAAGTCATTATTGTTCATCCTCTGGGCACCATCAACATCTGCATCAAACGTCTTGGCAATCCATCAAATGGATGTCAAGACATTCAAATAAAACCAAAAATGGCAACCTCTTGGTACCAGTCAGTAATCCAACCAGATATTTCAACCTGGACCAAAGTGGTGGACCAATAGACTAAGGGACTGACCCATCATCACTGCTATGAATAAAGCCACACTGCAAGTGTAAGGGCCACTTATTACTCAAAAGTAAAAGACTTTCATTGACACTATATTGTGTTCTTTTCAGTAGGTTTGCTGGATTATCTCTATTGTTTTTAGCTTTACAGTTTGTCACTGATAATATCTGTCTGCCACACTGCAGGAGTTTTATAGCACAGCTGCTGTTCTTTACAATTCCTCTTTTTTCCTCCCTCCATCCCTCTGCCCTGTACAGTACATCTCATTGCCCATTTTTGTCTAACTCCTTCCATCCACCCTTCTCTCTCCTCTCTCCTCTTCTCCAGGGTGTGTTTGACTGATGTTATTATCTCTACCTCCTTCATCCCTCCATCTTCAAAGGAGGGAGATGACTGTATCTATCAAGCTTTAGTGTGCTTAAGAGACGCCTCGGGCACTGTGGTGCTCCACTCCCAGTCTGAGAAAAGCTTGGCGGTAAAAAGGGAGAAGGCCTTGTGTGTATTTGACAGACAAGCAAATTGATAATGGAAATAACCATATTCCTCCCTTCATTACATGTGTACTTTACACTGTAGATGGATGCCCTGTGTTGTCTGAAGTAAATCAAACTCTCTCCTGTGTGTGGCTACACTAAGTTAACAAGGGAGGTTCAATAAATGTCACCAAAAGACCTGAAATCTGTACTGTAAATCACAGTGAGAAATAGATGGGTTGTTTGTTTGACATATGAGGTTATTCATACTCGGAAAAACCATACTGGGAATTTTATGTACCAGGCTCAATAGTGGTTTACATATACATTATCATGGTGTACAACATACAGTAACAACAAACTGGAAATTAAAGGCAAATTATTCGACACCATCTATGTGCTGTGTGACAAACACAGCTTCAGTTATTATCAAACTGGGATACTCCAGAGCTTGAACAAACAGCTCTACTGTGTTAATACAGTAATATTGTCTGAAGTTGAGAGATTAAATGTTACACCCAGAGGTGTCGCAGCCACAGGAAGTAGGCAGCAGTATTAGTCAGTCAATTAAATTAGTCACCTTTGATCTCCTATTAGTCCCAGATTAACTCCATTACTCTCCAACGAACAGCAGTGTTGCTTTATGTCTCCATCTGTTAATAAAGATTTGACACACATTCTGCTTTCCCTACTTGTCTTTTTATTTTTTATCTTCTCTAACTCATTACTACACTCAACTGCAATTTCATTTCCTGTGTGATCACACTTTTGCAATGTTTGTATATTCACTTACTCTGCTCACTATTTTATGGCTTTTCTTGTTGTTTCCTGTGCTTGTTTCTTTGAGATTGTATAATCCAATCAACTTATCTTTGTTCTGAAGTGATTTGAACAGTCACTAAGGCACTAAATTAAAAAACAACAACAACAAAAAGAAAACATGCACTGTCTTTCAAGTAATGTATGTGATTTTAACTTTATATTCTTTTTAGGGTGACTATGTAACATCCATCCAGAGAATACAGGTCAAAACATGACTTCTGGCTAATTCCAAACCCTGGCATTTAAAGCAATGTTTATTAATGGACACCGTTCCTGCTAAATAAACCATTAAACACTAACATTAATAAATATCTGGGTTAGTGTTACCCTGTTGACACCATCGGGGTTATGTTTTTAATTTGAAAAGCTCCATCTAGAGGCACAGAAGAGATTGTATTATACAGCTGTGTTTACAGTAAAGTGATCTTTATGTGGTCCTCACACATTGTTGCATCACGCTTCTCAGAAACACTGTTTCACTTCAGCCAACGTTTATTTGATTACAACATCTGACCTCAAAACAATCTGAAAATATATTGTTTTTTCATCATGTCCAACATTAGATAGTGTAACACTGACAGGCTGAACCTGAACATGTTTGTGTTCTCTCTGTGCCACTTCCTGCATAATCGGTTTCTCAAACTCTGTTTTTCTGCAGAACAACAAACAGTGGTTTATTTGTTCAGTTCGGTCAAGCAGAGCGTTGATACAAACTCACCGAGTCATTCTCATGCCCTGCGTCTGGATGAAATACCAGAACCACTCCACTGGAATTCCTCACTTCCCAGTACTGACTCCCACTTCTTTGCATTGTTTCGTATGTATGTGCGCACTACTAGCCTCTGTGTCCATCTCCCACATGGCAACATTGTTGTCATAACCACGTCAAGAGAGTCGATATCTCACTATGAAACAAACATCACATAGAGATTTGAACGTGAGTTGAATTTTGAAGTGCTGTAGATCTCCATATTCCTTCCTGATGTAACACTGGTGGCTACAGATTCCAGCAGTAATGATGTGTCTTCAATTAATGATTACATTATATAAAATGACACGTCCAGTTTTCTTGCATAGTAACTCGTTCCCTCCTGCTGCTTCTCACCTCAGCGTGCTCCCAGAACATTTAGCGAGTCCAGGAGATATGAAAGTGAAGCTCATCATTCCTGTCTCACACTTCTTCCTCTGCTTACAGTATGTCCCTAGATGATATATTCAAGCTCCTACAGTGAGTGCAAATGTGTTTAAGTTAAACATACCCAGGGGACTGGCTCATAGTTCTGTTAATGTCACACAATATCACATCCTAAAGCAGACAACCTGGCTGTGCAGGCCTGTTCACAAAGCATTTTAAACGTTCTCTTTTCCCAAATTTCTATATTCCACACAGAGCTATGTAACTAAAAGCTTAATTCCACTGAGAGTCACATAACTAAAAGGCGTTTCTACCCAGAGCTACACATATTGAACGTGCTGATTCATTCACAGTGACTGGAAGCTATCTGATTCAACCATCAAACTTTATGGACTCTGCTTAGACACTGTTTTACTGAGGAAACTATTCCATCTTAACTATCTTTAGTCTCTGATCTGTTTTAAGCCCAGAAAGAACCAATATGCATTTTTAATGATCTGCCAAGTATTAATTATTCAGCATTCAATGGATTTACTGCTTTGTGGCTGGCAGTTAATGGTCTGAGCTGCTATTTCTACCTGGCCAGTAGACTCACTGAGGGCTGATAAGGACACAGTCAAATGTAACACTGGATGAATGAATGACCTCAGTTTTGAGCCAATGTGTTTAACTTTAGCAGCTGCTCTACTGCAACCCTTAGCACCCGATTGCATAAAAAAAACGTACTTCCCAAGAATATCACTATCGTTGATGTCCGTTGTTCATAAACTTCCATAAATCACAGAAAAAAGATTACCACTGAACCTGAGAATCTCCACGTTTTGTTCAGTAAGCGAGAATTGTCTGAACACCCATGGACACATTGGATAAAAACCCGTTGCCAAAATGTAAACAAATATAGGCTAAACAACTGGGCTAAAGTAGTAGCCCAATGTGTAACATACTGAATCCATGGCTCACTTCCACATTTGAGGTAATTTCATCAAACTTCAAAATACCATTAGTCCTTCAAACCTCACAAACACTTAAAATGTTACCCTACATACCCTACAGGAAAAATCACATGACCCAGATACTGGGAAGCATATGGCAATCATTTATAAAGGTCTGCTTAGAAATGAGCAAGTAGTCAAGTGGTGGAACAAATGTCTAAGATGATGCTGGTTCCATTTAAATTGAATGTCACGAGTGGGACTTAAAGATACTGTAATGACACTTTGTGGAAACAAAAAGTGTCATTAGGTGACCCCACTCAGACTAGGAATGCAACAATTATGGATTCTGATGGTACGATTATTATAGTCTGTGGAAAAATCCCATTTCATGGTTCCAAGATAATGCATTTCACAACCCTTTCAATGTATGAAATTATATGAGCATTTTTATTTTGCAGTTTTAGTAAAAATCAAAGAAGAAAATTGAGAACCTATTAAGCAGATGTCCTTGAGGGGATTACATGCTGTTTTGATGTGGTACATTCATAAATGGTGCAATGCTCCTCACCTGCTGTTGGATTACGTTGCACTAAAAACCCAACTCTTAACGCATGGCTATTTCATTGATTGTAAGTGACACTTGGTGTGGCTGAGCCTTGTGGTTACAAAACCATGATGATTTCGATTTTAGTGAAATCGGTTCATCGCTGCATCCGTACCTTAGACTAATTGAGACAGAAGATGTTCAGGGTTCATGCCGTTTCTTACAGCCCACTTAACGTTGACTTGCAGAAAATTACCCAAATATCAAATTATAACTGAACTTGAAAAGACAGTAACAATGCAGTGAAGTGATGCTCACTGTGAAGGTTGAAATAATGAATGCTTTTCCAGCACTACAGAGAGAAAAAAAGCATGGGGGTTTTGATGTTATTAAATGAGAACTGTACATTTTATGTGGGATAAAAAGACAAAGGTTTTAGCCCCTTTATTGAAGAAGCAGCATGAAAGCAGCACGAGTGGACTCACCAAGACTCTGTTCTCCGTCTTGTCTCCTTTGATCTCCAGTTTGACTCTCTTCCTCAGCGACAGCTTCACCTTTCTCCCCACTGCGTCCCTGACGCTCTCTGCAAGAGGAGAGAAAACAGGGTGAGACTCAGACTCAAATTTAGAAAATATCTGTGTGAAAAAGAGAAATTGCTGCCAAGTGGTTTATCATGCATTACAAAACTATCTCTTTACTTTGTAGACTCTTTCCCACAGAGTCTTAACACAGAGCACAGATCAGTGCATTTCTGCCAAAGGGGGAATAAGTCCTTAACAAACCAAAGGAGGAATAATCTTTCTTCTAGTTTTCATGATTAATCCCTTTTCAGAGGACTGATTTCTGATACTATTTGTATCAGATTTAGGCTTATTTCTCAATGCCTGTGGTGAAACATGAAACTGAAAAAACTAAAAAATACGCCCACACAGAGTCAAACTAGTAAACTCAAGTGAACTCACACATAGGCCTACTTTTCTTTAAAATTGCTGAAAAAGTTTGAATAAGTTTGAGCAAGAAAACATTAATTGAACAATGATTCTGATACTGAATTAATCATTCGGGATGTTGAGCAACTATTGTGACAATCAGTCCAATAGTTTGAACCATTTTAATCTTAGCTACCTGCTGGTGGTGCTAAACAAAAGAATCAGTGAAAAGTCAGTGAATTTCATGACAGGCCATCTAATAGCTGTTGAGATATTTCATGTCACAAAGTGACAGACAGACCAACAGACTAAGAGATCAATGGTAACATCCATTCTAGCATGCTAAAACATGACATTTGTTGGCTCCATCTTCTTCAATGTAAGAATTTGCTACTTTTCTCTGATTTTCATAATTATAAGTGAAATATATTTGGGTTTGCCCTGTTGGTTGGACAAAACAAGCAATCATCTTTTTTAATCAAACAATGCATTAAAATAATCAACAGATATATTAATAATGAAAAGAATCTTTCACGAATATGTTGAGCGTGTTGTTCAAATCAATTGTTCACACTCAGTAGGAGCCTCAACTGCCAGCAAACTGGCTTAGAGAGCAGAACTGGGTCAGCCGCATCTCCATGGTCCTCAATTCACCCACCACACAGCGGCTGATGTAGTCTGTGCACATGTGTCTGAGACAGAGAGGGATTCTGTGTGTGTGTGGTGTGTGTGTGTGTGTGTGTGTACATGTGTGTACATACGTGCTGGCATGCATGTGTCCTTGCCTACAGGCTTCCTCAAACCATCATCAGATCAAAGTGAAAGTAATAATTAGACAAAGTGCAAAGTGGTTCATCTGCCAGCCTGGAAATGTGCACATGCTGCAGCATTTCTGAAACTAAAGTCTTAGACACCCAGTGGATTTCTATACAAAATTAAAACTAGTATGTTTTAATGAGCCTGAGCAGTTTTTGGTCCCGGACAGAAAAAGGTCTTGACAGACCCTCGTATATCATTTTTCTGCTAATTTAATTTTTCTGCTCATTCATTTAAACTGTGACAGGAGTGAGACCTTTACTATCCAGCTGCCCTGTGGTTCATATTAGGCAGTTAAGGCATGTGCACTGGGTCACAGGCTCGTGTGGAAGGTGGGGAAATGGGAGACCTATGGCCTTGTAAAAGCTCAAACAAACAATTCACAAACCCATAAATTCACTCGCCCATTTATTGACCCTCAGCCAATCCAGATGTGTGTGTCACAGATTAGACCTGTGGTCTCTCTACAGAGCAAACATCATGGAGGTGTTGAACATCATAGAAATGACATGAGATCTGATTAGTTGTAGACTATGAGAAAAGTCAAATTGAGGTTAATATAAACGAGACATATTAATTTATTCACTATATTAACTTGTTTTATGTGACCTGCATGAGTAAAAAGCTCAAAGTTCAATGGCAAGCATCCACAGGACCATCCATCCATCCATTATCTGTAACCGCTTATCCTCATCAGGGTCACGGTGGGGCTGTAGCCTGTGCATCCACAGGACCACAAGACCAAATTGTTCGCTTGTGTCAGCTGTGCTTTGCTTGGCCCCTTTATTGAAAGATCTCTCTAGTTTTAGCTCATTTTTTATGTTTTGGCACATCATGATACAACAAACTTACGTAACAAAAATACAGCTTTAACTGCCTGTTGAACTGGCTTATCACATAAAGGGAAACGTGTGCACATCAATGCTCCATGATATTCCTTGAAAGCAGTTAATGTTTTTAGTTTTTTCATTCCCAACTAACCCTTACAGATCATAAAGACCAGACAGATGGAAGAGGGAAGTGTCAAAACGAGAGCACAATATGATATTCTCTGTAGTTTTCAACAGTTGCACAAGATATATTTTGTCTATAGGGTTTCAATCTGCAGCATCATGCTGTTTGTTGCATGCGCTGGATGCCAAGAGTGATCGAGTATGATGCTGAATCACCCGCACCAATGAATGTTTCCAACAATGGCTGGTTATATAGTACTCCAAACAACACCACATGACAATGGAATCATGACAAACCAAATTCCTTGTGTTAAGGTCAGGCATTTTAAGTTTTAGTTCAGGAACCAAAATCTCCACTAATGCCAAATGTAGGGCTGAAGTTTGGGGAAATGTGTACAAAAGACAGAGTGGAATAAAATGATTTTAACAACCATGAAGCTACTTCTGGGAAAACGGGAAAATTAGATGAAATTCACACAGCAAACTGAAAAAGCTTCTGTTCCTTCAGCCCAAACAGGGTGGATAACAAACAAACCAACATATTCTAGTCGTGTGAGGGCACAAGCATATGAATGAGACCACAGATACATTGGTAGAGTAAAATAAGCGACTGACTGGCTGCAAAATTCGGTGACTCAGTGAATGAACGCATGCCTGACCAAGTGACCTAGCATTTTCCTCTAAGGCTCATCTACAGTATGCACTTTAAGTCTCTTTAAGAAATAAACTGAGCCAAAAGAACATTGTAGACTGTGTGTGTCCACATGAGGTGGAGAGAAAGAGCTTGTGCTTGTCCAACATGGCACTGAGGTGTCAAAAACTGAGCTACTTTGCCAAACAAAGAGACCCTGAGCTTGAGCCAAACAGCCTGCAGGAACTCTAATGTATGTCCACAATCAGTACAAATAACTCATAGGAAACATGGCAAACTTAAGCTGAAAGGACAGACTGAGTAAAACTCCATGCAAGAGATGTGAGTGGATCAAGGTTACTGTGGGCAAGATAATCCTGAAAGTATGAGTGAATGAGGGGAATGATATGCAGGCAACTCACATCTAAACTATTTGGCTTTTCTTCCAAATATAGTCTGCAGTCCTCATTACATGAACAGCACAAGCACCTTGATCAACAACAGCAATGCCCCATCATGTATACACAGTTTCAAGCTTTACTGCAGCTAAAGCATTTACAGTCTCATACTGTTTATACTGTAAAGTCTACTGTAGGAATTGTGCAGAATTTGGAGAGGGACACCATCAATCACAACCAAACTGGCCCTGTAAGGATGTGGGTTGGATACTATCAACACATTGGAGATAATACCATGCTATTGTGTCTCAACCACAATAAGTATGGCTGTGTTTAGTGTGTATGGATTATATTTTATTGTTAATCATTACTCAAAAGCGCATGCACACTGAGAGTTATGGATAGGATAGAGGCAGTATCAGTGATTGTTCCAGTCTGGACACATGGCTACAGGCGATCCGTTTCTGTTCTTACCCAGAAGCTCTTTGGGGACCTCTGACACTTCTTCGCTCATTTTGTCGAATATTATATCCAAAACAACGACAAGAGTTCAGTCAACACATCAAGAAGCCTCCAACTATGAGGAAACAAGGAGCGGGAGAGAGCGAGAGAAGTGTCAGGTGGTGCCGCCGCCGCCGGTGCGCTTCTGCCGGTTACATGCTCCTCTCCTCCTCTCACTGTGTCCGGACAATGTATCCGCGTTTACCAGCGCGCATCTCTTTTCGGGTTAAACAGGTTCAGTGGTTGTGTGCTGAGGAAAGAGTAGGGGGAAAAAAACCGCTAGAAGCTTCTTAAAATCATGTTGAGAACCAGCAGATTCTGTGCTTCATGGAGATGAAAAGACCACCTCTCACGCACATCCTCCTCTCTGGCCGTGGCCCTACCGTAAAGCTGTCGGTAATACAGTACCAGCCAATAGTGGAAACCGGGGCCCCTCCCCGCTCGGTGATGCGACAGACAGGGAGCCGATGCGATGCCTGGGCGGAGTGGCGTGGCAGGAGGTGGGCGTTGGTAGTGTCAGCCCGATATTAATGAGCAGGCTGCACTAGTGGTTCCCAAACTGGGAACCAGGGACCTCTAGTGGACCTTGAGGGGCTCCCACGGGGTCCCAATACTATGCTTGTATTGCAGGAAGTAGATGTACTCCCAATAGCCAAGATATGAGATTAGTACAGGCCTACTTTAACTAGCCTATAAGAAGGATTCTATGAAATCACTCCTATGAGTATAAATAGGCCTACACTCTAAATCCCTGTGGGAACATTGTTACGGATAGAAGCGTCCCTGCAGAGAGGCCTACTGTTTTTAGATTCAAAATATATAATAATAATAATAATAATAATAATAATAAGAGAAAAACTTGAGACAAAAACTTGAAAACTATATATTTTCCCTTTTATACCCTTTATTCATTTTATTTTATTAATCAAAATTATAAATGGCCGAATTGTTTTAGGTCACTTTAAAATTGCTCTTGGACCACGATGTTCATAATAGTACCAAATTAATGAGAGACAGGCTGCAGTTACTTGTTTGTTCACTGCAATAGGCCATTTCGAAGAAATACAAAACATTTTTGATTATGAATTATGGAGAAAAATATAAATGTGTCAATAAGAGTTCGACATCTCTACTCACTGTCTCTGATGTGGTTTGTAAAAATGTCACCAGATATTAAAATGTTTTATTCTACAATGACCAAAGATTTAAAGAGGGAAGATGGCGACACCTTGCGGTGATTTAGTTCAATTACACCACTGTGCTTTTCTTGATATAGATAGTTAGGACCATTTCAGATATAAAATGTACTTTATTTAGCTGCCGCAAGTCACAAGTAACGATTTTCAGTCTCATATCACACATCATAAATCTCTGTGATAACATTTAATTTAACACAAATTAAAAATATGCTTTATATATGACACCTGAGTGATGACACAATGTCTTGTTCAAGTTATAGAAGGAAGAAAGAAAAAGAGGTATTTGTTCTTTACTGTACTGCTCTCATCAGTGTTAAGCTAAAATACAGTTTGAGGTCTGCTGCTGAATCTCACTGAGTCTCTTCTCTAGTTTATCTGCCATGGCGTTGAGTTGTGTAGCCCTCAGCATCTCAGGCAATTTTTTCAGCTGCTCCACAGAAGCTTCGTCCAGCCAAGCTTTGATTTGATCCAGCAGAGGACCTCTCTGTTTGGGGAGAACCGTACCCCGGATGCGCCTGTCCTGTCCTGACCTAATGTACCTGTTAGAGGGAGATCGTGGTTTATTAGCGTCTAAGAGTTAAGGGAATAGTTGAAAAGAGGCACGAAGAGGAAGGAAGGGGGCTCACCTTGAGACAAATTTCCTCATTTTTGCCACACGCATCCTGTGCATACCGAAAAATCCTGAGAAGAATCCCCTGGACGTCGCACCTGAGAAAGAAAGTTGTGTCGTGTGAGTTTAAACTTTGCCGTCAATTTGTCATACAATCGTAAAATTGACCAAATCACCAGTTGAGATTTACATTTCTTTATAAATAAACACAGTGTTAAGCAGTTAAAATAAATGTATAAATACAATTACACACCTCCATTTGCAATATCCTGGCAGGTGCCACACAATGTATCTTGGTCAGATGTGCCGTTAAGGAGCACAAGCTGTCCGCTTGCGCATTCCTGGTGCCTTACGCACGAATCCAGCGCAGAAGATGAGCTGGAAAAGTAACCCTCGGCACACAGTTCACAAACAGTGTCCATTTGCGACGTACCTGTAAAAGACAACAATGCATTTTAGGGTTTACAGTGTTTTAAAATACTAATTGTGGCCGAGGCGAGTTCCTCAACATTTTCACACACTTCATGGATCTGTTTGTAAAATTTGGTTTGTAAAGATTTACAAATGTAAACAAGTATATTGGTATCTTATTCATTGGGATCAGAATCAGAAATCAGAAATACTTTATTAATGCACATGCACTGCGTAAATGTAGACCTGAGCACACTTAACCAATCACGCTAAAACAAAATATAGAATTTTGAATATTAGGTTTAATATCTTTCTGTATAAATCGTTGGAAGCAAGGCAAACATCTCCAAATAAAACAAGTACAGGCCTTTTCCCTGATAAATACCTCTGGTAAAAACACCTTGTCCGGTCCCACACTCTGAGTGTTTCATACAGAAGTCATAGGTCCGGTAGAAGCCCTCTTTGCACCGACAGACCCTGTTGTTAACCGCGGAGCACTCCTTCTCCACCTCCTGGTTATCAAAGCAGAAGTTGTTGCAGTACAGGCACCTGGGCAGGTAGTTCCACAGCTCGGTGAAGTGGTCGCCGTTGCACGGCGCGCACTTGGTGGGCGTGGTGGCTGTGCAGTGGGCGGCCATGTGAGTGCCGGGTGGACACTTGTCACAGGTGAGGATTTCCCCGGTGGACGGGTCTTTGTGCTTGTACGTGGGAACGGATTCCACAGCGGAAGTCCCGCAAAGGACACCGGAAAGCAGGAACAGGACCGGTAAGAGGAGCTGAGGAGAAGACCGTGATTACTGTTCGCTGTGTTTTAATATAACTGTTACTGGTGCTGTTGCTACTACTACTACTACTACTACTTCTATTGTCTTTACTTGGAATCGCGATGTCTCACAGTAGCCTAATGTGACGCTTCTTTCCCAAGATGCAATACAAATCACAACAGATATAAAACATAAATCATAACATATAGACATAAAACCCAGAAATATCTAATCGATATCAGAGTGAAAATGAAAACACTGTAACATTTGACAGCAGCAGCATTTGTCAATTGATTAATGTTTATAACATACAACAAAAGCTGCTTCTTTTATTAATCAGCTGGTAAATCAGCAGAGTAATAATATTTGACTTGACCTGACATTTACCTTCAACAATGACTACTCAGTGTTCACAAGAGATCTAAATATTTCAATTTAAAGCCTCATTATTCATTTACAGCCAAAGGTGAATTTGAGTTGTTCCACTAAAAAGATGTATTTTGTCTTTTTTGTGTCTATATTTGATCCATTAAACAATTTCTAATAAAATATAAAGAAACAAACTTTCTTAATTTATTCATATATATAAAGAAAACATTATATATATAAAGAAAACATTATATATATATATATAATGTTTTCTTTATATATATATATATATATATAATGTTTTCTTTATATATATATATATATATATTACATGTTTTCTTATCTTAAGTTATTGTTCTTTGCCATCTTAAACTTCAGAATATTGTTATATAGACACTCACCGTGCTGATGATTTGCATGTTGTCACTTCTGTTGATGAGGGTTTGACAGTACATCAGGTTCATTTATATAGTGTAGAGGGAACCTGTGGGCGTCTGGGTTTGCTGTAGTAGCACTACTCAAATGTCACACAACTTCCACCTAAGCTGAATTTTTGATACACCTGAATGACAGCATTTTTTTTTGCTTATTCTCAGTGCAGTGAGACTGATTGATGTAGGCTGATTTGATTTCAGTTGTTGGAAATTATTCAGTTCATTCATCTGATACCCCAATGTCCTTTTAGCAATACATTTTAGGGTGATTCAAAAGTTCTACAAGTAAATGCAAAAGCTTCTCTGTAATATCGCTAAATGCATTTTAAGTGAAAACCTTGTTCAACTTAAATAACTGAAATGTACAATAATTTAGCTCCATCAACAATTAAAACAATGCTCTCATAATAAATTAAATGTCATGACTCAGGTTTTGAAACTGTGAAAAGTATTGAATTTAATGAAATGACTTAAAAAATACGTAATTCTAAACTTTCCATGAATCTTCCCTTTACTGTCACACTAAAAACCATAAACATGATTTTTGATGATTTTCCATTCATTGGTTGAAACATATATCATGTGCCAATGTGTGAATAAGTCAGCTTTTTCCTTTGAACAATTGCGTAACTGACTGAATTATTTGCATACTAAGACAATGTGCTGGTTAAGCAAATGGTGATGACGTGTCCTGCGATGAGTCAAACATGTATCTACATCTCCCCTTTTCGTTTCCACCGAATATGAGAACATACTACATGATGCGCAGGGTGTGTTTTTGATGAATAAGTGTAATACGCTTCAGACTTATGGTTCAATTTGAGTCAGACAATCTGCCTTTTACTTTAAACGTAGTGACCTTTTTCATAATGGCTGTGATCTTGTGGGTTTAACCTGGATACAATGATTTAATGTGAAATATCTGTGCTCGTTTTGTGTTTAAAGATAGTAGACCTACTAACTTTTCGTAGCTTTCGTAACCACATCTCACTGATGCCGGCTGTAAGAGACTGCAAGATGTGGTTTAATGCTCAGAAAAACTACCAAGGGGACTTTCGAGCTTAGATTATGTTGCACAGACTGTTCCCAGAAGTGAAACATTTTAAAATTTCTAAACTAAACTCTTTCTATTCTAAACTAGAATAAGAATTGGACAAAGCATTTTATGCCAAATAATAGACAGTTTTGGATATTTGGTGCTAGAAAAATATTTTGTCTGCACTAAAGTTTCCTTCCAAGCCAAATTTATGGGTCATTTTGTCCTGAAACATTTACTGTTGTCATCTAAGGTTCTTCTTCTGCTGATTTCATGTAGTTACATGAGGTATGAAACAAGACTGACACTCTCTTGTGGGGAAATATGTGGAAGAAGATGTTTCAGAGCCAAAAGACAATGTTACCTCAGTGGAGCATTCTGGATTTTGGCTTACAAGGTTTGCCAGCACTCAAATTCATGATATAAAATTGGCATCTCAGCTCTTTGTTTTCTCACCCATAGAAAAAAATCATCCTGGACATGACCAATGTGGATGGAACATTCTCAAACCTTACTTAACCTCATCCATCTTCAATTTGAACCTAGCATGTTTAACTTTATAGTTAAACCCATTTCAAAGCTTTGACATAAACTTATTATTAACCCGACTCTTTCACAGGCCATTCACAGTGTTTCTGCTCATAGCCCTAATGGGATTCATATGTATTTTGTGTGAATGGAAGACACATTGACATGTATGCAAAGTTGTACCAATGTGAGTTAATTTGGCTCAGCAAGACACTTGCAGTCAAAACCTGGAACAAAACTAACTAACTTCCCAAGATAATATAAGTGTGGGTGACACGATGACATATATTGTGCAATCATTTAAATTTGCCAACCATCAGAAATTTTGCAGTTTTTACTAAGTAATCTATTTGTAAGGATGACATACAATCAAACAGTGGTTCAAGCTGGTTTTGGTGAAACTGTGAATAAACTATGTAAAAAAGAAAAGCTAGGCTAGGCTTATTGCTATTGGGCAGCTAGCAGCTAACTTCCAGCAGGTCTTCACCTGAACTGAGCCAACTTCAACTCTATCAACTCTTTTTCAATTATCTTTGAGGGGCTTCAACCCTACAAGAAGCTCCTCCTGCAGACAAACAAAAGTTATTCAGTTAAGGTAATTACATTTAAATTAAATGAAAGTTGTAAGTTCATTTCCTTTTTTAGGGAAGTCTTGATAAAGCCCAAATGAGCTGCCCATGGGACCAAAGTATGTCCTATTTTCATCACCTTAAGGGTGAACAAGCTGTTTCCCCTGCCTGTACAGGAAACAATTTTCTGCTACAAAATTTTCAGAAAGTGAGCTAGGACTAGCCTCTGGACCAGATGAAACACTTTGTTTCCATCCATAGAAATCGCCAGAGTAGGTAATGAGCCTTTTAGAAATCAAATGAACACAGCTTTCTTACAGGCATTATTTAAAGTGATGGCTGGTCACATGTGTAAGTGTTTAGTAAAGTGGACAAAGATTTACCAGCTCCTTGCCAGTGACCGGTGGTGGTCAGCCAGGTTCCTATTGGCTAGTGTTCTTTGAAACATGAAACGAGTTGTGTAATTGCAGCAGGAGTCAACCATCTTTTCTGTCTGGCAGTCGCTTATTTATGAAGACACAGTGCATTTTTACAAACTGATTTTAATCAGATCATTTGGCATTAGTGTTCACAAAGTTACACGAGCTTAAAGAGGACCAGTCAGGCATATATACAATAAAGATCATACATTTAATAATATAAAAGTGATAAAACAAAATATAAAACAAATATCACTTCATGAACTTGCAGCATTTGGAATCCAGTATTTCTGATAAAGTAATAAAAACAAGCCTTTACATATTCAGAAAGTAAAATTATTTTTTTAAATAGAAAACACATTGCACTCCTTTGTACATTCATAAAGCTGACAATTTAAAAAAAATCGGATGAGCTTTACTTGCCAGCAGTCCAGAACAAACCAACAAACAAAGGAAAACTGTAGAAAATACATGTATTTCATTATGAAACCAAATCCTTCCTCTCAGTCAGCGAGAAAGCAATAATAACAAAAACACAACATCAGCCAGCCTATCTTCCATAAAATAGTGTGCTATTTACATCTTAAATAGTTTTTCATTTTTCACAGACTCTGGTCAGAAAGTTCCCAGGAAACATTTTTTCTATTTTTTCTTTCAGTTTGCCTGGAGTACACAGATTTTTTATTTATTTTTTTAGGCTTATTATATTCATCACTGCAGACAGATTCTATAGACTGAGGGTAAATTTATTAGCATCCCTTGTTACCTCATATAATCAAAATATTTTTGCATATAGTTTTGATAGAAATTCAGTGAGGCAAAGACAAATTTACCTTCCCATCTTGGCTTTATGTTACAGATAGGTAAAATACCTCAAGGCACTATATGCATAGCTTGATATCATTTGGCGATATCTTAAAGACTTTTTTTCTGACATTATTGTGACTTTTTATGTTTGTGTGCTCACTATGTGACATTGCATTAGTGTCTCTTTATTCTTTAGATGACATATATTCTGGTGTTTGTACATCCATGTTCTCTATTCATTTAATGGCTTATGAGCTTTAAAACACAACTCATCCTGAAGCATATTAACGAACATCTTCTCATACATTTTGTGTGCTGAGGTGGTTCCTATGATGCGGCTAATCCTCTTCAGGCCTCTCAGCAGATAGCGTGGTGCTCCCTGGTTGCGCATCACCCGCAGACTATGAGACAGACCTTTGGCTAGATCCAGGTCATAGTTTGCTGTCTTCCAGAGGTGGAGAAGCTGCAGGATGTACTGCCTGGGTAGGCAGGTAGAGACCACAGCCTGGACATCCTCCTGCTGAACTTTGACCCCTGGCAGGCTGTTGGTGACCTTCAGGAGGTCATCTAGGGTCAGGTTTTTTAGGCTGTTGCAGCGGGAGACTTTCCTCTCACAATGGTTCACACCTGGAGGGACATGGTTTGAATATTAATACACAAATGGGGGGGGGACTAAGAAAAAAAAAAAGTGCACATATTGTTTGTACCTTGTATGATGCCGTACAGCTTGTCCTGGTCTTTGTTTTGTTCTCTCCACAGTCGCAGCAGCTGGAGGACCTGTTGCTGGGGAGAGCACACTTTCTTCAGCCTCTCCAGGCTCTTACGATCCACTCTTCTCCCGGGAAGACTCTCCAACAGCCGCTCCAGGGGCACCGAGGATAGACGCAGTGAGGAGAGTGACTGGTAGACTGCCTCCTCACACAGGGTCACATCTGGAATGAGTTATAAGAGAAAGACAGAGAGAGTGGGCTTAAAAACACTCAATAATAATATAATGATAATAATATGATAATGTTGATACAGGTCTTCCAGTAAAAAACTGAAATGCTGAAACAAACGGATGCATGTGCTGGTCATCACCAGCTTAAAGCAAGAGGAAATTACATATTCATGAGCAATAATACATGGCCTTAGTCAAATCAATATATTCAGCAGATTTGTCGCTACAACCTAACGTGATCTGCCATGAGTAGTTGCTTAAAACTGTAAATACATAGTGTTGTGCAACTGACATTAATATCTAATTTCATGTAGTAGACATGATGGTGCTTGTGGTGCTAGTAATACTGTTAAGTAACAACTACATAGTTTCATTTCTTAAAACCCTAAGTACCCTGAGTACATGATAATAAGCGGGAAACCTGTTTCTACCATTAACTCTAACCAATTTGATCGTAAACTTAGTGAATGGTATAGCAGAGGGCACATTATGCAATTCGACCAATGACCATCTATCAAAATGTATTCTTTACAGAGGTTTCATCTGCAGCACACAGGTGATGTTTAGACTAGATTTTGATTACATTGTTTGGTCTCCACAGAGACCTTTCAGTCTATCACGTGTCTGGATTTCTTTATGCATGTTCCTCTCTTTCTGTTCCTCATTGACAGTACACGAACCACCACTGACATCAGTCTGCATGGCCAAACCAAACTAAACCCATCCGTGCTGCAACCAGAGCTGCATAGTGAACTGAAGCGAATCGAGATGCGTGGATTTACGTGTGCTGCTGAGTCACACTGCACCACACGTACATCCACTATTTCATCATCACATGCTTTTTTTTTTAAAATAAGGGAACCCATACACCTACCTACTTTCATTACGGTTAATCCCAACCTGACGCATGTTAGATAACTGTCAAAGCTGAATATGATGTGAAACTGTCGACGTGAAATTGCACATTTCATACAATTATGAAGCATTTTCATCTGTGTGAAAATATTTTGCAAAACACGTCAGAAACCAGAAAGGGAAAAACTAGAATTTGTGCGTGAATAGTTGTATGCCTCTGTCAACCAGTCAAGATACAGAGATACAGTTTCAGTTACATTCATGTCTCTCTAGAGTCATATAATACACGTATGTACTTAAGACTTTATAGCAACTCAAGGTAATAAATAAGGTATTAAGTATATTTTTTGGCAATCATTATATTGACATATATAATTCTAGTGAATAATTTCCAGTGAGAAATTGCTCTCTTTACTTAGAGACTAATTTTACATCACAAGCCCTGATAGAAAGCTTCATTACATAGTGCAATGACAATCACCTGAAGTTCAATATATGAACTTATGGTGGACAACTGTTTATCTATTTATCTGTTTAACTATTAATACTACTAATTTATTTGCATTAATATGTTTACATCTATTGCACATCTGCCCATGATTTTATGTGCTGTACAGATCGTGAAGCCCCTTGAGGCAGATTTTTTCATTATATAAATAAAACTGATTTAACTTCGTTAAGCTTTGTTGTTCTACGTATGTCTATGTCTACCGAGTCAAATTCCTTGTATGTGTTCACATGCTTGGTCAGTAAAGCTGATTCTGATAAAACACAAAGTTGTAGCCTTTATGGAAGTTGCTGCAAAGAAACTATGCTAAAACATGGATGCTTCACACAAATCTTCAACCTGGCAACACAGGCCTTAACCTTTGACCCCCAAAGTCTAATCAGTTCATCCTTGAGCCGAAGTGGATATTTGTACTGCATTTGAAAAGATTCCTTTAAGGTGTTTCTGAGCTATCATGTCCACGACAATGGGATGGACATATGTATATACAGTGGGTACGGAAAGTATTCAGACCCCTTTAAATTTTTCACTCTTTGTTTCATTGCAGCCATTTGCTAAAATCAAAAAAGTTCATTTTATTTCTCATTAATGTAAACTCAGCACCCCATCTTGACAGAAAAAAACAGAAATGTAGACATTTTTGCAAGTTTATTAAAAAAGAAAAACTGAAATATCACATGGTCATAAGTATTCAGACCCTTTGCTGTGACACTCATATTTAACTCACATGCTGTCCATTTCTTCTGATCCTCCTTGAGATGGTTCTGCTCCTTCATTGGAGTCCAGCTATGTTTAATTAAACTGATTGGACTTGATTAGGAAAGGCACACACCTGTCTATATAAGACCTTACAGCTCACAGTGCATGTCAGAGCAAATGAGAATCATGAGGTCGAAGGAACTGCCCAAGGAGCTCAGAGACAGAATTGTGGCAAGGCACAGATCTGGCCAAGGTTACAAAAGAATTTCTGCAGCACTCAAGGTTCCTAAGAGCACAGTGGCCTCCATAATCCTTAAATGGAAGAAGTTTGGGACGACCAGAACTCTTCCTAGACCTGGCCGTCCAGCCAAACTGAGCAATCGTGGGAGAAGAGCCTTGGTGAGAGAGGTAAAGAAGAACCCAAAGATCACTGTGGCTGAGCTCCAGTGATGCAGTAGGGAGATGTGAGAAAGTTCCACAAAGTCAACTATCACTGCAGCCCTCCACCAGTCGGGGCTTTATGGCAGAGTGGCCCAACGGAAGCCTCTCCTCAGTGCAAGACATATGAAAGACTGCATAGTTTGCCAAAAAACACACGAAGGACTCCCAGACTATGAGAAATAAGATTCTCTGGTCTGATGAGACCAAGATTTTACTTTTTTGCGTTAATTCTAAGCGGTATGTGTGGAGAAAACCAGGCACTGCTCATCACCTGCCCAATACAATCCCAACAGTGAAACATGGTGGTGGCAGCATCATGCTATGGGGGTGTTTTTCAGCCGCAGGGACAGGACGACTGGTTGCAATTGAAGGAAAGATGAGTGCGGCCAAGTACAGAGATATCCTGGAAGAAAACCTCTTCCAGAGTGCTCAGGACCTCAGACTGGGCCGAAGGTTCACCTTCCAACAAGACAATGACCCTAAGCACACAGCTAAAATAACGAAGGAGTGGCTTCGGAACAACTCTCTGACCATTCTTGACTGGCCCAGCCAAAGCCCTGACCTAAACCCAATTGAGCATCTCTGGAGAGACCTGAAAATGGCTGTCCACCAACGTTCACCATCCAACCTGACAGAACTGGAGAGGATCTGCAAGGAAGAATGGCAGAGGATCCCCAAATCCAGGTGTGAAAAACTTGTTGCATCATTCCCAAGAAGACTCATGGCTGTACTAGCTCAAAAGGGTGCTTCTACTCAATACTGAGCAAAGGGTCTGAATACTTATGACCATGTGATATTTCAGTTTTTCTTTTTTAATAAATTTGCAAAAATTTCTACATTTCTATTTTTTTCTGTCAAGATGGGGTGCTGAGTGTACATTAATGAGAAATAAAATGAACTTTTTTGATTTTAGCAAATGGCTGCAATGAAACAAAGAGTGAAAAATTTAAAGGGGTCTGAATACTTTCCGTACCCACTGTAAGTATGAGGAGATGGACAACCTGAAAACATAATGCCTGACCACAGCGGTCATTGGCAGAGAGGCATAAAAACATTTAGTAAAATAAATGTCGGTGTAGTATGATTGATTTTAAAGTGGATATTAGTCTAGGTTCTCTGATGTCTGGATGATGTAAGTGCGGCTTGCTCTATAATTGACATTGACATCCTGGTGGTTTCTCCAAATCATGTAGCAACTTCGGGAATCCCAACTGCTTTCAATTTCAAATTTTTGTAAAAAAAAGCAAAAAAAAAACCAACAAAAAAACAGCTAAACTGTTCCAGGATCTGCTGTAGACAATCTGTGGTCATGTAGTTCGCAGGAAGACAATTTGTGAATGAATGTTTGAGGAGAGCATCACCATCCCTGAGGGGCAGCAGCTTTGTGTGTTTTTGAAGCGTGGTATGCAGTATGCATGAGTGTGCCCGGGTGTGTACATCTGTATGTGTGTGTTCCTCACTTTCAATTAATCAGCATCTGTCATAGTTTAAGTGTGAGTAACAAAGAGCTCGTTTTTTGTCTCATTTGTGCTTGACTCAGTTTCCTCTGTTATTGTAGTTTAAGGATGTGACAGTTTAAGAAGTAATTGATCCATCATGGGTCATTATGACAGTAGTGCTGTAAACATCCCATTCAACCCTTTGCTCTGGCTCTTCTCTGTTGTATTGGTTTTCAAGCACGCAAGAATTTGGAGTAGAATGGAATCTGGACAACGGACCTGACCGAGGAAATCCCCTGCCTTCAGGAATGAAAATTACCACATGTCTGAAATAATTCAGTTCTGACTGATTTTAAGTTGTTGACAATTGAGGTTTGCTCAAAAACATTATCACATGTGTGTGTGTTTTCTGTGTATACACTGTGCAAACAATCTCTACTCTGATTCCAACCATTAGTCCTAAAACCCCCCATACTATTCCGATTAGTGAGAGAGTGCCGTACTGCAGAGTTTTATGACAAAGTGTCTTACCATTATGGCACATAGTCTGATGCTGAGAGCACTCCAGTGTTGTCGTGCCACAGAGGCTGTCTGTAGTGGACGTCCCCCATCTCAGTGTCTTCAAGCCCAAATCAGAGCAGTTTCTATGGGGCTGACATGGCTCGGTGGCAGAATCGCTGGCGGAGAAATAACCAGGAGGACAATGTTTACACACCGTGTCACTCACTGGTGTACCTGGAGGAGGTAAACAAAGGGTAGTATATGAATGTTGTGAATGAGACATGATTTTGACAGAATTTAGGAAATTAACATTTTTATAATACATACTTTAAACTGTGAGAAAATTCCCAACCATGCAGATTTTTCTCAACTTTATTATCAAAAGTTTCATCTTAGACATCTGAGACATGTCTAGATTGTGAATGTGACATGCTGTAGCTGATACAGACACTAAGATGATGTGATTCTAAGAACTATGACCGCAACATGTGACTTCATCAGGACAACTAACACTGTGTGATTCTGGAAATGAGTCACACTTCTAAATCTTGCTTTCGTATAGGAAATACCGCATCACTTGATTGTACAAAACGGACATGAGTGGTATTATTATGATGACATGTCATCACGAAGTACAGTGATCTGTCAGCTGATTTTTTTAGACTGACTGACAGGAAAAACTATTTTCAATAATGAAAAATATATTTTCAGTTAGTTTAATTAAAATAGCAATAGATCATATGTGTAAATGTGTAAAAGTGAGTGCATACATCAAGTTACATATATATATGTAAGTATCATATTTTTAACAGTTAATGTGATTGACTAATAATATCTGAAAAAAAAGAATTGAATAACTCTTTTAATCTTTCTCAACTAGTTTGTGTTATTATTTCATTGTGACTTAAAATGTTGCCCGTATTTACTTCACCCAGCAACTGAAACAAACAACAACAACATTTTAGCTGTTAATAGTGACATTCTAACATAATCTGGCTTTTACCATGATATTATTACAGTAAAACACAACAACTTCTGGTATATGACCTGCAGCACGCATTACAATAACGATTTCCGTGCTGTTTTAATCACATCCTCATTTTTCTTATCGCTACAGCAGTAGTGAAAGCGTGTGGGAGGATGAGTTAGTGCTTATATCAGATTTAACCTTTGAATGGTTTCCTGCTATCATGACACAGTATGATCTTTCTTGAAAACATTTCACCATTTAGCATGAAAACATGAAACCACTGATATGCATACAGCAAAGTAATGTTTCCTGCATCGCTGATGATAAAGGATGTACTTGAGCCTCGGAGTACAATGGTTACATACATTGGCATCATTCTTTTTCTCAGAATTTGCTCCGCCTATGCAAAATCAGCATGTCAGCACTCTACCATCATGAGAACTATCTTTAGGTGACATTTAGGGAAAAGTTGCTAGCTCTACTGTCTACATAATAAGGGATATATTAATTAAATCTGTTGGCTGGCAATAGATAAATCAAAAAAAAAAACAAACTATGTTTAACGAAGAGCAAATACACTCATCAAATAATTACTTGACAAAAATTGAACTGACAATTGAACTATTTTGATTATTACTTAATCATACGATATTTTATTTTATTATTGTCCTGTATTAATATGTTTTATGATAAAGTATCATAATTTATATTTTTTTATTATTGTTAATATTGCACAGCTTTGATGAATCCTCAATTCTCTTTGGTCAATTATGGTATTCTACAGTCTTATTTCTGTAAAGCAGGCTGCTTTATATAACAGATGAGTCCTATGGACGCAGTACTGATCAAAGAGAGGCAGCGGATGCAATAAAATAATTTATAAATCAATAAAATAATTTAAATCAATATTTTGTGTCAAATTATTGATTTCTTTAGTGAATAACTGTAATAAGTGTGACAATGTACACCAAGCCGGTCATAAACCTCCTGATTCTAGACCTGCATCACCCTGTCTGGTCATCAACCTGTGTGAATTTATTTCTCAACAATGAGCTGTAAATATATTCCTATTTTTGGATTTCTAAGATTTAATAGACCAGACAAATAATCAAACAGAATTTAATATAATATACAAAGAGGAAAATAATTGCAAGATTAACTGATAATGTAAATAATTGTTAGTTGCATCTCTGTTCTAAATGAAAACATTGCTTCATTTATCCATTTTTTGTATATTATGTCTCTCTGTGCCTAGTTGATACAGATAAAACCCATTTCCAAAAACACAGATAAACTACCTAGAAAGACTTCAAATCTTGTGTTTAAAGAGAGAGAAAGAATCACAACTTGAAACAAACAAATGAGGAGATCAAGGGGAGAAGAATGGAGTCATAAAAGGCATGTGTTGTTAGGAGACTGAACCATCGGTTTTCTAACATCCTGTGGTTTAAAGTCTAAACCGCAACTCAAGGCATTACATAATGAGTCCTTCAGCTTCAGGGAGGGGAATCCCCTGAAATGCTGTCTCATGTCTGCAAAGCTTCATTAGACTTTCAAGTCCGATTGTAGATCCATGTTAGAGGAATTTGTGGAAAATGGTGTCTCATCTTTGAGCGGTGTCAGCTCTACAGGGGTCAGATAATAACCACAGTTCGTGGAAAATGTTGTTTCATCTATGCAGCGCCTGGATTCTGGTCTCAGGTCTAAGATGAAGTCATGAGAAGTGTAGTGCCAGTTTGTGCTGCGGTCCCAGTAGAAATATCAGATTCTGTTCGCTGGAATGTTAAAATTCAGCATCAACCTCTCTTTAAGTTGCCCACAATGACTACTGACGCAACATAGAGAGAATCTGTAATGAGTTTCAGGTCAGATATCCACTGTGATAATGACACCTCAGTTGCATCTGGCTTAATAATTGACTGAATCTGGTGCTGTGCTATCTGCAAAATGCTCTCCCATTATTCTAAGAGTTAATCCACAGTATTTTCTCACAATAAAGACATCTTTATTGTATGCAATATATTCAGAGTCTCTTATGGTCAAGTTGCAATGAATGCAAAGAGGAAGCACAGCTTCAGGAACACGGGAAAGGTTGCGCCATTTTGCTGAGACAAAACAAACTGCTGATCTGTGTCTGTAAAGTTCCCTCTTTTTTGCAGTGAAATATACATAAATATCGTATGAAGAGGAACAATAGTGCAGAGAAAATGTCATGTAACAGATAGATAGATAGATAGATAGATAGATAGATAGATAGATAGATAGATAGATAGATAGATAGATAGATAGATAGATAGATAGATAGATGCAGATAGATGGACAGGTAATTATACCTTTGTCTGTTGACTGTACAGATAACAGATATATAACCAAACTTAACAAACACTTCATCATATTAGCAGCTGTGTCACTGAAACCAACACCGTCTGACACTCAAGGTAACTGAGCTCAACTTTTAAAGAAGAAATAAGCCTTCCCAATAGATTTTGTGTGTGAGTGAGTGAACGGCATTCATATGATTAATATGTGACTGAAGACTATTTAAAGCTCCCATAAAAATAAATGTGAACTGGTTCAGCTTCCTTCACTCAAATAAAACTTAAATTAAACACAACACGATTCAATCAAAATTAAACTGACAGATAAACTTATGTACAGACAGTGTTATGAGACTTGGCATCGCAGGAAATACGTCAAAGCTACATGATGTTGATTAAACGTCATCATGTAGCTTTGACGTATTCCCTGTGATGCCAACGATTGTGGTTCATTTGATGCAAATTAGGCACAGATGAAAAAAAGTTAAATATTAATCTCCTAAATGATTCTAGCAGAAACACCGTCATGGTGTGAGGAACTAAGACAGAATGGAATTATCAGATATTCATCACATGGTGATTACAGTGACAGACGTTGTTCCGCAGTGGAAATCCTGCTGTTTTACAATTACTGGCTTTACAGAGTTAACACATACAAAAGGCTATATTTGCAGAGTTCATGGAAACTAAAAAGGTGATCCTTATCCACACTCTAACAACGTGAGGATGACTTTATTTCCATAAGCACTGTCATAAGCAACCAAAGAAAATCCAGGATTACATTTGACCTCCTTTTAGAAAATTTTTATTGCAGTAATCTGAAATCTGAAATCCGGAAATCTTTTTCTCCCTGTAAAACAGAATTAACCTTTCAGTAAATTATCTCGAGTATTCTCTATCAGTTCCTCCAATCCAACCATCATAATTTCTTTTATTAATGATGATTTCAAGAGACAAGACATTGGTGCCGTTTGTCCAGTGTCTGATTACCAGTAATTATCAATAAATAAATATGTAGAAGAGTTATTTTGAGAGAATTGAGAGTTCTTTCTTTCTTGCTAAAACTCAACGTTAAATGAAATAATGAAATGAAGTAGAGCTACAATAAAACTGGGCGTGTACCTGACTTTTTTCAATTGTCCAGTCTGGAAATAGCAATCATCATGTCACAGACAACACTGCCAACTCAGAGCAGGCGTGGAATTGCAAGAAAGTGATGCATAATTGTGTGTTTTATGTTCACACACGCACATACACACAATTGCTATCCATAATAGAACTCTCAGCTTTAAGCAAAATTGTGTGTCAAAGATGGAGGGAGAGAGAGAGAGAGAGAGAGAGAGAGAGAGAGAGAGAGAGAGAGAGAGAGAGCGCAGATCTAACAAATAGTCAGAATCAGTTAAAAGAAAAAGATGGTTCTACGAAAAGAGACATCTGCATCTGGAACAGATCTGATTCACAGAATCAGAGGACAAATAGAGAGAGAGAAAGAAGAGAAAAAGGGCTTTGAGTGATATAAGGGAGAGGACGCCTTAATGTGAAAATGCTGATCTGTAACTGATGTGTGTCTTTGCTTTGACAACATAAAGGTTCCTTCCTGACATGGCAGTCACGCATATCAAGAATGAAACTGATTTGACATACCGTCAGACAGTGGAAGAGTACTAGATGAGAAGATTAAAAGAAAAGAGGGAATATATAGTGATAGCTTTCTATTCAAAATAATGAAAACACATATGTACCGCACTGGTAACAAACGCTCATGCACACACATGCATATTTATCCCCCTTAGCATACATATTCACTCTTCTTAAGTCAAGAAAAACAACACTGAGACAATGGGACTTGTGTTCACTAAACTCCTCCCAGGCTGTGTGCTGACTGAATTCCTAATTTTCTCTGGTTTTACCCCAGTTATCTACTTTTAATAGTTAATTTCCTATTTTAAATATGAATTATATGCTGACCGGGTAGACAGGAAACCCACAAGATAACTGATCATTTATAAAATAAAGTAAAACGAGGACAGTCTGCCACTACAATGACCAAATCTTCATGTTAATCCTCGTCTTACCTGAAACTGTCACTCCGTGGCCAGGTGGACAGGCACTGTGTGTAATGCAGAACTCAACCACGAGGTGGAATCCTGGGGCACACTCACAGAGCTGGTCATGGGTGCTATTACACTGCTGCTTCACAAGTTGTCTCTCTTTACACACCTAAACACAACAAAGCATGGTCACACACCTGCTGCATGTACACAGAGAACATACACATTTATAGCTGACTTTAACATTTTAGCACTTTAGCATCTTGAGGATTTTTATCAATCTTAGCTATACACATTGTGTCAGAGGTAATATTACATCATTTATCGAGAGTGGCAAAGAGGAAAACATCTAAAGTCTGGGGGAAGATCACTCTACCACAATGAGTACATTCAAACTTTCATTTTTAGTAACAACAACAAAAGTGGAAACACTGGTTTCATAATAATGACAGATGTTGCACCAAATGTAAACAAACAGTATAGTCATGCTTCTAACGAAAAGGCATAAGTAAAACCACAAAAATAAATGACAAACTGGGAGGATATAAACATGAAAGCGATACTGAACTTTAGTGGGATTCCTGACCGTGATATGAGATCTAATTTGGTTGATTCACTTCAGTGTGAGCAAATACACAAAAGACATACTTCTTACAAACAAAAAGTCAGTCACACTGCTTGACACACAAAGACCAGAAACATGTCTGAAGAAAATAATAAAGAAAACTAAAAAGAAACAAATATTAAGATGTTTAAACCTTTTGGCCTCATACATACCGAGGTGCAGTATTGGCACGTATCACCCCAGTGCCAGTTCTCAGCAAAATGCCTCTCCGGACAGGCCTCGCACTCAGTGGGTGTGTCAGCAGTGCAGTGTTGTTTCACGGCCGTACCAGGAGGGCACTGGTCGCACATTAGGAGTTCAGATGTCACAGGGTCACGGTATTGGTACTTTGGTGGTACGGCCTGCTGCTGGAAGGCCCAGGAAAGAGAAGCTGTGAAGAGCTGCAAGAGAAAGAAAGTCAGTTTAGTCAACAGCAGTGACAAAATCTCTAATGAAAGCCATCTCGTGCACAGCTCCTCTTTGGCTTAAGGTTCAAATATTTCTTTATATTTTGGAGCACTTGCCAACCCAAAGCTTCCAGTAAGAAAGAGTTGAAAGACAGGTCAGAGCTGTAAAGTTGAAACTCCTGGTGGACGTGCAGTCCTAAAGTGATTTCCTCTGCTTTACAGAGAGCAGCTCAGGGAGTCAGAGGAGAGACTTCAGCAGCAGTTTTGTGGATATGGATTACTGCACGGGGACAACTTTTCAAACAATAACAAAAGTATATTTTTAGTGTCTGCATGTTTTCATCTGTGCATGCAGAAAGCAGTATTGTCCCTTTGTGTTTTCTCAAATCCTGATGCTAAATGCTGTAAGCATTATTTTATCCTGACTATTAGTCTTGATTAAGGGTTCACATTTATTTTTATTGCACTTCTGGCATTGTGTCTCAACATCTTAACTGTTTTCCAAAGCTTTTAAATGAGTTCAGCTGTTTCAGTCATGCCAACATTCTGCAAATATTAAATTAAAGTAAAGTGTATGACACAGGATTATAGACCATAATTGAGCAGCGCTGTGGTCTCTGACCTCACCAGCAGTCTCATACCCATGTCAGCAGCTGTCAGATAGGCTGCTTTGCATCTGATGTTTGCATCTGACGTGATTCAATGTTGATCTCCAGCAGTTTAAGCAAAAGCACACCACACCCATATACTGTATCTCCCCCCACACCCTAAAAGCAACTCACCCATATGGACACACGGTAAAGTGGTTGGCTGTTAGCAATCCTCTGTAAGGGACATATGTAGCTAATGCCTCAAATACAAGCTCATGTATCATCACCCGCACAGAAACTGAAAAACTCTGTCCAGACCAAAAAGATATCAGTTGGTGAGCATGTTTGACATGCAGCCATGCAGCTGGTCGAGGCAACATACAGACCAGATGTCACACATCTGGCTTCTTCCACCCTGAAATCCCTCAGCCATTGGCTCTGTGGACTTTCCCGTTGGCCGGGATACATTCTCACTGCTTGGACAAACTAACAATAGGCCGTCTTTGCATTGTGTGTGTGTGTGTGTGTGTGTGAATGCTTGTATGTGGTTTTCTGCTTTTCACCATGTTTGTGTGTGCATCTTCAAAAATGAATGAATTCAAACAACAAACAGCTACAAAACATCCATGTGTGTGTGTGCTGGAGTGCACACACGCAGGAATGTGTGTTGCCACAGGCGTGCGTGCGTGTGCGCACGTTCTTCAGTGTTCATGTCCAATTACGGTCTTCCTCAGTGTTGGTCAGTGTGCGCTGTGGTCGCCTCTCCTGGCTGCTGTTCATAAAGAAAACTGTTGGAGGTTACTGGGCTTTCCCCATTCACCACCAGAATACAAAACACTCACCCACTCTGTTCTACAGTTTACCCGCAACACAACATTGATCTCTTTCCTGCGTGTGTGTATTTGTACTTATCCTATTTACCCTAAAACTTGCAACCACAAGACACAATATACTATGTGTATATCTAATATGAGTTGAGTGATGAGTGTTTTTTCCAGCGTGCATTTTTTAAATAATCAATCTGAAATGATACACTACACGGAAAGGAAAAAAATGTGCACGTTTACCTCACATCCTTCTATTTCTGTTTCTTTTTGAAATGGAGGTCATTGAAAAAGATAGTAAAAATAGATGAATGGGTTTTTACACACCATAATAGAAACCTAAGCTTCAAACAGCGTGGCGAGCGCAGTGGTTTTCCCGGCAAAACCTATCGACCTCTGAGCACCACATTTGGTGGAAGGCTTTCATCCACAGCGACTTGCTGAGCAGTACCATGGCTGCATGTGTTTGTTTGTAGCATGGGTGGCCCCAGTGGGAATCAAACCCATAATCATAGTCTTGCTCTTCAAATTAAGAAGTGTATATACACACTATTAAGCCTTGAGACCACATCCAATCAATTTAGGAACCTCAGGAGGGTGGAGTGAGGGTCACCTGGGTTTTCGCAAATCTGGGTACGGTTACACTTGTTGCTTCAACTTTAATCTTTGGTTCGAATCAGGATGAGTTTACGGGCAGAACCTATGAGCCTAAGCACATGTGGAAAAAGTAAGGTTCATATTGTTTTTCCTTCATACAGCACATTAGTTTGGCTAGACTCCAGCTAAATTATGCACAATAAAGTTCAGTATGTAAAATAAAATGATAGCACATGCATGCTCAGAGAAGTTGCTTTATAATATAATGTCTTCGTGATCAGATCTATAAAAGCCTTTGAAACAATTAACGCACAATGAACTTCATATGTCCTGTTTACGACTTTCGCTGCTTGTGATTCACTCTTTTATCTTTCCTAATTTCATGCAGTGTTAAACCACTGCAAAAGAACCAAATGTAGCGTACAATAAAATAAAAAAAGGAGGTCATCACTGGTGAATCATCTGAGCTAACACTGATGTTTTTTTGTCTGGAATCCATCAGTTAATTTTTACAAAATTTTACACCTAGCCTTGAGGCGGATCTTTAACAGACATTTGCACCTGCATCTAGTTAAATGTAATACATTTTAACCAAGGCTGAGCAAGTGGCTTTTGGATATGGACTTGATTTAAGAAGGAATCTTAAATCAAGTCCAGCTACATCTTAAAACTAAGATTATCTGACATACAGTACATATAAAATATTTTAGATGAAAAACAGCGTCTGGAGTAAAACTGATTCTAGCTGTGGCACACTTCAGGCAGAATGACACTTTTCCAAACGAGCCAGTACAGTAGCTTCCTCTAGTTAGCAAAAGACAACTTTTTAAGACTGAATTTATTGGGAAGATGTCCTGTGGTGTGTGTGTGAGTCCGTCTATCAGCAGCTAAAAGAGATATTGAACTTTTCACCCTCCTCGTCCCCTTAGAAGCTGCCATCTGACGACATCACGGACGACCGCTGGAAACCCAAATTACACAGCAGCTAGGGGCCACTGACAGCCATAATTATACTGTTAACATCATCACAGCAAAGCTCAGCAAGAGACATATCCTACATGGAACACAGCCAGCTGAGAGGCAAGGATTGATGAAGGTATGAAGGTAATAATAATGTTCTACCTTCCCTATGAAAGATGCCCTTGAGCAAGGCAGGGCAGCTGCTATGTAAATGTTTGTAACTGATGAGAGCGATCTACAGGGAAAGTAAGCTCACTAGGTCACCTTCCTCTAGATAAATAATGCTTCCTCTAGATAAATAATGCTTCAAATAAAAACATTCTATATTTAAATAAGGTTGATCTGATACAGCTTGCGTATGTAATCAATGCCAGTAAATCCCATTTGAAGTGAGTTAGGAGAAAACCTTGTGTTTATGCAGAGCAAAGACGATCTTTACCAACTTTTTAACAGGGAACACGTGTTTTTTAACAGATGTTATCCTCTTGAATCAAACAAACAACGACAATGTTTGTAACACAACGTGATACAAGGCCAAGAAGAGGGACCACGCTTCCCACAACAGGCAACATGAGCGAGACACAGTGAAAAATCAAGATATTTACTGAGTACACGTGTATTATCTGAAATAATCCCTGAAACAATGCCAGTGCTTTGGCAAGACAGGATTTATAAGACTTGCAAGTGTTTTTGTCTGGTGTCAAAGTTACATCCATATTGAAGCGTGATGATGACTTGATGAGTGCTTTAGGGAAACAGGATGAACTGCACTTTAAGTGCTGCATGACAGATGGGCTGTAGTGCCTTATGATAAAATGATCACACATGCTTTCCATATGAGCTTATAAAGAGAGCAACATATACAGACAATAGGCAGGTAATGGGTTTATTGATTTTAAACACATGGGCAAAACTGACTGAATAAATGAATGAATATTAAATGTAGCTGAAATGTTCCTCATTAGATACATTGCCCTGAAGAAGAAACAGTAAATACTGTACAGAGGAGCAAGTCAGGCAGCCTAATCATGTACAATAAAAACAGACAGGTAGCGGCAGATACATTTTGATTGGTTTTAAAAAGTTGGTTTTAAAAGTAATAAATAATTTCAGGTTTTAGGAAAAGAATGCACTGGAAAGAAAAAGAACAACTTAAACAAATTCAGTGAATCATAATTACATTTTCATACATAAATGATTGAATATTAAAACTGTAAATGAACCACATTATTAAACAAATTTCCAACAGATCCACTTAATGTTTAGAGTTACAACGAATGTGGCACACACCAACATGCAAAGAAAGAGGAGAATCAATGTTTGAGGAGCCTGAGGTCAGTTTTAAATTCATGGCATGAGAAGAAGAGCCATGGCACAAAGGGACCAAACCACACTACACCAGCTTATCCACCAGGCACATGGCTTCAGTTAACTGTAGAACGCAGGTGGTCTGAGGGGGGATTCCAGCTCTTAGAAGTGTGTGTGTGTGTGTGTGTGTGTGTGCGTGCGTGTGTGTGTGTGTGTATGTGTAACTTCATGTGAATAAGGACTCTGTATTTTTTCACTCTTGCAGGGACAGAGAGAGACTTTGGCACATGTTGCATCATCTATCATCAGACAATTTTTTTGATGAAATTCAGCTTTGACTATTTTTATTAATGCAAGCAATGTTTTCTTTACATTACATACACCTGTCTCATCAACTCAAAAAAAATTGCTTCCAATTTTGTGATAAAAATGAATCCATTCTACTCTTTTACTCTATTAGAGCTGGAAGTATTAGCCAATTAATACATGGATGAATTGAAAGTTAATCAGCATATACTTTGATAATGGCCAAGAATTCAATTCAATTATATTATATTATTATTATTTGCTGCTAAATGTGTCCAACTATTGATTCATCAGTCAATAATGAAATTATTTGCAGTCTTAAAGTCAATCACTGAAGGCAGAAATATTTATTAGCTGTCTTCCACTCGTCCTGGGAATTCAGACCAGTGAGTCATTTGAAATATAAACTACAATTGTTCAGTGTTTTCAGGAAAATGTTGTACCATTGATTGCCAACACTTCTGGCTTGTAATCTGACAAAAAAAAAAACAGTGTCTGGTTTCTGCTCCTGGTCACACGAGTGATCGATTTCTCCTTTAAACCTTTCACATGGTTTCATTTAAAATGGCACAAAAAGAGAGAAAATGTTCAGTTCAATTCAATAATTCAATTTGTGTAGCAGAACAGAAGTTTATTTTTCTTGTGAACTCCTAAATTTATATTGTGACCCTTTGGGGGTCATTTTAGGTATTTTTCCTTGATAATAGTTCTGTACTTTTACTGTGGTAAGATTTGATATTTTAAATAGATTTTTTACTTGTAATGGGGTATTACAATGTGGTATTGCTGCTTTTACTTAAGTAAAGAATCTGAATACTTCTTCTACTACCGCTTAACTTAATACACCTCAAACCAGATATGGATCTAAAAAATCAGTAGCTGCGTTTGTCTGGAAACTTTATATATACAAATATGAGAATTTAAATGTTTGAGCTGTTAAAATTTCAAGCAAATTTAAATAGAAACTCATTACGTTCTAACATATCTAGAGTCAGATAAACTTTCACTACAGAAATTTGCATTGGATCAGTCGTGCTGCTTTTAATATGACTCATACAGTTGTAAGATAAAAGATCAGTGTGGGACTCTGACACTAATGCAACAGCTGTATCTCTCTTTCTGTTCTTTGTACCTGTTAATCACTTAGTCCCAAGCACACAAACACACTGGATCAATGGGTTTATCAGAACTGTATCTCCCACATGCACACCTCCACACACACATCTGCTATCAGTACTACTGTTGATGGAAAAGGGGAAGTTAGCAACTACCAAAGACAATCGTTGGTTTCTGAATAGACGTTTGTACTTGTTTGTTTAAAACATGTTGATCCTGTACCTTCACACACCCTCTGTATCCCCCCCTCCCACACACATACATCACATTCACTTCCTCACCCTTTCACCAGTGTTTGTCTAGAGAGAAAAAAAAAAAGATCACATTGAGTCCGTTTGGCCAGATGACCTCTCTGCAGCTCCTGCCTTTAAACCTGCTGCCAGGTTTAGGGAAGTTGGTGCAGCTAATACCAACGGCCAACAGAGTGTAGGAGAGGAGGTGTAAAGATAAAGCGAGCACAGATAATAGATAAATGTAGATCCTACATGGGGGTTAGTGGCTGGATTGTAGGATAGATGGATGATATGCATTTAAATCGCAAGAGATCAAAATTCCCTCTGGAGTCCCACAAGGGTCAATCCTTGCCCCACTACATTTTAATCTATAAATAATTTAGTGAAATCATTAAGAATGAGAACACGCAGCACTGTGTCTCTAAGTCCTTAGCCCAATTAACAACATGATAAAATGCATGACAGACAGAGATTATTGGATGGCAAAAACATATTTTACATCTAAACATGAATAAAACTAAATTTCTTTTTGTTGGCCCCTAAAAACCGTGGCAGGAAATAACATCATACTATATTTTATCATGCAAGCCAGTGAGAAGATCAAGAACCAGGGGTAATCCTAGATGCTGATCATATCCTCGAAAATTGCATATTGAACATGACAATATTATCATTCTATCATCTGAGAAATGTTTCGAATATGAAAAGATTTGCAAACCAATTCTGAGAAACTGGTTCATGCATTCATTTTAAACAGATTAGATTACTGCAATGCTCTTTTCAGTGGATTATCAAAATATTCAACAGGAAAATTGATACAGAATTCAGCCTCCAGAGTTCTTACCGGTACAAGAAAACATCCAATACTTAAATCACTTCATTGGCTTCCCATTAAACAGCAAATTGACTTCTACTTCAATTCCTCCTACCGGTTTTTAAGGCATGACATTCATCTCCTCACTATATCACTGACTCCTCAGACCCCTCAGGTAGTTGTACCCAGAATAAGATCAGGTGCTGGTTAAGGTTCTTTTAGTTACGGTGGACAAATACTCTGCCTGATGAGCTGCAAACTATAAAAACTGTATCTACATTTAAAGCAAAGCTCAAAACCTTCCTGTTTTCTCAGGCTTATGAATCAGTGTTAGTGTGTGTAGGTATTGTGGGTATGTATAAATATGTTTTTTTTAATTATTATTTTTATTAAACCACTATGTTGCATGTTTTTATGTCTCTGTTGAAATGTAAAGCACAGTGAGTTTCTTTCTCATGAAATGTACTATATAAATAAAGCCTTACCTCACCTCACCACCAAAGATAACTGTTTACAGTCACCCTAGGCAAAGACCCAAACAACAAGTGTGTGTTTTCAGCATACAAAACACAACCACGTGTCAGAAGAACATAAGGGGGACAGGAAGAAGACCCAGGTGCTCTGTGTTACTGCTGGACTTCTAAGTCAAAACAATGTTTTGGACACAAAATTGCAGTGTCTCTTTAAGATAGAATCACTTACAGACAGACTGGCTGTTTGGCTTGCTGACAAGTGGATAAACAGGCAGAAAGGTATGAAGGATCAAGAGGGGTGCAGATTGACTTATTGGCTGGATGCTGACAGTCAAGACTGACTGAGTGGTTGGATGATTGACTCATTAGTTGGCCAAACGACAAATGAACAAAGTATTTGCCTATTTTAGGTCAATTGTGGAGTGCAGACTGCTCTGCAGGAGAGGAAATACTTTGTATGGATATCACATTAAATGGTGGCAGAAAATAAATGTGCGCACACACACACATTAATTTGTATTTCACTGCCTACTTTACACACAAGCAAGCAGCACACCTTATAAGCAAAACTAATGACTGACCATACACATGCTTATAAAATAGGATCTGCCATTCTCACACACACAGATAAAAACACACGCAGCACAGAAAGTAGCCCAGTGTTTTGTAACCATGATCTGTTTCTGCCCTGATACACATATATATATACGAGCATATGCAAAATCTTCAAAGTTCCCAACACAGCACGCATAACACAACCAAAGAAATAACTGCTCTTAGGCATGCATTTAAAAATGTTTGAGAAGTGAACAAATTAGTGCGACGACTTACAACAGACTTACAGTGAACACCATCTGCTGGCTCTGGTTTGAGGGTGTGAAGTTTCATTCATTTAAAACGTGCCATATTATGCAAAATGTGACCAAAAGTAAACTTTCATTCATTGATGAAAATTGTAGGTCTTGTTTATAGGTCAGTTTTGTGGGTCGTGAGTTTTCACAGCAGAAACCATCAAAAGCAAACTACCCCCAGTATAAACAAAGTACAATTCAAATTCGAATAGAATATTTTCATCTATCTTAAAATTATGATATATTCATACATACAGTAGATTCAATAGACCTATTTTCTATGTGTATAAACCAACGGGAGCTGGACACATTATACACACATCACAACACAGATTATGGCCTCAGTCAGTCACCAAAAGTAAAATCGACTCTACAGAGTCTCAACAAAATATTACCTGGTGATGTTTATGTTATGAGACTGCATTATATTGTCAGAGATTGTTGTGTCTGAGTCACACTTATGTCAGACTTAACAAACCTTCAGCCCCTGCTGGTATTTCACAGCAGGTAGTCTATCTCAGTGAGACAGAAATCTCTTTACCCAATGAAAATGTCATGCAAATATATTATAAAAATACTGGAACCTAATATAGTTGGGGAATTTTACATTATAACCTTTTAAATGCGTCACCACGCTATTTAGAATATGACTAAAACTAACACTGCACAAGGAAAACGGGGTAAACATTGACTATAACGCACACACGGCATCATAATAAAGATTATGTGTCCCCTCAAAACCAGTGATGGTGTCAAATCTCATAGAGTGAATGACACAGACTTATTATTGGCACCTGTAATAAGTAAGACAGCATCACTGTGGCTGCACAAACGCACGCCGTTTAGAGAGAACATAATATTTGATTAGCGAATATCTTGCTTTTTGTGTGTGGATACATCTGGACTAAACACGACTGCGCGTACCCAAAGTGCTTCCAATGTATCTAAAACCGCGTGTAGAGTAATAATAATCCATGTTCCGCCATAATAACTCCGAAAAGAAGCAATTTAAGAATTAAAAAAAAATCTCATTCCTTAAGTAAGAACTGTCCCCGTGTTCCAGTGGATCGTATCTGGTCAGTGGACCAAGGAGAAGAGCCGCAGTTACTCACCACTATCAGTTTCATGGCCGGGTTGGATTTCGCTATCCGAGCGCTCATCTCCACTGCGTAAAAGTGAACTGAATGTGTGATGGTCCGGCCATCACAGATCTGTACTTATACACTGCTGAGAGAGGGGGAGAGAGAAAGAGAGGGAGAGAGAGAGAGAGAGAGAGAGAGAAGGAATGAGAGTCGTGCCCACCCACCTCGTTATCCAACGCACACAACCCTTTCTCTCTCTGTCTGTCTTAGTGTTCTCTCTCAACCCTCAGTCCTAAAAATAATTTGTTGCATCCTTTGTGATTACGCAAAGTAGTGAATGGTGTAGGCGACGACAAAGCTGGGTCTAAAAAGCTGCATCCACACATCATATGATGGCGATGTGGACTCATTCATGATTTCACTCACATTGGGCCGACTCTTTAAGCTGTACAAATACTCCCTAAAATTTTCGCGGCAAATTTTCGCGGAATCGGCTGCAAACATGGCACAGTAGCACAATATGAAATATAATACGCTACCATGACACAGAGTACCCAGTGTTAGGAATAAAATACCCATGAGAAGTATGAGCTCATATATAAAAGTGTCTTTCTTTGGTGGGGATGTGAGTTGTCCTCGTTTACAGAGAAAGAAAGCCAAAAACCTCTCCACTTGACATTTTCCTGATTACTGAAACTATTTCCATGTGCCTGTAATGCAAATTCTACCGTGAGAAAAAGTGTTTTTATATGCATTTGACAGCCAGTCTAATGTGTCAAAGCAAGTACCTTTAATCAGTGTGAAAAAAGTAAAAAGTTGAGTCTTGATTTGACAGCATGTAGATATAATGATTGACAGCTGTTTATTTGGATCAGCCAAAAATCATTTAGTAAAACCGGTTATGCTTATTTATTATTATTTTAACATCTGCTGGTGGAACTTGGAAATATTGTCTCAGTGAGGATGGACAACACTGTGCATGTACTGAGAAGAATTGCTTTGGGAACCTGAGCCACAAGATCAATCAAAATACTGTGAACCATTACAGTTTCTGCTGAGTGAGCTTTAAAGGAACAAGCATCCTGGTGTTACGCTTAGTTTATTTAGACTTATGATTGTGCTGTGAACATGTTAGAACTTTTTCCAAGAAAAGTGTATTGTAAGGTGTTTGGTCTATAGCCTCCAGATGGTGTTTACAGTATTTCACCATAACTCTTCTATGATTTATTGTTACATGTCCCAAAACTAATTTCATTGGCTATTTTACTTTACCCTTTATTTATTCAGGGAACTTTCTCAGAGATCCAAGCCTGGAAGCTACCCAGAGTTATCCCGTCAGTCCAACTCATGTAATGAAATTCACTTTGATTGGGTGCTCAGATACTGAAATGGTATCCTCCTGTAAATACTTGAGCACTAAACAAAATCTAAAGGCATACTTGCCTAAACTAAGCTGTATTGGTGCCATTTGAGTGTAATACTACATAATTCATTTTACTACCTTTCATATAATGCTTATATGCTAAATAAACTGTATCTGTGGAAAACATTTGTTTATCAGATCTAGAGGGAAAAAGTATATTTGAACAACCAAACTACAAAACAAGCTTTAGCTCCTTTGAGAGAATAAAGAAAAGAGAGGTTAATAACAAGATTTACAATTTACTTGGTGACTCTAAGTTGCCCGTCAGTGTGAATGTGAGCGTCAGTGGTTGTGTGTCTCTATGTGTCAGACCTGTGATGAGCTGGTAACGTGTCCAGGGTGTACCCTGCCTGTTATCACGAGTAAAGTTCCATACTTAAGTTCACCTGATGACAACTCAGCAAACATCATCCGCTGATGACCATTTGATGTGATTTAAAGCTCCTGGCCTTAGGTTAAGCCCCCCTCCACCGTCCCCCCCGACCAGGTCGCAAAAATGATGTGGCAACTTTCACACTCTAAGTTCTTCTTGTTGTGAATGGATTGAGGGATTAACTGAGAGTCCCAGAAATGAATTTCAGAAATGTTCGCTCTTTCCAGTCAAGTCAGATTCTCAGACATTAGTCTTCCAAACTGACAGAAGTATGTGCACTCTGGGTATAAACAATTCAGTCAAAAGAACATTTTCCATTTTCTGAAAGAAACACACACAGACACACGCACAGACATTCATTGATTTATACATCCTGTCCAAAGTCCATTCGTAGATACAGTATATCAATGGGCCAATACAGTGACATTTACCAGTGACATTTCAGGTTTGAAACTCAATGAGATCTTCTTTTACTGAAGTTGTCTGTTTAATATCTTGAATTGTTCCAAAAACATTTAAAAGGATGACTTTACAGTAGATATTACACTAGTTTATCAAGGTTTCAACTCCCACATAGAGGTCAAAATGCATAATGGGTACCAACCGCTCATGTAGCCAACCCAAAAGGGCGTTCCCACACTGTGATCTCACTGTATGATGTCAAAGGTTCTAAAACAATTTTGCTTTTCCTTTTGTCTTTTTGTACCGTCCAGCCCATGCAGAGGCATGACAAAATGTCACGGCCTGCTGACGTAGAAGCACAAGGTCTCAACGTAATCAGACAAAATACACACTCACCCACCTACGAGTCTCTGAAGCATGTGAGGGAAGTCTTAGTGGTGAGGTCACAGCTACCACAGGATGACGGAACATACACACACACACACAGGAACAAATATAAAAACAAAGAAAAATACACATGCACGTCTTTCAGCATCAAGGTCGGGATACACCACAACAATGATGGAACGGAAGCTGACCGTGTACACCCTGAAACACACACTCACAACGAGCCGTCCTGACGTTGTGTTAGTTGGCGGTGAGGTCTGCAGCATACGAGCAGGGAAAACGTGGGTGTTAAGAGGTGAACCAGATGCTACTACGGCATGACTATTCCACACACACACATTTAAATATAAAAAGCTACTTGCTGACTTGCCGTATGTCCATAAATTGTTGGCTGGTTTTGGCCTGTCAACAATAATTCAACATTTTGATTTATTTAAAAATCTCCAGTTAAAATGCATTTCAGGCTTGTCCCCTCAGCCATGAATGGATCTGAAATAAGACCATACTGATTACAGTGTTTGGGCTTGCACAATAATGTACATGAACAATACACACACTGTAGAATCACATTACTCCTGTGGGGACAATAAAGGCTTTTTATCATACAGAAAACTGGCCACAGCAAAGTGAATCCAAAGGTAAGTGTCTGATAAATAATTCAAATTCAACTGCTAAGATGTTGAGATTAGTTCTTTGTGGTGCCTTTGCCATCTTGTTTGCATAAAGCCAGATAACAGATCTCTAACCACCCTAGCCTGTTATCGTTCACATCCATGGTAACGTCTGTGTACGTGCACAGTATTGTCTGGTTGCATGGTAGCCAAGATTCTGTGTGCACTGACTTATGACTTCTGTGTGTGTGTGTGTGTGTGTGTGTGTTTTTTAACCAGTACTGTACTCGTCAGAGTCCCACTCATTTCCATAACAGATTTCATAAACAAACAAATGGAAAAGGGAACTGATAACTGTTGTTGTGTTGATGGTGACTCAAGACAATGAAAGGTGAACCTTTGCAACAAAGGCAAAACCAATATATGTAAATAATATTTGTTGGCAAACTTTAAAGAGAGAAAGAGATGGAACGGGTCAAGAGGATCTTTATCCTCTTGACAGATAAAAAAAAAAAAATGCACGTTACTAAGGAGTTTGCATTATGGTAGCAACTGAAAAGTGAATGATTTGTAAAACGTTTAGTTCCAAAAGGGTTTTGCCAAAATGATGATGTGGCAAAGACCATGAATTTCATTAGGTCCTTGTTGAGCTGTACATATCTGACATGCCTGTGGTGGTAAATTTTACAGGCCAGTTATTGGTTACTGTAACTGCTCCTTCAGAACATTTTCAGTGCAGTTACAGTCTAAGATTCCTTCTTCTATTTCACATTTCTTCACTGTTCTTGTAGAAGCATATTCATTATAGAAAATTCTTCACCCATTTAATTATTTCCTAATCTGATACTACTTTGATTGGAGTTACTTATGTTTGTTTGCACCTATTGCTTTTCTGTCAGCCTGGAGAAGGAATCCTCTCTCTGTTGGGGTAAAGGGTTTTTTTTTCTTCTTCCTATTCATATAGAGTTTAAAGATTGAGGGTGTCACACATTTTACATATTTTAGAGCACTCTCAGAGAAATCTGTGTTTTTGTCCATACCGTCTAATTAAAAATGACTTGACCTGTAAATGTCCTAAGCATGTTATTAGCCAAAGGCTACACAAGATGCAAGTGGCTCTTGATCACAAAATTTGTCATTGGAGCATCACAGCACATTTAGCACATTTGCACAAATTTCATTCATAAATGCAATGAATCATATGATTATGTGCAAATAAATATCTCAATTTTCAATAGCAAAACTGTTTGGTAGCTTAGAGTTTTAAGTCACAGACCATGAACTGTAAAGTCTGGCAGGAGACCTTTGTTGTGTCCTTCTTGCTCTTATTTCCTGTCATCTATCTGCTGGAGCTATAAACAGAATAATTTAAAAACGATGTTACTATTCCATCTTTCAACTGCACACACATCGCACAAACTATATATAATAAAATAATTATTTAGTTATACTAAGCTAACAAGTGAAAGTGGTTGAGGTCAAAGTTGAACATTGGTTTCAATGAGGTCTGTGACAATTGTGAAACTGTGGTGTTTGAGCATGCAACAGATGACATCCGACTAAACGCTGCACTCCATGTGTTTTTTTTTTTTTCTTCTTCTTTAAGGTCAGTTTAGTTCTGTTCTAAGTCAGAGGAGTACATTGACCTTAGTGCAAAAGGTTTTCAGGAAACCCAGGCCACACCACTTTAATCTGTGTTGTTGCGCAGACAGAGAAGAAGCATGTTGCCTTGTTAAGGTTCTTGACCTTCTCATATTCTCCTCTCCGCCTTCTTGCGGTCCACCTCAGAGTTCTTGTTTCAGGATATTTTATATCTCTCACTGCCTGGGCCCCTCAGATGGAAATCACAGTGGACAAGTCTTTATTTTACTAACTGATGAAAAAGCCTCAACAGGATACTGAAATGATCAATGTGGGGCAACGATACCTAGAGAGAAAAAATGCATGGAGGGACAAAGGTAGATCAGACTGAAGTGGAGATGAAAGGAGTATGGTGTATCTGATGAAGGCCCATGAGACATATTGAGAGTGTGAAGAGAACAAAAGCTAAGCAGTAGCAGAGAGGAACAGGAAGACAGGCATGAAAAAAGGATGAGGGTTTCAGCAGACCTTATGCCCAGGGTTGGAAGTTTTGCCAGTCAAAGCAATGAGTCACTTGTGACCTTGAGAGAAGAAATAACAGCAGAGGGATCCCTGGACTTCCACGGCAGCTGATGTGGTCACCTTGTTTTCTCACTGAGGTTTCTGAAATGATTTAGGGGAAACTCTTTTGGGCTTATGAACTGCGTGGTGCTGAGAATGACGCATGCAACAAGGCTCATTCTCAAATGTTAACTTGCGTGCCTGATGGAGAAGTGTCAGTTTCAGAGCACTGCGAGGATCACTTTAAACAAGTAATGGTGGGTTTAATGTCAGCTGAACTCTACAACAGGTACACTTTCACTCCATAATGTGGTATTTTATTTTTTGGGCCAGTCTTTTTACCATAGGGATCAAGACCAAGATGTGCTTATACAAAGACATTAGTCACTTAGTTTCTTAGTACTTAGAGAGGACAATTCCTTACTACATATCTATGACATATCTGCTTCATTTTATTATTGGGCAGGGGCAGGATCTGATTCTTTTTGGTTGAAAATTAGCAGTCCTTTGGACCATTTTTAGCCATGCTAGCAGCTATTGCAATGTTGTTGTTCAGACTGAAATACCTCAAAAATGTTAGCGCAAATGCAGCGTTAGAGAGCAGTTAGCACGTCTGTAAACTCTTATTGCTCTATTAGCAGAAAGGCCATCCAATTATTTGTTAGAAATTAAAGTATTTATTTGCCCTTTAATATAATCACTAGATGGAATCTAGTGATTATCAATCTTGGAAGATAAATTAACCAATACTAATGTTCAAATAATTAGCATCACTTGAATTGCAGACTACATCTAAGGACAATATAAAGATGGGGGGCAAATTAAAGGAAAAACCTGAATGAATGAGTGAAGAAACAAACAAATGCACATAGATAGATGGATAGATACATTGCATGGTACATTAAAACCTTCAGTCATGCTCTGTGGTATGTAAAAAGGGCTTAGCAGGCCCAGTTAATTCTGATTTTGTATCAACATATCAAGAGGAAAAGATCTAAGTGAGTTTGAAAGAGGGTTCATTGTTTGGCACAGATGGCAGGAGCTTCAGTCACAAAGACAGTTCAAGTGGCTGGTGTTCTTAAAATTGGAATGGTGACTAAAGTGACGCCTTTGTTCAGATATATGAAAAGAACAGCCGTAAATAGTATCAAATATTGTCTTTGACAGAGCATATTTGATGGCCGTGGTGCTTGAGTGATATGTAAGGAAAAACAGAAGAGCAACGCTTCCTCAGGTGACTGAGAATCTTGAGAATCAGACCGTCAGTAAGAACAGTCCATCGACAATTACATAGGGAGGATATTAGAGTAGGCCTGCAGTGTATAAATCCCTCATTACAAGGATGAGTGCACATTTGAGAGTTCACTGGTGCAAAAACCAACTGCACGGGTCTACAGAGATGAGTCATCCTTCACCATCTTCCCGCTAAGTGGGTGAGAACATGTGTGCTGTACACCAAAAGAACGCTACAGACCTGAATGCTGACCCCCACAGTTAGTGGATCTGAATATGCCGTGTGGGGCATTTTGCCGGTATGATTTGTATCCACCTGACCCCTTCGACGGAAAGGTCATTGCAAATCAATACAAAGTTGTTCTGAGTGATCAACTTCATCCTATGATGGACATTTCTGTCCTGATAGGGGTGGTCTCTGACATCCAGGCATTTGTAATTGTTCACTACTGTGTAATAATATTTCATGTTAAAAACACGCCTACTCTTTAGCAGTGGCTTCCCACTAAATGCTGAACCATATACTCAGATGAATGACTTCAGTTCAGTGTTTCTCCTGTTTCCACTTGACCTTCACATTCCCTGGCATGCACTGCCACACTAAAGTAATGCACAAAATAAGATATATTTCACATTCCTGCCACTGTTGACAAGCTAATAACAGCTATCTTGCAGTACAATATATTAAACAATTTGACTGCCAACAGTGTTTTTCAGAATCAAGTCTTATCAGGCAAAAGACAGATAAAGACTCTGAGGAGATTGTAAAATTAAAGGAAATTGAAGTGGTGTTGCTGAAACAACACATGTATTGTTTTGAATGGGAAATGTGATATTGATATTTCCTGGCCATTATAAACTTTGCCGTGAACTAGACCGTGGACTATGCGCCGATAGGAATTTAGATTCAAGTTAAAAGCAGAGATATTTATGAGGTTCATAAAGTCAGGTGCACTGTGGCATTGCACGTCTCAAAAGATTTTATTCATTCATATTCATATTAATTTCAAAGAACTATTTCAACTATTTTAATTTCACATTTTGACTGGGAAACTACCAGATACTGCAAAATGCATCACAAATAAACAGTTGAATTACAAGGACGTATTTTACAGTGCTTTAATTATTTTGCCGCCAGCAGGGGAAAAGTGACGGTCAGGGAAAGTCAACAGACAAGAGGCAGCAGCCTGCTTCCCTGTTTGTCTAATTCGTTTCATGAAAGGAGCGCTGAATGTGTGTGTTTGTGTCTAATGTTTACTGTCCCAAATAAGCGCGTGGCAAAGAACTTCTTACTCACCAGCCACAATCTACAGTGGCGTGGACCCAAAGTAAAGATGGCTTTACTGTGCAACTACTGTACTTACAGTGTATGCTACCAGACCTCACCCCTGGCGACCTCAGTTCCACCTCCATGCAATAAACGGAGTAAAAATAAAACACCTACTATAAAGAAAGAGGAAGTAGATTTTGGCAGCAGGCCTTTAATCTGACACATCATTCTGGAATATTTCTAGTTCAATAAGAAATAAAATACTATACTTCACACAGCCAAACAGTTTCTCACCAATTTCTCAGGGCATAAATTTTACTACTTTAAAGTAAAGTAGTAGGCAACAAGCTGACATAGCACCTTGCAGAACTTTACTTTAAGTAAGTAAGTAAAAATAAAACTTTAAGATTTAATAAATGGCTTAGTACTATACTATAGTCATTACAGCTGTTAGAAAGTATTTATGTATGTATTTGTCATCAACTACAACTCTATAGCAACAATTATAACAACTATAACTGAATTTTACAAGTTGTATTTTGTTTTATTTCTAAAAATTACTGACAATCTGAGAATGAAATAGTTGCCTGCATAATCTTCATACTGCTACATAAATGTGATGGCACACAAATAAATTGGGACCTTAAAAGAGACCTTACAGTCTTCTGTTTCTGAGATCACTTGTAATATTTATCACATCGTGTTACTCATCACTGCCACACCTCTAAAATTAGGATGCACAGAGGTTTCTGTGGTTATTTTGCAACAGTTTAGTGCTGGTTGCACAAAATGCAACATCATGCCTATTAGAGACTGCAGATGAAACATACCCGCTGCCTTCAGATGGCTGTAAGGAGATCCACCATAGTAAAGACAAGTCTGTGAGTATAGGTTACCTACTAACTATCTGTGATTACTGAGCTGGTAATAATCACTCATTAATCGCTATATTTGATGATATTTGATCTGAAACAACTTTTTCCCCTGTGCAGTTGTATGTAAGCTGCACCAAGATTGCAGTGTGCTGCTAAACTGGCATTACCACAACCAATAAAAATGCCAGTTTATTTTGGGCAACACTGCGCTTTATTTTCTGTGCCATCACAAAAATAGAGCCCTGTGTGTTAACTGTCATACTAGGGGCTGTACTTGTACTGATCGTTTAGCAGGTATAATGTTTATCATGTTCAAATGTTCAATGTCTGAGTTTTTGCGTGTTAGCATGCTAACATATGCCAACATTAGCTGATGCTGATTTACTGCTTAGCAAAACGTATTGGACAAACTGAAATTGTCACCTGATGACAGCATTAGAGAAGGTCAGTGGATTACAAGGGGGGCATGGATGCATTTACCAAATTTCATGGTAATCCATTTAACAGTTATTCCAATCTTTCAGTCTGGGCCAAATTGGTGGGCCGAAAGACCAAAGATAAGAAAAAGTTTTTTAAAGAAATTTAAAACCCACACAGCACAAACAGCTAACCCTGAGATCTTCTGGTAAGATATTCAAAGGCTCCTGGGTCTCAGTTTGGCTTGAGCCAAATAACATGTGTAACAGGCTTCTAGAAATCACAAGGCTTTTTTGCTTGGTTGTTCATTTGTTTGCGCCCTCAATACAAAGAAAATCAAACCAATGAAACAATTGTTGTAATTGTCCTCCTATCTAAATATATATCCCTCTTCAGCTTCAATACAAACCATAACCAACATTATGATTTGAAGACTTTCCACTTCTCTGTCTTCCTTTTTGCTGTGCTTTCTATTTCTTGCTATCTAAGACCTACTATCACCCAATTATTTCAAATTTCCTGTGAAGTATACTTATTCAAAAATGACATAATCAAGACTTGACAACAGGGTTTCCACTTGAGTCGAACATTTTCGCTTTGTTGTCTTTTTCCATCATTATCTCTGTGAGTATTTTCCACTGGGTTAATCTCCGCAATCTCTGGTTACCTTGGAAAAGATGACAAACAGGCCAGGCAGCCTCTGAAACAGCAGCATGTTTTCCTGCTCTCTCACCAGGATGCCATTGGCATGCAGGCCACTAGGCCTTCCCAGCACTGGGCACTTAGCTCTGCTCACAGGAATGGACTGTCTGCATGCAAGTGTGTGTCGGAGAGTTTGTGGGTGGGCGTGTGTGCTGTGCATGCAGTCAGTGGGTAATGGGTGATACAGACAGTTACGAGAGAGCGTAAATGTGTTGAGGTAATACTGTGTTTAAAATGGGCAACATTTTGTGCATAAATATTCACACAGATGTTGAACTTTTGGCTCACATTTTGCTCATTTTTCTTGCCTTGCCTGCCTCACCTCTTGTCAAATAAAAAACTGACATACAGATCTGGGTAAGTGACTGAAGTGAGCCCATATTTCCGTATTCTTTGACATCTCTTTATAATCCATGAATAAATATTACGGGATAATGATGATATTGCGCCATGCTCAAAGCAATCCAAGGCTTAATATAATCACTGAAATAATGATTATGACAGGAAGCAGGCTGGTGGGGTGGAGATCATTAAACAGTACTTAAACGTACATTTTTTGGTTCTTTTCAGCTGCCAGAAGCCACAAGAAAAGCAATCAGGACCCTGTTTGAAGATATGTTGATTTTGTTTTGCTTAATTAGATTAAAAATAAAACTGTAAGTAATTTCTTCTCTTCTAAATGGGTGGGCATGGTGCAGTTTTCTAAACTGACATGAGGCATAATGGAGCAATGAGGTGTCATTAATTGCAGTTTCAACAGAAGCGTAACAATACATGCACGGTTTCATTTAAGTGAGTCACACACCTAATAAAGAATCTGTGGAAAATCTTAGTGACTTTCAAGTAATCCTGTTGACGTCACAGAAATCACCAGACTCTATAAAGTCCCTGAAAATGAATGACTACTTAAATTACTAAGACATACACATTATTTACTGAACCACCCATTTTGACATGCCATCAAAATGTGCAAAGTCTAGTGCAATAGCAAAGGGAGACTTATTTTGTGTAGGAAAAGAAGGTTTAAAAATCTGGGAAACTAGAAATCAGTGTTTTCTGTTTGTGTTTTATTATTAAAGGCTCAGGTTTGAACCTAAAAGCATGCCTCTGAGACCGTTGATGCCGGTAAAATAAAAAGTTCAAGTTCAAGTAAAAATCAGGCAGGCAGGGGAGATGAAGCAAACATATCCAACAGGGTCCAAAAAGTCCCAAAAACAGGCAGGGGGTCACAACAGGCCAAACCCGGGCAGGCAGGCAGAGGAAATCACTGGAATGCTGAGACAGAAGCACAATAGATGATCTTGCAATGAATGAATGGAAGTTGGCTCGAACATAGGCTACTGGGCTGATGGAAATCGGAACTGGTGAGCAGGTGGGCAGGGAGGTCAGATGAAGGGAAGGGGCAGACAAGGAAAATGTGAGACTAGGAATTGGCTGTTATTGTGCCAACTTTTTATATTCCTAAAAAATTGTATAATTAGAGGCCATACCACTTGTGTTTATATCCTGGGTGTTTGGACATCATTCATATCAGTTATGATGACATTTAACTCACCAACTTAGAGGTCCAGTGAGTCAGATTTAGGGGAATTTACTGGCAGAACATGGCAGAAATGTAACCAGCTGAATATAAGATCTGTTGCGTATTTGTTACTCTAGAAAGAGCCCACCTTATCTGCAGACAGAGCAGGTTCTTCTTACATGGTGTCTATATCTATATGGTCTATATCTATATATCTCACTCAGAATATTCTTGTCTTACTGAGTTTGAAGTGTATCTGCATTTATACGAGGAGAAACCCAAAACTACATTTGTTGTTGCTAATAGCTACAAATTGTTTGGAAAAACTGGTAAGTCTGACAAAGCCTTTAAGATTTCGGATTACGTACTATAAATAACAACAAAGTCCATAGAGGGAGATGGTTGTTAGGATTTTTTACTAATTATTTTCAGTTTTTAGTTACAGTTTTGTTATGATTAGGCAACAAACTACTTGGTTAAGTTTTGCATCACAACAATAATTTTCTGTCTGCATTTTTACGTTAACCTGAATTCACTGAAATCAACACCGAACTTATTGCGATTGACTAGAGGGCATTTGGCCCTGCTTATCCCATTCAAGAGAGGCGACACAGTGAGACACAAGCTGAGCTTGGTTTTCCAGTACTTTCATAACAAACAATAATTGAGTCCAGTCAGGCACCTACGGTAAGAGGAGTAGGTCAAATTTGAACCAGGAGGTTGCTCTGAAAAATCTAATAAATATTTACAATGGACAATTTGGGCTAATGAATTGACTTTGTTTCGTCTCCAAAACAAGCAACAATGGGGGTTTGTTAACACCATGTTTGTTTTTCTGACTGCTTGTGTTGGTTATTGTTGGACTCTCTTCTAGCAATGTCGTCACCTTCTCCAAACCCCAGCAGTTAAGTTGGTGAGTAAAACATTATCACAACTGTTAGGAAAATAAGACCCAGGCTGTAAAAAAAAAAGAAAAATGTGCCCTTCCTGATTTAATTTGCTTATTCCTACCAATATATATGAATTTAGGAGGCCCAGGAGCCAACACAGGACTTCCAGTCAACCTCTCTTTGCCATTTACAACCAATTATACTTGTTTGTTTTTCTTATGAGACTCTGCTCAGGGTTATTTTACAGTGACCCATTGCATGGTGAATGCAGAACACTACTAGATTGTACTTGTTGATTGTACAGTGCACAACCAGATAGTTAGATAGATAGACAGACACATGCTATTCACATGTTAAATTGCCAGCCAGCAAAGGCTGTGAGCTAAATCCTCTGATGGGTTCATTACCAGTAAAAGGGCGTTGAAAACTATATTTGTCTGAGCTGGGGTCTGACTGGAAACGGCACAGAGGAAACTGTTGAATCCTGCAGGAGAGAGAAATTGATAGGTGCACTGATGGAAAAATGCCACAAAAATGAGAGAGGGAGAGGGGGAATGGAGAGAGACAGCAAAAGGATTTTAGGAAAATAAATACAAGAAAAGTTAATCTGATATATAGATCTCAACTCAAAGATGACAAATAAGGAAATAGAGACCAGTGGAGACAGGGAATGAATAAATATCAATGAATGTGCTCCTTTGGGCCTTCACCACACCATGCCATGTTTGTTTAACAGAGGTTGTCAGGAGGAGAATTTTGTTAGGCTGCGCCCCATCCATCCATGGGAGGTTTTCTTTTCACCAAGGTCTCCCTCTCTCACCGCAGAAGTGGTCTGCTGACGGTCACACCACGGCCAAACCCTCGGACCACTCGACCTTCTTGGAAGCGTCATCAAAACCACATGAAACGAAAGAGGGAATACCATATTGTTCTGTTAAAAGAAGAGGAGGACCTGTAAGCATGTGTGCATAGCAGGCAGGCAGGAAACATTTGCACACACAGACATACACACACATACATGCATACACACAAAACCCGAGCAGACAAATGACCTCTTACGTTGGCAAAAAAGAGGTGGGCTGAACAGCTGCCTGCCAGGAATAGTATGATTCAATATCCAATATTTCCTAACGCACACACTGTAATACAAAACACTATGATGTGACGTGACAAGATATATAAATAATGAATAAAGTTAATAAACTGAAAGATTAGCGGTCTTGGTCTGTTCATTCGTGTGGTACATAAATGCATAACAACTCCATGTATCCAAGTCAGAAAAGGTGTGTTACAAAGGTATACTAAAAATGGTTAAATCCATTATTATGTCTGCAATTAAACTGTGGCTGTGATATCATGTTGTGATTGTCTGACAGATGTTAATAGCTGTTCAGAACCTCATTGAGTGTAAACTCAGGAACTCACTTAGTTACCTAAGGACTGAGCCGGGAATAGCTTATAGAAAGTATTATAGGAAGTTCACGTACATGTATGTGACCTGTTGCATAGATACATGGAGAGCATGGGTACTGTTTTTATTAGTTTTTGGGTCAGTTAGGCCTCGTTCAGACAGAAACAGGGAAACCGGACGCCGGCGACGTTTTTCATTTCATTTCAGTGGGGGTCGTGCGTTTCCGCACCGGCAGCCCGCAACGCAGGGGTTGTCGCAAAAAACCTGTCCGGGAGAGAAGTTGGGCCAGATTCAACTTTTGGGAAACCGGAGCCCCACGTCACGCTCCACAAGCCAATCAGACACTCAGATTGGTCAAACCTCCACAGACAGCCTGAAATGTCTGTGAAGCAGAGACTATCCAGGTGGATTCACGGACTAAACTCTGATAATCTACCTGTGTGTGTGTTCTCACTTTGTTTATTTCATGTACAGAGCTTCTTAATCTGAGTCCGACTCGCAATTTACGCCACAAAATATAATGACACGAAGAAGTTTAATTTGATTTGTGTCCGATGATGAGAGAGAGAGAGAGAGAGAGAGAGAGAGGGCGCTTTGGTAGAGAGACATAGAGTAACAATAACAGAGCGAGCGCCGGACTCGATAAAGCTGTTAATCAGCAAAATAAAAAGTTATTTCCTGATTGTTTCACAGCGGTTACATTCAGCAGGTATAGACACACCCACGGCAACCCACCTCAGCTCCCCTCACTCCCCCACCACCGGTTGCCGGTTTCCCTGTTCCTGTCTGAATACACGCTTAGTTGAGGTTTTATTTTTTATTTACTTGGAGAAAGAATTGTTTGAGCCGTCCACACCTTCTTCCTTTGCAGTTTGGATCTCTTGTTTTGCAGAATTTGTAAATCTGAATTGCTTGCAATAAATAACTTAATTTTACCAAATCTATCTGGTTTGGTGTTGACCCTCTTTTTCCTGGAGAGCTGGGTTGCAACATAAGCCTATGAGAAGCACTTGAAAATCAATTTTGTCGACTCCCATTGTTAGTATATATTAAAAAAAAACGGCGGCTGGTGGCAGTGTGTGCCTTTACACCCCTCTCCTCACCCCCACGAATCTAACTGTTGGACACTGAAAATGAGGGGCTAAAAGTAGCAAAAATCTGTATCAGATTTCATTATTTGTTCATGGCGGAGTCACAAACCACACATATCTCTCGCAGCTTTCATTGGGTGAAGTTAGATTTGATGACTTTTGATTTCTCAAATGTTAATCTTGGACCTGGTTATGACTGGTGAAAATGTCTTTTGTAATTTTGAACGCTAAGAGCAAAACTACCACACGTTTCAGCATCTGACACAGTTACAATGCAAAACCATTATCAAAATCATTATTTGGATTGAAAAAGTCCTTTAAGATACACACAAACATGTTTGTTGTATTTGAGTGGTGTAACAAGACAGCTGCAATAGCTCTAATGTATTATTTAGTCAAGGCAATATTTCCAGACGGGCTCATTTAATTTATTTATTTATTTTAGAACACATGTTTCAGATTATTTGTCACATGCTACTAGAAATAATCTGAAACACATTTCTGAACTGCAGGAAGGTGCTGAATCTTAGAGCACTGTATCCTACATTTAAGTAATTATTTATGTTTTAATTCATTCATTTTAAACAATCAAAGACATACATTTACCTGTCACAGTGTAATAAACCAATAACACTGACAGACTGTTATCACTCTGCTGAAAAACAGCTTTGGTTTGATTTTATCTCATGAACCCTCATGTGAATGATTGGATCTTCCTGTTCCTGACTGTACAGGCCTTTTTTTTTCACAGAACACATCCTGACATGCCACAGTTGTTGTGGAAATTTCTCTGCTACTGGTGAAGAATGAAATGGAGACTTCTGCCGGCCAACAAGGTTTTTATTTTCTTTGCAAAGAAAAGGTCAATCAACATGCGAGTGGTCAAAGATGAAGAAAGACCCCGAGCATGGGGAGACCTAAACATTTATACCCGAGGAACACCCCTTTCACACCCTTTTGTCTATTGCAGGTATTGGCACCGATCCCCGTGGGTGTGTTTTACACCTGAGGTATCCTGCAGGATCTTGTATTTAGGTGCAAAGTTGAGTCTAGACATCACAATTTAAAACACAAAAGGACCTGGTATCTTGTGTTAGGAAGGGGGAGGTTGGGCATCTCTAGTGGCTGAAACAAAGAAATTGAAATTACCAAAAAGCACCGGTGTAAATAATAAATAAATGATGGCTGAATTTCATTGAGCTCTTTCAGTTTAAGGGTCCTCATATTGTACATGTCGGTTTACTGTCATGGCTTACACGGACACTTGAATAGAATAGAGTCATTGTTAATGTTTTTAGTAACACCTGTGCTTTTAGTACTATTAAAGACCAAAATGTCTGCTGTAAGAAAAAAATGATGAAAATATGACAAGAAATAAAGTAAAGCACATGGATAAGAGTGGACCACTGCATATTATAATTCAGTAAAAGTAAATTAGAATCGAGCTATTCTTCATTGAAACTAGACTAAACATTCTCCAATGTCTGAAAATGTGATTACAGCTAATAAATGAAACAATTTTTAGGCTAAAGCTAAATTAAATACATGGGAAAAAATGAGCACAGCTCCTCAGTTTGGATGGATTATTTGAGAGCTAAACTTGTGCAGTGAAACTCCAAATTTAGAGGCTCAGCTGTCACAAACATTTAGGCAGCCGACACTAAAAGGCTATCCAGATTTTATGATTTTCAATAAATCAGATGTGTTTAAAGGGTGTGTATGTTTGGATTATCTCAACTCTTTGCAAATTTCCTGTGACCTTGGTTGTGGAAGTAAAAAATATGTCTCCAAATTCAGAAAAGAGAAAACAGAAAGCAAATTAATTTTTCATCAGGTTTTATTTCTCAAGTTATCCAATATGTCCATACAATGGTTTTGAATAACAACTATCTTTTGATGACATCTGAAATTTTATTCAGATTAATTTTGATTTTTGAAGTTTTAAGATAATATTTTTAAGATAATTGTTTCAATGTGTGCCTGAGTGCTACATCCACACCAGTCAAACATCTGTTCTTTCCCCTGATTTTGTTTGAATTAATATGAAGGTCGTGAAATGCAGACAGCTATTTGTGGTATTTCCCATAGTTCCTTCTTATTAAATATTACCATTGCTGAAGCGAAAAACTCAATGGGTCAGACTAAAATTTTTGGCAATTTCGGATGTCATGCACATTCTAAGGACAATTTGAGGTCATGCAATGCATTCCTATTGTGGTAAATCAGGGTAATCTTATTGTTTTACCATTCTGTCATCTTGATGAACCGCACACAGAATATGAATGGCAGCGGGAAAATACATAGCATTATGTATAAATGTAATATGAGCTAGTTATGAAATTCCTCTACCATTTGTCATAAATTGACTGTGATCTTAAAGTTCATGATTGGATTTATACTGGAACTATTTTGTTTTTTCCTCTTTGTTGCCCAGAAATGATGTCAAAACGGGCCTGATGTTGAAACAATGAAATGACCTTTCATCCGGATTCATTGGGGCTATAGTCTATCAAAGAACGTGTTTAAAATCTGATTTTGTGTTCTTATGTAAATGCCGCTTTAGAGGCCATAATCAGCAATGCTCTGGTGATGCCTCTAAAAACAGTTCAATCCCTGTCTGGTCGGAAACTATTTATTTCCCCATTCAAAGGCAATAGGAAATATAAATGAAAGTTCTTTAGTGGAATCACAGTGGCTCAGTGCTGGGAAGGCAGTGTGGGCCAGCCAGGAGAACAGACTGGTCCTGAATTGGTGTGTGGGCCAGCCAGTGCCTCTGCTGGTAATGCTAAATAATGGGTGGTAGAGTGGTGTAGAACACTTAAAGTATGTGTCAGAGGTGAGTAAACAGTGAGGCCTGTTGCTGTAATGGTTGGCAGACGTCCTCACAATTAGAATTACCTTTATTAGCTCTAATGCATCACACGTAAACCAGAATTAGAAGTGAATGACCGCAGTGAGTAACTAATAATTATTTTCTGGTAGCAAAGCAGTGTGTGCATTTGGCCAGCATGGAAAAATGTTAACATACTGGAGACACTGTCTTTATGGGGATTACAGCCTACAGTATAACTGAGACAAACTCTTTTATTTTATTGCTGTGGTATATTGTTAACTGGGCTAGCTGCATGGCTCTAAGGATATCACCTGTCAGCCGGTCAGACTGGAGTGTCTGTTAACATTGAGAAGTGTTTATATACTCTTGTCTCCTCTATAAAATGACCTATTCTCACTTAATTATATCTATAACCAATTGAGCATTTTATGTCATCTCAGTACTTTATTCAGGGTTCTGATATGTGTCTTGTAACGTAGCATTTAACAAGCTGGAACGTGTTAATAGAGACAGACAGGTTGTTATCCAGGATTAAATACAGAAATTAAATATAGAAAACTATGAGCTTCAACTGTGGTTGATTATGAATGTTTTTAGCAGGGTCAAATTTCCCTCTTTTGAAATTGGGGACGACTTCCACCGTCTCTGCACCCAGGGTTGTGTGGACATGGAACAGCTTAAACTAGCACTTGATGTCCTTCTTTTTAATTGGTTGAACAGATACAGATACAAATAATGTTGTAGGCCTACTTGCTCATCCCTAGTGATCATAACAAATGCACATTTACAGCTGTCCATATTTACGACAGCAGGTAAGTAAGTAAATTGCACTATGGAACTGGGGGCACCAAATCACCAACAAATACCAAACCTTATATAATGTTGCTTTAATTTTCTCCTGACTTCAAATTTAGTGTCAGAATGTTTAAGATGTAAGGCTTGTGAAAATTTTTAAATATCAATCGATTCCTTTGCCCCCATGCTAACTATAGGGCAAAATAAGTGGTCTAAATCTGTGCTCACATTCACTTCTACTATTGGAGTGAATAGACTCAGGAACTGCGACTGGTGTCCTAAAGATGATATTGGCACACATGTGACGCAGGAAGGTCTTTTCTGAACCATCTCTGGTTAAACTTCCCAGAAATCACTTTGACACATTTCTGAAATGTCTCTAAAATGGTGCCCCACTCTTCTTTTCAGTCACATTTTCTGTTTCTGATCAACTACTTGTTTGTTATGTTTTGTCTCAAGAAAGACATACCTGACCTAAAACATGTAGCAAGACAGGCATTTTTAAGTGGACACACAACAGACACTACACTATTATTCAAAGAAAATTAGTAGCTTGCTGTTGCTGATGCAGCCTAAAAATAATGCTATGTAAAATGCCTTGGCCTTAATAATAGGCAGTTCAGAGTGGGCCCATAAAGCACAGTGTGGGCACTGGCATGATAGCTCGTAACAGCTCGTAATAGCAGTAGAGTTCGCTTGTGTAATAGATGCTTAAACCAGCGTTTGCTACTGTAAAGGCTGGCAGAGCTGTGTGGCCTGGATCACATAATGGCTGCTGTGTGTGTTAGGCTGTACTACAAATAAATAAAACTATACCACACAGCATTAGTTTTTACCCCAACAGAAGACTAACTTAAGTGTTGTTTCCTAGGGCAGGACTTTTCAAATTCACAGTCAATTCTGTGGTTGCTGAAGATGTTTTTTGAAGTCGTATGCTGTTTCTTTTTCTCAAAATGTTGTCCAGACATCTGTGAGTTTGATTAAGGTTGGGCTTTTTGCAAGATTCGAGTCATGGTGGACAGATGCTACAGATGTAGAACGTAGTTTGGCGCTGCTGACAGGGGAATAACTATAACAGTAAAAGATCTAGTACAAGGTTAGAAAAGAGCTAAATTAACAACGGCCTCGCCTCCCTGAAGAATCATTGTCAAACTACTCTTGACCAAGACGCCTATGCCTCCAGCCGTAATCATAATGAACTGTAATGCGTTTCAATGCTGAGAAATAGTGTGTATGTTTAGCAAAGGTTAAATAGAGGACTGAATGAAATATTGGTATTAGCTAATATTGGCAGTGTCTGGAGAGGCAGCGAATTGCTGAATTTTATCAGAAGTGACAAGGGTACAAATGATGAAATGTTTTGATTTTATTTCTTTTCTCAAGCAATCTGTGCTTAACAAAGACTTGACTTAGCGACTTGGCTGATACAAAGTTTATATCTATCAAAAGTTTAGTGCTTTTTTATGTTAATACTGGTCCACCTTCTTAAAGTCATAATTTTTGTCCCTGTGGCTGGATACAATGAATGGAGGCAATGATTTTCACGTATAAAATGTTTAGCTCAGTACAATTATTGGTCACAACTTTCTAATTACCAAATCTAGGATCCAAAAATGTTTGTTTAAGTTATGTTATGAAGGTTCTTGGGGCTTTTTGCCTCACAACAAAAAGGTTCTTGATTCAAACCCCACAAACAGCTGGCCCCTGTGGAGTTTGCATGCTCTCCCTGTGTCTGCATGGTTTCTCTCTGAGTACTCTGGTTTCCTCCCACAGTCCAAAGACATTATAGATTTATAGGTTAATTGGAGGGGGTAGCGAGCCTCTCACCCAATGTTAGCTGGGATTGGCTCCAGCGCTCCACGACCCTAATAAGGATAAGCATTCATGGAAAATTAATGAATGTTATGTGTTTATACTACAAAAATATTGTAATCTAAAAACATAAGTATCAGTAGTGGTATCTTCCTCAAAAGCACAGAGATACACAGGAATATATCATTCTGGCCCTAATATTTTGCTTCAGTTTGTAGTTTATCACCAAGACGAGCTGCCCCATAGAGCACACAGTAAAAAAAAAAAAAAAGAAAGAAATTTCTCCAATTAATTCAAACACATTCACTGTGACATCCTCATTTGTCATCTTCCAGTTCAGTTTGAGTTGTATCTGGCTGTTGTGAAATTTTGCTAAATGATTAAGTGTATCACCACACTGTGGTCCCATGGAACAGCATGCTTTGACAATCAATACTCATTCTGACACACCTTCAACAGATCTTCTGACACCTACCAAATCAAGCCCAGCCAGCAACCACCTACTGAGACCCCATTTCAAAACACAATCCTACCCGGGTCACTGCTGTTCTTTTCAAAGTATTGCACAGTTTTTGCCATGTTTGTCATAATTACTGCCATGTTTGTGTATGTTTTTGAGTTTGTGAGTTTGTGGTTGAAGAACACCTTGAATACTTTTTTTTCCTTTACAATTTTTCCTAGTATCTGTTGTAACATGACCAAGTGCATTTTCCTAATTTTGTTAACAGACAAGGTGTGTTTATAATGTCAATTCCAGCCAACAAGGGTTTTTGACTCTATGAGGACTTTATGAAGACGGGGCATGCTGTCACATATCATCCTTCTACAGCTCACCTCCGGCCGAGGGAAGCTTGACTCACAGTTCCACTGACTGAATCCTAAGGCAGAAATGATACAACATTATTATAGAGCAGCCTTTCATCTGAGGGATTAGTCTGGATTCCAGACAACAGTAGGTTTCTCATTTACAACAAAAGTCTTGTGAGTACAGAGTCCTCAAAGGAGCGCAATGTTCAGCATATGGTTTTATTTCATTAGGTGTATTGGAACAGCTAACTAAAATATCATCAATCATATAAAATCAATAGCAAGGGAAATATTTATTGCAAAAATGCTGTTTCACAAAACATATGTACAGCTAGGCACACGCACAGCCCCACATACACCAAGAACAAATACTGGTATGTTTGAAAATAAACATTAAAAGCATCCATTTGTCATTGTCAATAGACAAGATATGTTAAGGGTTAACTTGCTTTGCAACAGCTTTAGTCTGAAAGTTAGTATGCGCCTTGTTTTCTCGGGCATATCACTGTCCACTGAATTGATGAAAGATAACTACAAGGTTTAGCAAACAGTTTTAAGTCTGCTTTGACTTTATGTATATTCCTCTATTTATCTTTATTGGATATTACTGTATTTTCCGGTGGATGTTCTCACATTACAGATGGGTGCCGATTGAATAAGTGAAAATCCTGTTTAGAACAACTGTCCTTGAGTTCCTGAGCTGTATGCGACATTGAAATTACAAACAGGTCTAGTTGAAGGTCACACAACTTCAGCAACTGCAGCCGGTATAGAGCCAAAGAGAAACAGAGTGAGTTGCAGCAGTCTGCTTTCACTGAGGTGGCAGAGCTCTCACCCCTCTGTAGCCCATGAAGAGGCATCAGGATGTGAAATCTCCAGTAAGTGTATTTATATCTGGCCAAGCTTTAACAAGACCATGACTGCTGTGACAAACACAAGAGTCACAAGTGAAATATTTAATGAAGGTTATGGAGTGAAAGGGAGTGGTGAGTCTTCCTACTGAAACCATAATGATCACAGAAATACAGTTTTGAACAGCCTACAACACTGTACTGTATGTGTGTTAGGGTGTGGTTCTTTCGGGGTGTGAAAGGAGAAGCTAACCAAGTAAAATGATTCACTGACACAAACTCATTAATGCCAGTGTCCTATCAGTTCTGTCAATGAAATAAACCAGGCAGGATTTCCTTGGTGTATGACTGGACTGTGACACCACATATTTAAAGTGTGAATCATGGGTTTCTCTGTAGCTGAACATTTTTACACTGTGATGTTAACTGATCTGTGTTCCTGTTGTATTTCCCATCATCTGACAACATCAGATTAATAACCTGACCCACTGAGCTGGATCCAACTTGATTTAACTCTTTTGAGTTTTCTTCTACTCAGTTCCATTTCAACAAATATCTACAGCTCTTTAGGTGTATCAATCCAATGTAAAGAGAGAGGTTTTATACAATTATTTGCTTAATTTTCTTCAATTTCAATACCAATGTCATGTCTTTGTGAAGTATAGAACTAGATGTGGAGATGGTTAGCCTAGTTTAATATAAAGGCTGGAAGCAGAGAGAAACAGTTGGCGAAAAGGTTCAGAAACCCAACTATCAGACCTCTAGCCAGCTGATTTAAACACTGAATCTCATTAGTTAAATCCCCACCCCACCACACTGTGATATCCGAGTTGAACAGAATGCATTTCCACTGAACAAGAAAGCTTGGATGTTTGGGTTAATGCCAGCTGGTCATCCCCCATTCCAACAGATGATAGTAATCCATGTAGATGTGGAAGGTCTTCAGTCTCAAAACACTAGTGTGAAATTTGTTATGACACAGTCTTTGGGAAAAACATTAACATGCCACTTTTGTCCAATCCAGTGTGGATTTTCATGTGCTGTGTATTAATTAGCCCAGCTGGTCTTACTTATCTTGATCATAAATCAACCAACTTGCAATCCATGATTTCACTGACTGACATCCATGATGACATTCCCCAGCTGGACTGATTTTAATGCTTACTATTGGCCCTGTGTAGGCAAGCCACTCAGTCTTTGGTTGGTCAGATGCTTGTATATTTAGCAAGTTTTGGTTCCAAAGTTAAAGTTTATTGTTAGAGCAGCTAATACAGCACAACACACTAAGTGTGGTTTTGGTAATTCCCAGGTGAAAAGATGTCTAGCCACCTATTAAAACTGGCCTAACTTGTTTGTTGAGAAATTGACAAATTTTGTTTAGTCTATTATAGCCTTTATTTCAATTTGATGTTGATTACTATATGTTTAAGGCGATCCCTTGGATATATTTCTTGGCAGAAGTGGTCAAAAAGTAAAGTCCTTTACATAAATTACAAAGTTATTGTGCAGGTTTTCAAATGAGATGCCACGACAGAAATTGTGGCTTGTTTACTCCCATCTACAGCTTGGATTGGTCTATACAAAGTCTACCTTTAATTTTCATTTCACATTACAGAATCCTCTTTTTTGACAATATTGCAACTCAATGAGTCACAGTTTCTGTGTTTAAAAGTGCATTTGTTTCCATTTCTTGATAAGAAATAAGCTCTAGGGGGTATGAATCCACTTAAGGGGCATTCCCTGCCTTTTTGCAACCTGCCACACTACAAAGAGTTTTGCTCAGCCAAGCCTCGACCATCAGCCAGCTGCACAGGGCCTCTGAAGGCAACATCAGAGAGCAGAGTGTGGTTGCTAGTGGCTAACCAGTAACCATATTATGAGCTGAGCTCCTAAGTCTTTCTCTAAACCTTCTAGATGTTCAAAGCAGCGGTGAGGTTTGGGGAGAAGGCCACTCTGTCATGCTCCCATTCAGATGGCTGAGTATTGTGGTCCAGCGTGAGTGGATTGGCCAAATCGGGGCCATAGTTTATCAATGAACATCTGGAAACTGCATGTGGATGTAGGTTCAAATGTTCAGTGATGGTCTTACCTAATCTATCTAATCTTTGTATTCTGTGACAGGAAATTGAAACAATGAGTCTTTGATCTGAATTTTTGACATTACTCTGAGAGCTGGAAAAGTTGGAATGAGGTAAAGCAGTGTAAGAATTGAGCAATAGTGTGCAAGGGTTGTTCCCCCAGGAAAGTTATGTCAAGAATGTCACTTCACACGTATGATCCAAACATCCTTTCCACTTTTAACAGATTTTCTGTTTTGGTTGACAACTCCACAGAGAACATGGAAGAAAGATAAAGGCGTTTATTGTGTGTGCTGAAAGTTATGAGCTCTGTTTGAAGTCAGGTCACCAAGAGCACACAGTATTACAGTATTACCCTTAAAGCAAAAGAACAACTCTGGTTTTACTGTGGGGACATTACCAGTAAATACTGATTGATACTGGTCTGTGTCTTGTTTAAGGTCAGGCCCGGCGTTCCTGTCTTTTAAGATCAGAAAATCCTTGAATTTTAAAGAAAAATTTAACAGCCTTTCAAAGTCATCCAGAACTCCTCCCCGAGTCTTTCATGTCATTTTCGTTCTGACCGACGCTGCCCTTTCATCGATTTAAGCTCCCTCTTTCTCTGGCCAAGACAGTAATAATCATATAATCATCTTGTTAGACTTTTTATTGTTAATGCAGTTTCTGGTAAATGTAGGACACACACATCCTGGAACATGCCATGCCAGTGCCTGTATGTGCACATCTGCGTATATACATGACATGTTCCCTTGTCATGTGTGTTTCTTCTGGGTTTTCTTCAAATGTTATGATCTCTGTGTGTGTTTCTGTGCATGTATGTAGGCTTCTGTGAGTATGTGTCTATCTGTGTCTGCTTTGCAGTAGATCTCTGGCCCTCCCAAAAATGTGGTTTAGATGTGCCTGATTCCTGCCACTGGGTTATTTCTTTCCAAGTTTCTGTTTTAGTAATTAACTTTATTCCTCTGAGGCAACGTAATATGATTGAAATAGCTAAAGAAAAGACAGAAATATTTTCTTAATTTACCCCCGTCTCTGTGTGGATTCTCGGAAGTTAAGATGGTTGATGTGGCTTTATGATCCGTCATGGTTGTTACTTGTCATGGTCATGCCTGTTCATTTTAAAATGTCATAGCTGTAAGTAGACCTGAATAGCTCTCAGACAAATTGGGCACATTAAACCGTTGCTACATTATTGCTACCACTTTCTTACAGCTAAAAATTTTGAATTTTATAAAGTTTCCCTCGAGGTGGTGCAACGTGTAAGTCCAGTGCACAAGATTTAGGTGGCTTTATTTACAGAATATGGCAGAAATTGAATATAACATGCATAAGTATGTTTACATTAGTCTATAATCACCTGACAGTAAGAATCACTATGTTTTTTTTATCTCAGAATGAGCCTTTCATATCCACCTCCATGGTGTCCACCTTGAACCACCATGTTTATAAAGCAGCAACGTACAAAGATAGGGACTTTTTTTTCACACATAGCTAGCACCTTAGTTTCTCCTCCATGCTAGGAAGTAGAGGATGAGGTAAGGAGGTTGCAATTAGCAACTACATTGCTAGATGCCACTAAGTCCTACACATTGGTCAGATCCTTTTAGCATCAATTTACTGTTGTATGCTGATGATGTGGACTCATTAATTGGAAGCTGCTGCATGCGATCCCTAGAGATTGATCCAAAGACCTCAGCAATGAAAGTGAAAAAGTGGATGGAGAGGAGGAAAGCAAAAAGCAAGTGAGAAATTACATTCCTGCAGCCTCCATGTGTGACACACCCGACTCACCCTGCACCCTGCCTGAGCAGCTGGCCAGCCCGCTTGCGAAAGAGGCGCTGCCGAAACCCCCTTTTGTTTTTCTGGCTTTCCCCTCCTTTTTAGTGGGGCATATTAAAACTGTCTATGGCCTTTCTGTGGTTACACAATGTTCCAATTTCCTCCTCTTCACTTTAAGTTCTCCTCTCCTGTCCTCTGCTCTCCTCTCCTCTTCTTTCCTCTCACTGTCTTTATTCTGCCATCACATCAAGGAGCTACCAAATTAGACGTCTGAAGTCAAAGCTCTAATCATGCTACCGGTCCAGTTTCATTGGGTCAATTGGAAGAGCAGCAAAGTTGCTTTTCTCAAGACAGTTACAGGAAATTTGGATTGTAAGTTCATGCTGTACTGTGACTGGCCTTAATGTAAGGACAGAGTTATGAAGTCATATAAAGGTATGTGCACTGGCCAGTCTTTTGCCAAGAAAACCCTCATGAGTAGGATAGTGACTCTGAAAAATGCTTTGAGAATGTCATGAAAGAAAGAAAATTAGGGGAAAAACAGATATCTGAGAGCTTGATTTCCCATGATGATGATAATAATATGATGATGATACTGTATGATGATGATGATAATGATCTGACCATATTTCCTTCTTATTTCTGTGGTTTTGTGAAACAAAACAGCTGGAAGCACAATAAAAGAGCAAATCCTTTAAGGCAAATACAATTTATTCTCTTATTATCATTTATGTTTATTCTGTCATTCTGTTATGTTTAATTTACGTTATTCTTACCACTTTGGACAACGGAATGGACAGATCATATGTCCAATAACTATTTCCAGTGCATGACTGAAGAGAAATATGCAAAGAGGCTGGATATTCTCACTGCCACTGCTGCCTCCCTTCTAACTTCCCAACACCAAAAGTGTAGCAGCACTTTTCAAGGCCAACATTAAACACCAGATTTTAGCAATATGGGGCAGTTGTCCACCAACATGTTGGACAACTTGTCCAACATTTCCTGAGACGGAGTCAAGAAAACACTTCTGAGCTGTGAATTTCACAAGTAATTAATGACGAAAAACACTATTCTTTTAGTCCTTGACTGTGGATGATTTACACTTTGAATTTACACTTATTGGTTTATGAATTAGGCCTTTTTAAATAGCAGTAAACTTTCCCTTTCATAGTTTTTGCAAAGTGTAAAAGCCTACCACACCCATGAATAAATCAAATTCAGCCAAAAATATAAAAACATACAACATGACAATTAGCCAAAGCAATCCCAGGCCTCAGTGATTTAGATGGCGTGAAAACAGAGCCATAATATTATATGAGGCTTTGCATGTCAGACAAGAAAAACCCAACAGATTTATTGAAGTTGCAGATTTCTTTAAGTATATGAAATGTGACAGACGGATTCAGCAGGCCAACTGTTTATATGTTTCTCACAGTGTTTCAGCATATACTGTGTGTGTGTCTCTGTGTGTGTTTGGCTGTGACAGGGGAGTTTCCAGACTCTGCAGACCCTGATGAATGGGTCACTGTGTGTCCACATGTGTGTGTAAGTGTGTATGTGTGGTCAACTGAACATTTGCACACTCGTTTTCTCATCAATGCAAAATATTCTCCTACTCAAAATACTGATCCTTTCTCTCATCACTGCCCCATCCAAAGAACACACACAAAACATTCTCTCTGCTGGATGTCGCACTATAATAATAGCCACACACACACACGTGTACTGTGTGACTCACTCAAGCCTGTTATTTCACCTGCCAGACGTCCCTATTCCTGTGATGCATTGACCCTGAGAACATCATCAACAACTGGTCCATTTGGTGACTCACACCCACCTACAAGTGGCAATCTGCTCAGCCTCCAGACACGCGACCATGACTAAATATCAACAGGGTTCCAAGCTACTGTGGCTACCCAGATTAACATACTGGCAGAAACCCTTAAACCCCAGTCAAATATGATGTATTGGGGGCTAAGTATTACCACAGTGATTTCTGCCCCGAGGCGACTATCCTTCTTCTAAATGTAGACCATGAATCTGTGCAAGGTTGGGCTTTGATTCTGCCACAAATGACCAAAACCCAGGTTCAGCTGTTGCGCTACAGGACTTATATGTTCCAGTAGTGTGGCCAGAGTTCATTAATCATTAGTTCATTACATGAAAGTATTCAGTGAACCATTTCCTTTACATTTCAAGGGTTTAGTTGCATGTTTACTTTATTCCCTGAATACTGGAAACAGTCAGATTTATTTATTAATTTATTTATTTAGCTGCAGCTTCGCCTACTCCTCTACAGTGAAAAAGAAATAGGATTAAATAAGTTTTGTTTGTTTTTCTGCATTGACTGTGTCCCACAGTTAAGCGGCTTGGGGGGTAGATATTGTTAACTGTCATTTGAGGTACTCCCATGGTTACATGTATGTTACTCAACATGCTGTTATTCAAATCACGGGGTAACTTACAGAGTACTACAGGACAACCTGTTGCTGTGAGTTTTACAGTTTGATCATCTGCCATCACTACAACTGGATTCATGAGACCCAAGAGAGATGCTAATGCAAGTTAGACCCCCTACTTTCTACAACATACAACAAACAAGCCTTGTGTGTGAAGCCTGCTAATATGCTAATGTATATGATAATATGCGCTGACTCAGCAGGTGCTCAGTCATTAGCATAACATAAATGAAATGTAGTTCAAGTGGGAATGAGAGCTAATCTTAGAAAGCTAAGCTAACTAGCTTTCACTTCATGACTGGAAGGTAGTTAGCCTAGCTTGCTAGGTTCCGCTTTCCCAGTGGCTTTAAATTGGGCCTTTCATGTTTTGTTTTTTTGCCCATTTCATGGCCATAATAGGTACGGGCAAGATGGTTGCAATTACTAACTACAATGCTTGATGCCACTAGTTCCTGGACATTTAAACAGTGACCAACACTTCATAGCATATACATAGCTGTGACATGCTGTAGTCAGTAACACCATAGACAAATTAAGCTCATAAAGTTGTACAGATATGAACAAAAAATGCAGTATTAAATTGTTAAAGTTTATATTCCCTTGTTCAAAAAGTGAGTTTAAAGTTGACGGTTTCTCCGATCACTGGTTTCCTTTGTTTATCTTTTGTGAGAAACTTTCAAACCTGTTTTTCTTTTTTCTTTTCTTTTCTTTTCTTTTCTTTTCTTTTCTTTTCTTTTCTTTTCTTTTCACTGTAGCAAGGTTCTGTTTGTCCTCGAGCATCCCGGGTGCATCTTAAGTGACCTTTCTGGTCTGCTTTGACAACGTAATGTTTTCTTCCTAACGGTCCCTTTCTCCCAGACAACCTCACTGTAGTGTTGCCAACACTCTGTCTGCTCCTCTCATCAGAACCAGTGAGACCAGAACACAGTCGCTCTCTGTCCTCCTGCTTTTACTTTGGCGCTATGTTTATTTCTCTAACAGGACAGTGACAGATTTAGCCCATCAGACAAGAAGAGAAGGAGAGACCGACTGGCAGAGGAAATGAAAATGAGTGCACATGTGCTAGAGGAAGAAAGTGGGGAGATGGTAAAATGATAGAGGAAGAAAAAACGAATGGAAGAAAGTTATTGTAGCTCCTGTGGCTCTAATTTGTCCACTTCCAGAGAAGCTAAATGGTCTTCTGTCAATGCAAATGGAGTGAACAACCACCATGAGTGTGTGTGTGTTGTGGAGCTATGGTGATGTCACCGGGTCCCAGTCAGAGTCTAAACAAATTAAGATGAGAAATAATTCTGCTGGGAAATGGATGACAGAAAAAAGACAGCAGTGTGTAAGATGAAAATATGAGAAATGTGTTAAGGTAAAGGCCCTGAAAACATATTTTCTCAATCAGCTTCTTACTATGAGTGATGAGGTCCAAACACAAAATGTTCTGCCAAAGCTTTAACAGTTTTGACTTATTTCACATAAGAGAATTCTGTATTTGTATTTTTGTCTGTGAACTCTAACTGGTTTGAAATGGACACGGTTCAGCGGAAAAAGACTTTATTGCATACTTCCATAGATGTTTGCTTATGTTGCTAACTGCTGTCAATCAAATCTGATCCAATAACACCCAAAGGAACCAGACTAGCTGAGACTTTAAGTGTTAAACTTAAAATACTAATAAATAATACTTGATTCATTGAACATTGATGAGTACTGATTATGTTACAGTATTGTAACTACTACTATTATATACTATGATGTTTTGGAACCAAGTTTTGGAAGTTTAAAAATGTTAGATGGTATGACTGATTAATATATATTTGCACAGAGAATAGTAAAAATGTTAGCGATAGTGGTAAATTTGTATGAAAAGAGTTGAAGATGATGACTCAAATATTCATAAACATTTCAACACCTCCAGTGAACAAAGAGAAGCCCAAAGTGATCTAGTCGAAATAATATGATCTAAATTTAATCTCAACAAAGATCAGTCATGTGGAACATTTTCAAAATCAGAGCCAAAATCATTCTTGGCTCATCTTTTTGAACTGGACTGGTTTTAGTCAGGTGGTGAGAACTTTCAGCACAGCATGTGACAAAGATTTATATACAAAAATCACATTACCACATGTTGTGGTGAAAAGTAGCTCAAGATGTTTCTGCGTCAAATGGCACACGCCTATGCATGAAACAATTTTTATCCTCTGCGGACTTATTTTAACACTCTCCACAATACTCAGGAAAAAAAAACACATTTCGAGAGCAGTTCCTGATTCTCCTGCCCAAGTCTTAATTTCCATTTAAAATAGTGCCCAGAAAAGTATGCTCTTTATAATTTTATGAGGAACAGAAAGTATTCCAGGGGTGCAAAATTGTCCAAGATCGTAATAGGCAGTATAATCCCAAACCCAGAGCTGACAGCATGAATGAACATTTATCGGACAGCTCCAATGTTCCATAAAATCCATCATCCATCCCAATCTGCTTTCCTGCCTCACCCCTCCCTTCCTGCTATGTGCCGTATCATATGTTCCACCATATACCCCAGGGACAAAGAATATACGTAAACTTTCATCTGTAAGTGACATGCTGTCATCACTGTTTGGGTGGAGGGAGAAGAAAGAAGAATTGCAGAAAGACGGTGAAAGAATTGGTGAGAATTAAGCGAAATGTAATCGGAGATATTACCTCTGTTTAGTTGTAGTGGGAAAACCACGAAGGTAGAAATACGCACAGCTAAACAGAAAGGTTTATTTGTGGGGAGGTTAATTTAAAGGTGATTTTTTTCTTCAATTGTACAATTTAATCATTGCTTGTACATACAATCATTTTCTTTGATAACTGTACCTACACAAACATAAAAGCAACCTCAGACTCTGTAGTGTCTCACGAAAGATGCATTATGGACGAGAGACGTTCGACAAGTCAAATTGTTGTGATGGCTTTAGGTGTTGGTGGGTTGGGGCTTCAGGATCTGGAAAGAGCTGACCTCAGCAGTGTTGCGGTCACACATTTTGACAACACTGAAGGCAATGATGAGCACAAGTTAGTCCAGGAGGAGAAATTTGAAATCTGAGCCAGCAGGCTGATGGAAAGAAGACAGCAATGAGCACAGATGAGATGAGCACATCACAATAATTACCCAAGCTGTTTGTGATGACCTACCAAGCCCATCAAATCTCTGGAGAGCTGATTCACCCTGATCCTGAGCCAGAGGAAGGAACTAAAGCACAACACCCTCAGTTGAAACACTGATGAATGGAGCTCATGGTGGCACCTTGGCCAGCAGTGACAGCCTGTAATGCAATAAAAACACACAAAAAAATAACGTTGTAGTAAACACAGACCATAGATTGTTAACAAGACCATACCGAATGGGTGTGCTTGTAGCTCATGATTATAATGTTTTCTTGTTTTTTTAGCAAAGTACTGTATGTGTAAGGAAACAACGTGTTTGTCTGTAAGATCAACATTAGCATGTCCAACTAACTAGCTTACTACCTACTGTAATATCCAGACAAAGAAGCACATCATATGATAGAATAAAATAACACTGATCTTACATTTTGTCTAAGTATACTTATAATACAAGCTACAATGCAATACAAGACCAATGCTGTTTCTTAATTTCCTGTTAGCTTACATGATTTCTCCCTGGTAAGGACATTGTCCTTTTATCTGGGACATGTAGCTTTAGCATCAATCTACCTATCATATTTAAGACAAGCCAGCTGTAAACATTGGTAAGTCGTGCCACAGAAGATGTTTTTCAATTATCTCAGCTTAACTGTAGCTAGCAAGCGAATTAGCTTATTGTAAAGTGCTGTAAAGTGCTGTGTGTGAACCATAGACTGTATATAAAGATGAATGACATATGTCCACTTTCTCCCACTGTACAAAAAAAAGCCAAATATCCCACAATATCTTGCTCTGGTGATCTCATCTGAAGCCAAAGTCTGCACCATAGTAATCAGGGTTGGACACGCATGATCGGGGTCTTGCCCATGCACCTGGCTGACTCAAGAGTGAGCAAGTCTCAGCTCATTTAATAAAAACAAATTTTAACAACATACAAAGTGAACACCTACTTGATAAGTACTACGTGATAGAAACCATCTTTGGGAAAAATGCATTTGAAGTGTACTTCAGTGTTTTAGTTTTGGCCCATCTGCTAACACGGAAGGGGCTGGGTTTACGACCTATACTGCAGCCAGCATGTTTTGGCGTCATTTTTGTTGAGCTGCTCATCGATGTATGAAGAGAACTGGAAACAGCATCGGAGGCGGGGCTCCATTCTTTATTATATAAGCTTCTCAGTGGCATGAGGCCAAAAAAGTTTGATTTCCAGGTTAAAATAATTCGTAACTTCAGCATATGCTTCCGCATTGTGTGGCTTATAAAGCAGGCACACGAGAGACTTCTGCTGACTGAGCTGCTAATTCCTGGTTTAGCCCTCTGCTAACTTGAATGGTGGATACAATTATTTAATCTCTTTCAAATGTATCCATTGTTTTACATCTGCTTCTATCACAACTAAAGCTTATAGGAAAATTTCTTTTGAGGGCCAGCTTTGGGTCAGTGTGTATTACGTGACCATTGCTGTCATTACATGCTTTGGCCACTATATCAAATTGGCTTCAAAGTCCGGAAATCTTCCTGGGGGCTTAAATTTGTTATGTCACCCATCTCATACACAGTTAATGATGAGAATGGAAAGTTTGATAAATATAGCAACAGTAATTAAGGGTGGGGCTAATGAATGCTGAACAAGATCAAGATATGTCACCTCTAGAAACATCCTGAGGCTCAAAGCAGTCCCTTAAATGAGGTAAGAAAAGTAAGAATTACAATACAACACATTATTGTGTTGTACACACATACACAGACACACACAGACACACACCGCCATGAATTAATTTTGTGGAAAAACAGTGAAAGCCACTTGCAGGACTTGCATGTGAAAAAGTGAGCACCTTTTTACACAATTTTCCTTGAAGTTGGGGAAGTTTTGTTCATGATTAAATAAGAAACACTTCAACATTTATTCACAGCAGAATGAAACTGCTTAACATGACTTTGGCACTCCTGTCAGAGTGGAATACACACACACTTACATTTTCCATCGCACTATTTCAGTGTCAAACTACAGCCATTAGTTGTGCCTTAATCCTTAAGTGGTTGGGAATGTTATTTTTTTCTCTCACTTCATGTGAATAAAGCTTGTATTTGAAATTTTAGTCATTAGGCTTGTTGCATGAAATTTCAGGAGACAAGTAATAGGAAAGATACAGCAGGGATCGAGACATGGAAACAGAGAAGGAAAGAGACGGGGAAAAACATGATGAGCTAGTGGATGCTCATGATGTCCTCAGACAGCCTTACCTTTAAAGTTCCCTCCTTTGAATCATGCTTTTATTTTTTAGCAGTTATTTAGATTATAGATGATAGATTTCACAAATATTATTTAATATCCAGCAGTACCATTTTAGGGCATACAAAACCAAATTCAATCATCCTCTTAGGTACCCTTTAAATCAACTAGAATGCATACACGTGTTCCTGTTTGATTGTATCTACACACACTGCACATAAATATTTCTGAGCTTGTACTTTTGCAAAGCTTTGTGTGCATATTCATTTGTATGAATTTTTTTGTGTGAGGATGGATTTCTTTTCTGACACATGGGACAACTTAATGCTGATTTATGCCATTTCTTTTCTCTGCTGTCAAGAAAAAGTTTTCCTCCTTCACCAGAGCGGGAACAATGGAGAGGAAAGAATGAGAAAAAACAGAAAGAAAAAAAAATACTAGGCAAAGGAAAACAAACACTGTTTGGAACAAAGGCAAAAGGAGACTATAAGTAAAAGATTAGTGTTATTTGATCTTAAAGAGATTTTGTGTGTAATAGCTCTCTGTTGTCAGGAATAAAAGCAGACACAGTGCAGAACAAAATTCGCTGAGCCTCAAACATAACAGACAGGAAATCTCGCAAACCAAAAGAAAACACAATAAGTGGTTCTTTTTTGACAGGTGAGTCTCAAACAAATTCAACTTTCTGTAAGAAATGTTCTTTTATGAGGTGATGCCTAAATCCCCTCTTTTAAAAATCTTTATGACCACTGAAAACAGGAGTGAGTTTGGGAATAGCAAAGGCCGTCTTGTCCATATGTCTAACTGCAGGGAATTTGCTATGTGGTCATTATGTATATGGTATTCATCAAGATAGAAAACACTTCCACACAAGCTCTTAACCATTTACACCAGTGACAAATACTAAAATTTCTGCTCTATCAAGGTGTAAATACCTAATAACTTAATTAAAACAGACTGGTGACAGAGTCAGGTGACAATCAAATAATGTTGAAATAGACAGACCTTGTGGATTCACCAAATTAAAGCCTTGTGTGAATACTTTCTTTATCATAGGTAACAAAACAGGAACCTGCAGCCCTCTAGAGAAAAACTGACCTACTAATATTAGATGTTTATCCCATGGACCTGAAACTTTTTAATCCAGTTAGGTTGGTATGACCAGTACACATAGTAACTGTGTCACAGTTTTGTTTTTAACAATTGGAATCAATTCATTTCAGCTGCTCACCATCAAGAATTTGCCTCTCCGCCCTTCCTCTTGTCACAGTTTAACAATTCACTTGGTGAGATTTATAGGGTGAATGTGGAAGAAAAGACCAAAGTGGGTCTTTTTCGCAAACTGTCACCGACATGGTCCCATATTTCAAGCAGCCTTTCAAACCGCAGATCACAGTTTCAACCCACACATCATGATCTCAGCCCACACATCATGGTACAAACTGTAGTCTGCTGCTTACCCCGCCAGTGTAGATGTAGTTCATTTTCATACTGAAGCTGTACAGGGGTAAACATTGTTTGTGCATTCCTGTAATTACACCACAGTAAGGTGAACAAATCTGTGCTGCATACATGAAATAAAAGATTATGGCTCCTTGTTGTAACTCTGAATCCCTACAGAGAATATCAAATCTATGCTAAAGCGCACACACACACGCACTTCAACACACACATACATGCAGGACTAACTGTGCCTAAAGCAACACTAGTGGCTCCAACCTCAGTCTTCAAAACCCGTTCCAGCCTTCTGTTGTCATTCCATAAGTCATCCACCACAAATTAAATTTTCTGTGTCAGTGATTTATGCTGTGAAGAAAAAGCCATAAAAATAAAGATCTCTGTTTGAGTCCAAGGACTAGTGGGCTCCCCTAAAAGTTTTATTTATTTATTTTTCTGAGAAATCATAAAACAGCAGAAGTCACAGAACATCCAGAGGTGTTTTTGTAGCATCTTGTCGTTTTAAAGTGTTGTATTTTGGGCGATAAGTCTGTTTTTTTATAAGCTGGGTCTTTGTTATTGTTATAATTTATGACAATTGTGACATAACTTTATAGCTGAGTTCAGTGGGGACAAGCACACGAGGCACAGTCTCATTAATCTTGTTGTCCTCAATAACATAAAAATAAACAAAAACAATATGAAAAATATGAAATCCAGAAATGTACTTTTTGTAATGCTGTAATACACTACAGTACAAACATGTTTTGCAATTTATGCAGCTCCAAATGGCAGCAGCTGTTATGAACTTCAGCTAAGAGAAATTCGACTGTTGGGAAAACAGGGAATATCTACAGCCTTTCAGTTAGAGGGGAGAGAAAACACTTCGGCAACTACTTGCTGTCATTTAGTCTTATACAGCAGGTGCATTTTAACTTGAGAATCATTATACTGTCTAGTAAAATAAAAACAACAAAATAAATTCTTAAAAAAATAATAATCATCTTTGGAACGCCATATTAAAAAGGGATGCTTTCACAGAGGTGCATAAGCCTAAATAATAATGATCAAACTACTACTGAGCATACACATAGTCCATTTTCTACTAGAGTAAAGTTGAATGTAGGACTTACAGTACTTGTAACAAAGTACAGTGTGCTACTACTTTTACTTTAGACCTCAGTTCGTCTTCCACCACCGCTATTTACAGACAAGACCGACTCAAGATGCAAACTCAAAGGTGAGCTCAGGTCACCTTGTAGTTAGACTGTCAGAAGTAGTTATACATATGTGTCTGTGTGTGTGTCTGTATGTGTGTGAGAGACATGAATGTTGAAATCAGTCATTCAGCCACTCTCCAAAGACTCAGCATGAGACAAACAGGCCATGCTGCCAAGACACTGATGTTGAAGACCGGGAAGTTTTTAAACTGCAACCAAACCACTTTCATAGCGTGTTCAAGGGAGGAAGGGGAATTCTCCAAAAGACTAAGTTGTCCACAGTGACATGAAAGTACCATTAAAGGTTTTCCATCATCTGATTTTCTGTTTATTCCATCAAAATGTACGTGGGCTGTGTTTAATGGACTGTTAAAATGACCAAAATGACTAATTGGATGGATCAAGAAGCGTTATAATAAATAGATATTCCTTGTGCTAAACAATAATTAGACTTGAAAAAAATGCAAATAAAAATTCCTAAACAATCTTGCTTATATATTTTTAGAAAAATTTAAGCTGCAAGTATATGCCCACACACGACACTCTGACAAGGATGAAAGACAGTTTGTTCTCTTAATCACTTTATCCAACAACTGACAAGGTGATTAGTGCCAAAATCTGTCTGTGTCTCTGGCAGCCGGCTTTGTCTGGTGTGAGTACTAGAGTACAAAATGTTAAGTAAACATCAGCGGTTAGCAAGATCCTAAAAGTGAGGCCAGGTCTACATTCAGGCATATAGAGGTTTACATAAAAAAAAAGCAGCACAACACTAAGCCATCAGTATCACACAGTTATGAACAATTAAAGAGGTACAGTTTTAAATGGTGATCTTGCAGGTTACAGTGTAGAAATGATTGATATATACATTTATATAGATACTATTTTCACTTCACAAAACTCAAATAAGTCAAGGCGAGACACTGCAGTAAACTCATGATAAATACACATATACGTGTATTTGTAGACATGTTTGTAATTAAGATAATTGTGGATCTAATTGCTTTAGTTTTGTCTGTATTTGCTGAACATTAAGGTTTTGAACGATTCAGCATAATGGGATGTGTGTTTGACTTATGTTGATTCCCCAGTTGTTACTTGTTGTTATGCAGAGGTTATTTCCTAACTTTTAGGTGTAGTTCAGACACACACATAGGAGGAATTTAAGCTTAAGTCAATCATGGAGGACAGGAAGGATTTTTAATATTGAAGTGCAACCACAGGTCTGGATGAGGTATACTATAAAAACAGTGTGACATCCAAAGCTGTAAGGTGGAGTCGTGAGAAATGGTGAAGTGGTTTTCTCAACACCCATCTGACTCATATTATTTGCCAGCTACTTGCACACGACAATTTGCGGCTTACAGCTCCCTATCTAATGCAACGTTTCACTGAGAGTGTGATAAAGGCGTTTGCGCAATCCATCTTCACTCAAAATAGTGCCTTAAATCCTGAGAGGTTACATTACGAGGGGTTTGTAATCTCAGACAGCTCAGAATTTGATTAAAAGATTTCAAAATTTCTTATAAGGATAAATGTAGTTATGTCTGTGTGAGTTGATAGTATTAGACAGCATTGCAACACTGTTGTTGTTTGCTGTTGTCAAGGAGGAGAAAATGATCTGATACGTTTAATTTGTTACTGGAATAGGGTCTTATGTTGGCAGTGCCTCCACTGTGTCTTCAAAATTAATTTTCCTCAAAATAATTATGGAATAATTTGTATTGCACAGCTATTTTTAGTTCTTGAAGTAGACTAGCTAGCTTTTCTGATCAAAAACACAGCACTCCAAAGATGTTAAATCACAGTAATTATTCAAATAATCACAGTTTTAAGTCAGTTGTACTAAGGCCGGTGAAAACAAAGCCAGTGACTTCAGTTCCAGGTCTTATAGCACAAAGATAATAATGATGGTGGTTTAGTTTATCACTCTGTACTGCATGTGTGAGACAGTGAGTGTGTTTATCTCCTCCTATGAATGTCTGTCTCCAATATATTTATCTGTCTGTCTACCTGAATGTCTGCGTCTGGTCTGCCAGTCTGTCTGTCTACAACAAATGTGCATTATCGGTCTCATATTAATCTCCTTTTTGCCAATAAACACCAAACTACACGTAGAGTGGTGTCCGCCAACTCCCTTCTAAAAATGAATGGTGCAAGAAATTGACATTTATAGGGTTCAGGGAAGCTGATCAAACTTCCCCCGGGGACTTTCTCCGGGAAACTGCGGCTCAAACAATGCAAATGACAGCAAATCAGGCCTCACATCAGTACAGCATGCTACAATGATTTTAACAACAAATTACTCACACGTTTGCACGCATAGATGCAGCAGCACATTTATTTACTGACAAAATTACTGATGACGTCTGGAATTAATATACTATGATAGTGTTTGGTAAAGAAATAAGTAACATATATAATATATACACACACATATGATTAAACAAAACAATAAAACAAGACTATGTTCTCTAAATATGACAAGGCACTAGTATAGTACTAATACTGCTGCTGCTGCTGCTGTTTATAATTTTCCGTGAGTGTAAATGTTTTGCACGAGGGTAAAAATGCGTCCAGAAACTTGGTTTGATCAAGTGCCATGGAGTGAAATACTGAAGAGAAATGCAGACATCAAGATGGATATAAAGATTTGTTAAGCAAACAAAGCTTCTTTAACGGCATCTGCAGATTTGCTTTTAAACAACTCGACAAAAAAGTATGTTTATTAAAAATAAGAAAATAATCTATATTCACTACAGAGCTTTGCATTTGCATCATGAGTTATAAGTGAGTTTATTTTTAGAATTCAGTATATAAACAGCTTTTTTTTCTTTCCTTCATTTGAATGCTGGTTAACATTTTACTACTCTGACAACAAAGCTGACATTTGATATACTGAAGTGGGTCTGTTCAACATGGTGCCATCAGATATGGCATGAGCACAAAATGGAACTTTATTATTATTGAGCTGTGGCCTTGATGTAACTACAGTATTACATTGAATACGTCACTGGAGTTTCACCTGTGTGTCACGTACTGTAGATGACAAACAGGTGTAAGGATGGTTACTAGTTAAAACAACTTCGGTTGAGGTTAGGATTAGGTTAAAGCAATAAAATTTAAATTGAGGTTTAGCAACAAAACTGTTTATTTTAGGTTGGGGAAAGTCATTGGCCATGGTTAAATAAGACAAACTTCTTCCTAAAAATGAAAACTTCTCGCAGTAAAATACTTCCTGGAAGAGCTGGGTATTGAACCAAAGTCAGCAGACTTAAGGCAGATGTAAACACCCATTCATCACTCCAACCACAATACCATTACTTTCCATCGTACTGTTTCCATGTCAAACAAATGGCTGATTTTGTTGAAGAATAAAATTATATTTTCATGAGGGGAGAAATGTGCCTGTCGGCTTTCATGCAGGTACCACATATTTGTTTTTTTAAAGATATAATTTCTGAAAATTTTAGATGACCCGGCTTGTCTGTATCGATGCTGAAGAGACGAGAGCCTGGACCAACATACTGTAGGTCAAAACCTGTGTCAGTATGGTGTCAGAGTGAAATTTGCAGTAATACAGAGTTGTTACCTGTTTTATCTTAGCGGAATCAAAACTTAAATTTGTTTTGGGATTTCATTTTTTTCTGAAATTATTGAATTTGGCCTTTACTACACCTCAATGGATCTGCAATCATCCGACAGTCGATCAACAATTCCTTTGACTTTATTGTCCTACTTGACCTTAGAGAGATGAGTTCCTCTGCCTCCTCTTCTTGTTCTGCTACAGGTTTTCATGTTCTTGGATGGTCCTCACCAAAGGAGGCAGTGTTATGCCAGAAAAGATCCACATCACAAATCAAATATGTTTATAGTTGTTCCAAATGGCAACACTCAAAGGCAGAGTGAAAACCTGGAAGTCATAGAGAGGGTGGAGACATAATATTGTTTAAATATGGAGATAGTGGCACACGTTTCTAGAGAATCTTTGGAAGGTATTCATAGCATTGCAACCAGTTGTTTATGTGAAAAGTGATGGATTAGTTGTGAAGAGAGAAGTTCAAACCCTGGCTCTTTTTTCACCTCGCTATGACCTGAAGTGGGTGTGAATGTCAGATTGGCAGTTTTGGAAGTTACAGAAATTGCCACACAGTGCGTTTGTGTATCTAATTATTTTCCAGCACCCATAGGTGTCTTTCATACAACAAAATGTGGCGTCATGCCTTGTGTAATTGTAAGCATGTACTACATGGGCAGCTTAGTTCTTAGATTGTTTTCTTGTCTTCCTAAAGAGCACTTGTAATAATGTAATTTAGCCTCTCTGCAGAGTTGCATTGTGGGTGGTATGGAGTTGTCAGCGAATGAGTTGTTGTAGAGACTATTGTCAAATACCGACCCTGATCATGGGTTGAAGCCTCTTCCCAGATTTATTTTTAGTCGGGTAAAATTGCACAAAACGTGAAGTGATCCACCACTAGCACATACTCATGACCCTTTGCTTTGCTCCATGTGCAGCTGATCAGCTTAAACGAGTTTAAAAGGTGGACTGGTCCTCATGCTACACACTGGTTTTCTCTGGGGAACATGTAGATGTTTCTGCTTAATGCAAGCACATTTTTTTCAGGACATGTGCTTTCAGTTTGTCCCCAGAATGCCAAAGAACTCATTCATCTTTCTGCGTAATAGACTGGAAATCCTCAGTGTGTACCCTGCCTCTTGCCCACAGTGTGCTAGGATAGACTTCTGCTGCTATCTTATACTGCCTCCTTCTATTGTAGAAATGTAAATTTCTCATTATTTATGTCACAAACCACTAGAGGAGAGTCAGGGGTTGCAGAGGGCATGCCACACAAGCCTAGGGGGGACGCATACTGACTTCTACATTTACCTTCAGTGAGTAGCACGTGGCCTTGCTGTATTTTCTCTTTCACTGTTGTGACTGACAAGCACCTATTCTCCAAGACCAAAATAATTATGAACTAGTTTAGCTCCAAGCTGTTATATATTTTTAAGTTATATTGTATTATGTGCAGCAAAGTGCCTGAGAGTAACATTTTGGTGTGGACATTTGTACCCAGTGGTGCGGTTCACTAACCCGACTGTGCCAGAGTGTTTGTTATACAGATGCCATCCTTGGAAACTCTATCTATCTATCTATCTATCTATCTATCTATCTATCTATCTATCTATCTATCTATCTATCTATCTATCTATCGCTGGCTATCATGGGAAAACTTCAACCAATCGGATCAACAAACTATATAATGCAGTCATTATATAGACGTTAATCATTATATGACTCTTACTGAAGCCAGTTGGAAAAGGGGCGAAAACTTTTCCATCAAGGAAATCCTTCAGTGCCGTTTTTTTTGTTTCTTTCAATGAAGAAGTACTCTCCAGTTCTGATAATGATAGCAGCATCTATGCTAACCTCTTGAACAGCCACTATTGTTGTTTCACGTACATGACATACAGTTAGCATTAAACCATACCTGTAGCTCATGCTGTAGCCACCAGCAGTTCCTCATATGATGCAGATTGGTCCGCAACCACTGTGTTCAGACACATAGCTTAAAGCCTGGCAAAATGGATTCTGGTGTGATCTCGTGATGCCTCACAAGGTTAGCAGTTCACGGCAACACTGGGCAGACATGAAGTGTAGACAACAACAATTATTGTTTGCTGATTTAACAATCTTTCGTGTTGGAGTATGGTTTCTTTTATTTGTTTTTTAATGAAATCACAATGAGTAAAAAAGGGGAAGTCATCATGTGGGAGGAGTGTTTCATGGGAAAAGACAAAGAGACGAGTGGGAAGTGAATGTGTTGTTCTGCTGACCACACTGAGAGGGTCTTTCCACAACTGGTTAGTGCAATAGAAGAGTTTGGTGCGTCAGGCTGGCCTAAGGCATACATATGAATCAATACATTTGAGTTTATTTACTGTTTTGGCTTAAAATCTGATTCGTTCTCTAAGGTAAAAAAAAGTTAGAAAAATTAATCAATTTTAGATAAAAATTAGCTTCCAGGTACAATCTTTAAAATATAGTATTAGCGTTTTTCAGCTAATCTAAACTTGGCCCTTGCAGGTGTCTGGATGAACTTCTAGAAACATCATAGTAGCACTTTTTAAATTTTTTTTTACATAGAATAGAATAGAATACTTTATTGATTCCTCGTGGGGAAATTCTTTTTTCAAGTTTTTACATAATTGGCCCGAAATACAACCACACAGACACAAAGGGCTCATAGACATGTGGTGAGATGGTGGAGATGGTGGAGTGATGGGCAGCCACGTAACGGCGCCCTGGGAGCAGATACGAGTTCAGTACCTTGCTCAAGGGCACATCGGCAATGCCCAGGAGGTGAACTGGCACCTCTCCACCAGTCCCCCCTCCACACTTTGGTCCATGCTGGACTTGAACCAGCTGCCCTCCGGTTCCCAAGCCAAGTCCCTACGGACACACCACCATGCTGCAGGCCCACGGCTTGTTAGGAAAGAAATTAGCCTTTGCAAGAAAATACCCTGTGGTAAATGCATTACTATGAATACTAACTGTAGTTACCCTCAATTCAATTTTCAGTATTACCCCAGTATATTGCTGTCAACAGCAACTACTACATGTCAGTGTTTTAAATGTGGAATATCAGTTTTTGTATCAAACCAGAGAGCACTACTGATTACCAAGACCACCAGTGTTCACGGTTCACTGCTCGGGATGTTGCCACGGCACGCAGATGATGAAGCACTGGAGTAAACTGAAACATGACTTTAATTGATTCCTGGTGACAATCATTCAATGCTGGTGAAAATCATCTGACTCACTTCCCCAGAAAAGTGAAATCATAAAAACAAAGAAACACATCGTGTGTGACTTTGAGTGTCATCACTGTTTGTTGCCTGCCTTGATGCTTTTCCAATAAGGGCTTTGTCTGCTCAGAACCCTGGTAAATACCAGGAAACACAGACAGAGCAGTCACTTCCACAGAGGGCCAATTATGACATTCAGTGTTCTACAGTATATTAATGTGGTTCACAGCAGAGGTTAGGTAAACATTTTATATGCTGAAGTTGTTGTTGACGGATTTGTCACTGTGGGCAGTTTATGCTGTTTCTGCTGTTTTAAAATACAGATGGTACTCTGAGTGTTGTAAATGGGGTTTTTAAGCAACAGAGAAAACGGGGTTGTTTTGTGGTGCGGTTACCACAATGGAGTCAACCCTCAATCCAGGAGTGTGAATCACTTTCTTAATTAGAGAACCCAATCTAAACCACATGTAAACAATTAGCCTTCAGGATAGCAGGGTTATTCCTATGTATATATGTGTGTGCATGTGTATGTGTGTGTGTGTGTGTGTGTTTGTGTGTGCGTGTGTGTGTGTGTGTGTGTGTAATTGTGTGCGTGGTGTGGATACAGAGTAGGAATGCTGCAGTAATGCTGCACTATTTCCAGACCTTGACTGAAACAGTGTAACAAAGTCCATACCAAAACTGAAAGGATGATTAATAACTTATGGTACACACAATCTTGCTCTTTTTATGATCTTTGTATTCATTAGTAGTTATTTAACCATTATCTACAGGGTAGGTTGACTGACATGCTCTTTTTCAGCAATGTCTTGTTAACATCTATCCATCTTCAGCTGCTTATCCAGGGTTGGGTCGCAGTGGAAGCAGGCTAAGCAAGGGCGCCCAGTCCTCTCCCCATCCACATTTTCCAGCTTCTACACAGGCGCTCCAAAACCAAATAAGCTATATAATTTCTCCAGCATGTTCTGGGTCTACCCCCGGGGTATCCTACCAGTTGGATGCGCCAGAAAATCTGCAAAGGAATGCCCATGAGGCATCCTGATCAGACGCCTGAGCCTCCTCAACTGGCTCCTTTTCGTACATGAACACGCAGCAGTTCTACTCCTTTTTTTTTACAATGTTGGCCACATAAATGCATGCTGTTGGTACTGGTTACTTTTTTTTTAACTGTAATTGAACAAGCCACACCAGCTAGCCAGTTATTGTCAGCAAAACCAAAGGCCAGAGCCATAAAAGAGCTCTAGTACCAAAATACACTGCTCTCAAGAGCAACAAATTCCTCAGCAGGAATGATATAAACTTCGAAGCTTAGAACAAAGAGTGGGAGAGTGTGAAATATTTTCAAGCATATGTGTGTGGTTTAAAAACTTTTTCAAAGATAACCCAACAGAAACAAACATTACAATCAGCAACAAGAATTGATTAATGATTTGATGTGTAACAGGCCTACTGCATATATTATTACCTTTGAAAAACCCAGTGTTTGCTGCAGTTGAAATAAGTTGTAACTCGACTTAAGCAGAAAAATGTGTTGTACTTTCTCGGCCAATTCTGGGTGTACTTCAAAGATTTTTGTCTGTAAATACAAACGACATTAAGATGGGCCAACCACAATAAAAGCAACAAACCATTTAACTCATCTCCTCAAAATGGCTGCTTTTCAAAGTGACAACTAATCCTGCCCCTCAGGGAATAATAGCTGATGTCTATTTAAGATGAATCTCCTTGTTTTTTCCAATTAATAGTCTTTTGATAACATCAGCCCCTCCCTGTACTTCAAAGAGCAGAGCCCCCAATGACATGCCTTACTGATGGAGAGCTTAAGACATCCCAGGAAGCATAACTCTTGAATAAGGAAATCCTTATTTGTGCCAAGGCATTGTGGCTCTGACCACACTCTCTTCCTTACTTGCTATCCCTCTTTGTTCCTTGCTCTGTCTCCTGTCTTTCTGTGTCTTCTTCTGTAATTATCCTAGATTTCTTCTCACTATCTCACCCTGTTTGTGACTCTCTTTCTGTCTCTTTTCTAATTTGCTGCCACCCACCCTTCTTTCCTTTCTCTCTGTCCCCCCGAGGCCTCGAAACCCTCTAATCCCTGCATGTTTTCACCACATAGTGACAAACCAGAGGATGCAATTATGCAAGAATCTGTGTGTGTTCATGCATTTTTGTTTTTGTGCATGGACACTTTTTGCGCCTTGTGTATTTATGGGCATGTCTTTGTGTGCATGTACATAATATACAGTACATCTTTGTGTTTGTTCCTGTGTATGTGTGTGTGCATGTCCAAGCGCACACCTCTCCCATCTTCCAAAATGGTTTGTGGTCTGAAGGGTGGGAGGAAGAGTAAAAGAAAAAATGTGTGGGCCAAGAGGTGTTACTCCCTTGCTGTTGATAAGAAAACATCCCAGTAGCTTTGATTTTTCAAAGATTTCAAACATCTATCATCTATTAACATTTATCAGACACAATTTTACATTATAAACATGTTATGTGCAGTACTTTTTATGCTCCTGTTTACTGGAAACATTTGAGGGCACTTTATGTGTTTTAATAAACAACACTTCCGTGACAAGGAATACCATTCATACAAGTCAAAATACTGTTTTACATGAAAACTATTAAACATAATAAATACAAATAAATACACACTGTATTTGTATCATACTGCTTTTCTTTGTATCTATCTGAATTATGGTATGAACTCTTACCAAGGAGCAAGACATAGGAATGCAGTACCCTGTTAAATGTTGCTTGACAATATGACAAATAACTGATAAGACACTATAAACAAGTGTGTGTGAGTATGAGAGAGTGATTGCATAAAGAAGTGTGTCTGTGTGTTCTATAAACAACAGCACAGCTCTGTTTTGACCCTCTCTGCAGTATGTTTGCTCATTAATGCTGCACTGATCCTCTGGTCTTACAGTTAAAACTGTCAGTAGGTGCAAACTGGTACATGCGATACTTTATACAGTCAGTACTTTGGAGCAAGTGACGATCTGCAAATCTAAAGATCAGGATCTTCTTTGGTGGTCAGGGATGACTGGCAGATGATGGGACTGTTGGTGCTCTGTGTGTTTGCAGCTGTGTTAAACTACATTTCTGCCTCTACAGAAGTCTGCACCAATACCCTCCTACCTGGAGCTAAAGGTAACGCATGCCCCATATGAGTCTGCCTGTGTGTCTCTGTGTGTTTTGTTTTGTTTTGTGTTTTGTTTCTGTACTTAAACATTTTGTTGACAATCCTATAATTCGTAAAGCAAAAAATATAAAATGTAAAAAAGAGATTAAAATCAGATTTGTAAATTTCTCCTACAGAGCAAAACTCTCTGACATGAACAGATTTAAAGCAGACAAATTATCAAAGATTGTACTTGTTTGGAAGGACCAAAAAATATGTAAATATACTATTCTCTATACATACTTATCTCCTGTTTGGGCTCTTGTGTGCTCACAATCTCCACTCTTATTTGTTTATCGTGTTGGAGATAAGTTTATGACCTTGTAGTAAATGTATATGTTCTCACAATGGAAATGCCAATACGTATATGTGTCAAATAAAAAAAAGTCTTAGTGGAAAATTCAAGGAAACACCCAAAATATGCTTCAGGGTTTACAGAGCTGATGATAAAGGTACCAAGCATGTAATGTCCTGTAGTTTATTAGCTAGCAGTCTGCTACCCCATAGTCTTTTGGAGGGAAAGCCTCTCCGTGTGTGTTTTCCATTTTACGACATCCAGTAGCTTGTTCCCCTGCTGATTCAGACAGACAGACCTAATAAAATACAGTTAAGCTACCCACTTTTTCAGCTCCATTCACGCTATTGAAAAACATGTCTTTTAGCTCTAGTGTAAAAAAAAAGATAGAGCTGTTACTTCAGGTGTTGACAGAAAAAGATATGTTAGCTGCAGTCTCTGTTTTAGTAGTTTTAACTAGCGGGTCAAGTGAAAAGGCGACATCATACATACACACAATAGTAAGTGAGCACACATTCTGTCAGCTTTCCACAGAATTTTCTGTGCTAGTAAGAAAGCCCCATTGTGACAGTGCATATTTAGACAGCTGCTGCTAAACTGAACTGATTATTTGAACAAGACTCATCCCAGATACGACTGACCAGAGTCAGTCAGAGTGTGTAAGCTCACGTCTGCGTTTTCGAGTGGGTGTCGGACGAGCATTTTTCTGTGTGTTTCAAAGGCTGAAAAATGTGCACGAAACTGTTCTTATTTATTTGAACTTTTCATCACACATACTTTTATTGCATTTACTGGTACTTTGACTTCAGCATTTTTAAATAGATTTACTGGCATTTTTTCTTTTATTATTGAGGCGTAAGAAAAACACTTGTCACATGGCACACCATGAATTCATTTTTACTCTCTTGTGTCACAAGGTATGATCCTATTGCTAACTAACATGTTAAATTACTGCCAGAATATACTGTATTTGGCATTGGAAATCTCTCTGTGATTTGACACCTTAATCACACAAGTGAGGCATGTTAGTAATTTCACGGTGCATGGTTTCCTTTCAGTAGTCCAGAAAAGGAAATAATGTTATGCAGGCAAAATACTTCAAATTGCAGTGATTTAGGTTACTTACAAATGTCTACACTGTTTGCAGAACTGAATAATCAATTTTCCTAAGTACTCCTCCAGGCTAATAGAGGGGTTTGTTACAATCCTTCATTTCAAAGTCCAGTCCTTGAAAAGATATAAAGTGCTGTTGGCATCAACAAATAGGGCAAAATTGTAGCTCTAATAAAAACTCTGAAAGCCTTTCAAGATCTCTTGCCTGGAGCTTTCTGAGCAGTGGAATCACCAGAGATATTTCTCCTACACTTTATTTGTGCTTTTAACGATGTTAGGTTCAAAGTGAATGCCCATCTTGACTCCATTTCTCTTAAGTAAGAAAGTCAAAAATCTAGTCTCAGTTTTACCAGCCATTTCAAGTCAATAACTAAATCAACCTATTATCATAAATAGCATAAGATACAGCACGACTTCAAGGATACATGTCTAAACAGGATTTAGAAATCCATGCTTTCTCAAGTAGGTTGGACTACTATAATGATCTTATTTTCATGTCTCTCCAAGAAAGCACTATGGCAGTTTCAGCTCATTTAACTCTGCTAGAGTTCTCACAGAGACTATGAAAGCTGAATGCCAACTCTCTGATCTCTATACTGGCTACCAGTCACAGAATTGACTTTAAGTTACTCCTAGTTGTCTATAAATCACCAAATGGTTTAGCGCCAAAATACATTTCTCAATTCCCTCTGCCCTCCAGGCCACCTAGGTCATCTGGAAAAGGTCTGTTAACTGTTCCTAGAGAAAAAAAACATAGTGAAGCTGGATTTAGGTATCGCAGATTTGTCTGTTTGAAAAACAGAAGAACTTTTATGTTCATAATTGAAACTTACACTGTGTAAGACTTGCAGCTTTAAAAATAGTCTTTTATCTGTCTTTCTACACTTTAAACTTCTTTATGTAAAGCACCTTGAATTGCCTTTGTGTTATATGCTATATAAATAAAGTTGCCTTGCCTTGTGTCACTAATACTTAAAAGTGTGTAGGACTTAGGGTAATAAGAATCATGTTTTTGTTACCTTAAAATTATTCTTTTATATCTATAGACTCTGCGGGTCTTCCAGCATGCTGAAACTCTAGCCGGCTGGCCCTATGTAGGGCCTTTTCACCTTTCTCATGTGTTTTGTGGTCAGTGTATTTTCTACTTCAAACTAGGAACAAGAGGGTGAGGCAACACGGTTGCAACCCACTATATTAAAATGAAAATTGTGTTAATAAACATCCACATTTGACTCCACATTTGATTCAAACTTAACTTTACAGTAGGGCTTGTACCCAAACCCACAAAAGAACCTGCACTGAATCTCGTACACAAACATTTAGTCACCCAAGCACTGGGCTGTTGTACTTCTTGGCCAGCTGTTAGTTTTGATAATTTATCATCATCCTGTGATGGTTTTCATCCATGCCAGCAGTGAGTGGGAATGCAGATTTAACCCAGGGCACATTGGGAAAGCTAGCCAGTTGTTATACTGCAGCTTTCTGAATAGACCTGGGAAACATGTTCTACTTATGCAAATCAAATCCCACTTCATTCTGTCTTTTTTTGAATATAGGTGACCAAGGTGAGATTGGAGAGGAGGGGGCTCAGGGAAAACTGGGGAAAGATGGACCACCAGGACTTCCAGGTATCCAGCATTTATCTATCTATTATATACACTGTATATGGTGGGGGGAAAGGAGATAGTCATAGGAATGCGGACAGAAACATATAAGATACTTCACTGTTAAAAGAGTATGATTTAACATTACAGTCCTATAATATTTTTTATTTCCATGAATTCTTCTTCCTTGTCAAAGTCTGGTGCCTACATTGATGCAACTTGACTTGTTGTTAGTAGGTTTTATAGAACTTTTCTCACAACTTTATTATTCTCCAAGACCTAACAGACTTTGATATACAAAGATGATCGTGTTCTCCTTTAAGGCCAGCATTATAGTCCAGAAAAAATAACGTTTAGTTTGTTATCAGACTGCGGTTGAAGATGATTCATTGAACAAATATTAGTGTCATCACAGTGACTCCAGGTCTGTTTTACTTAGTGTGGCAACCACACAAGTTCCAGCTAGTTGGATGACTTTGTGAGTGACAGTAAAATCAGATCAACAAACAGTTGTAGGTCACTGTGCATTGCTTGATGTTTAATTAGGCTGTACTAAACTTTGCAAAGTTTCACTTTGTTCTGGTACATTTTCCCTTGGTTTAAAAATTTTAAAGAAATAATCTTGTATCTCAGAACAACACTGGTTGCTGCACAGCATTATCCTATTGGTACAAACATCTGATCAACAGTAAAGTCTACTTTGTCTTGATACAAAACATCCTCCGCTTCCGTGTTTATTAGCATGCTTGCAACATGTGAAACAAGGGAAAAAGGACAACTAAAAGTGGAAATAAAACCCAGCAAAAATAATGGGTGGGAAGGCCTCATGTCTCTTTTGCACAGAAGCATAAAGTCTGACTTCACCCGTCTGTAATTCAAAAATATAATTTAACATGCTGCTGTAACCTGGACAAACAACCACATCTTACTGTGAGCTCCCAGACAGCCTGCGTGACTTTGCCCTGGCAGTAGTTTTTGCTTTTTCCTGCTCTAGACAGCTTGCTTTCCTTTGCTGTGGGGTACATACAGAGGCTTGCTTTGCTCTGTGACAGGCAGACAGGCAGACAGACAGACAGACAGACAGACAGACAGACAGACCTGGACTGCTGTGTTTCTGTGGAGGAAGCAGACGTGTTAATTGCTTCTGAGGAAAGGAGTGGCGTCCCACTCCGTTATACGGTATTTGTTCCAACTGGGCTGGTAGACGAGCTGGCCAACCAAACAGCCGTATCATATACACAGATGTGTGCACACGCACACACATGCACACATTGAGACATACATACAATGTACTATCTGCACACAAAACACAAGGAGGCAGATATACATGCACAGCAACATAAAAACACAGTACTGTACATAATTGTACATACACGCACACACACTGGTTCCTGGCTGCTCTCTTGCTCTCTGTAGATGTTTGTTTTATTAAATAACTTCACACAGAGGTTGTACACACACACATACATGCACACACTTTACAAAAACAAACACACACTTCTCTCATCAGACTGTCTGAGAGACAAATGCCAGGAATGATTGAGTCTTTTTCCAAAAGTGTAAAGAAGGAAGAAAGTATACGTATGAACCTTTTTTCAACTTTTCTACTCTGCGGATATTTTTCAGCAGTATAGTGAACCCAATCATTATGGTTTTTCTGTGTGTATGCGTACTGTAGGAATGAACGCATGTTCCTATGATGACTTTGTAAGTAAGTCAACAGCTCAACAGATGACGCATGTATTCCCTGTCTTAATTTAAGCCTTTTTACAGGAAACAGTTGCTTAATTTTGGAATGTTAAAAGGAAATACATGACTGTGAATGCTCTGGTGGGCTACAAAAACAATTTGTTGATTCATTGAGGTCAACAAACACATTTTTTAATTGAGCTTTACTTGAGGTGAGAATTTCAGTGTTACAGAAAGTAGACTTAATTGTTATGCAATGTTAATCTTATGAAGAACCTATTGGAATGAAACATTTACAACAGATGGAAAATGTGACTAAGTGTCTTCATTTCACATGACCCAGCTCTCTTCCTCTGTTAACTAAGCTCTGAAAAGTAGAAATACCAGTATTCATATTTGTTCATTATGTTTGAGCAAACAATGTGTAATTAACGATCTGATCTATGGTCTGCTTAGCATTTTAATCTCTTGCATTTTTGCTACATTAAGTCTTAAAAACATTCTGTCTGTGGAAGCTGTATGACTGTTTTTGAAATAGCTTAAAGTTATTTGAAATGTGTCTTTGGCTGTGCAATTAGAATGAAAAATGTCGCCTCCGCCTCATTATCCTCCAGCAGCTGGAGATTTCAGACGTTAAACCAGTTGGAGGGGTTTGCCATTATAAAGAGTGACTGCAGTGATAGGAAGGACTGTTATCTGGACGTTTAGATAGACGGTTAAACTGGTAAGCATAAGCACTGGGAAAACAACATTAATCAACCTTTATAGACACTGAAGGAATAACAAGAGACCGACAGATTAAATTTCTTCATATAGCAAAAAGTAAACATTCATAATCACTGTTCACACTCAGTTCTCAGGTCAGTATTGTCAAAATATTTACTTAGTGATGCTGCTTCTCAGGCATTCGCAATGAAAATTACGCAGAAATTGCCCATAGATTGTAATGAAGTAGTGACATTTCCCATAGGCCAGAGCTTTGCAGAATCTACCAGACCTCACACAATCCATAAGACCTCACACCTTTCGCCAACACTTCTCACAAATCATCAAGTAGAAAATCAACATGAGAAAGTGGGAAACAGGAAATAGTGAATAGCTGGCTGCGTGTATGTGTGTGTGCATGTATGCGTATGTGTGTGTGGCAAATCCCTTTAATAGCAATAGGCCTCTCCAATGCGTCACTTAGTATTTCAAATGCCATCAATTTCCAGTTGAATAGTTTCCTGAGGAAATACTCATTCAAGTGTTGGCAGAAGGCCTCAGTCTGTTCTGTAGTTTTCCCATATTCACACTGCACACACACACATGCACACACACCCCCACACACACACACACACACACACACATACTCAATATTTCTCTCTCCCACATTCTGATATTTTCTGTCCTCCTATACTTTGAAATTTACATAAATACACTGAAACATCCAAAATCCTGCGTGTTCTCTCATACCATGCCAGGACTGTGGAGTAACAGAGTATTCAGATATAACATTACATGACTGTAACTGTTACAGTCATTGCAATGACAACAAATCAGATCAAATATGATAATAAATAATCACTATAGATGCTTATAAATTAAATAAGTCAACTTAAATCATGAACTTTATTGATTACATAGAACACACACATAAAATCACATAAAAAATAAAAATGCATGCACTTACTCTGTTTATCACATTCCATGTTCCAGTTTGACTAAAGCATATCCTGCACACTTTCTCTGGGACTATATTCTTTCCTCAAACAGCCTCTCAACACAAAGTACTTTAGTTAGTCCCCAAAATAAATCAGCATTTTTTCCTATAATTTATTTACTGGCATACTAATAATGAGAACAACAGCATCAATTTAAGAGCCAAACTATGCAGTGATTGTTGGAAAAATACCTCAGGGCTCACAGAGATAATCTCTAGAAGATGAGATGGGACGATGCAATTATATTGATTAGGCTTGAAAACAAACAAAATAATCAGAAAACAAAAGAAAAATGATGAAAGCTATGAAAATCAGTCATAATTATGAGAATATGACAGACTTGAATGGATCTTCAAAAACAATACCATATTTACTTTCTGGAAAATGTTGTGCACTACCTCTGTATATTATGTTGGATTGGAAAGTCAGAATTACAAACTGAGATGATTTCTTAATTTCAAATATGTCTTCTTGCCTAGGAGTGCTAGGAGAGACAGGACTTAAAGGCGAGGTGGGCCACACAGGAAAGATGGGACCAAGTGGAGACAAAGGTATAACAAAGGAAATCACTCATTTAAATCCAAAGTTCATGTTTCGGTTAGTTTTAATGTAAATACTGCCTCTGTATCTGTAATCTTCTCTCTTTCTCAATGTCTCTCTCTGTTCCAGTTAATCCTGTACTGCAGTGTAAACAGAAGCCTAATCAGTTTTTCAAGCATTGTTAATTCCAATATATTGTATGCAGTACAGTACACAGTAATCAAATGAGACAGTGCACTGGACGGAAAGCTACTGTACCAATCGTCCCTTAAAACGACGCATCTCCAAAATGGGAGAAAGTAAAGTTGAACTTGCTGCTGTGAGGTTCTGCTGGACCTTAATGATTTTATTATTGCTTAAAAGAAGAAATATAGTTTCCTGAGATCCTCCTAACCTCCTAAGTTTGGACAGCTGCTCCATAACCACAGACTAAAAACATTAAAAGACGTAGAATGGATATGTCTACACAAATCAGCAAACCTAATTAGTCCCAAGACTAATAAACACAAGGGGGATTTACTTTAAGCCAATAGCAATTTTCCTTGAAAACTACGTATTTGTCCCCATTTCTTTTATGTTTTAAGTTATCACATCCAAAGATAGAAGAAAACATAATCCTACAGTATGATCTAATGCAGTTTCTTTGCCCAGGGTAGCTGAAATAATTTTTATTTTAAGTTTTTATTTTTATGAGCAACCACGTTCCCCTGCCTTTCTAGACATTGAGACTTTTCTCAGTATTCATTAGGTTTAATACACTTACAGGAAAGTGGCTGTGCATCAGCCATCTCAGGCAAAGGAGTGAGGTCACACGTTTGGATTTTCTGTGGCTCATAAAACACCTGGGGGAAAAACACATTTTCAGAGCAAATGTCAGTGTTAGTAGAATCTCAAACTAAAACTCAGCTACTCTTTACAGAATTTTGAACATAATACAAAAAATAGTGTTAATGTCCATGTCTACACTGGCAAAATTGGTGTTCATTCAAGATAAGATTATTATGATACATGAGGCAGTATGCTGTGCATCTGCTATATTTTTATGCTTATGTCTTTTTATTAGTAGTAGTATGTACAGTAGTTTATATAGTATAGCATTAGTAGAGTATGACTAGACCTTGCATTTTACTTGGGCTACAGACCAACTGTCCTGACTATAAAACTATGTATGGAAAACCATCCAACTAACTGCAGCAGAACTGTGTGGGGGGATTGTACCCCAGATGCAACACTGCACTGCATAGCTGGTAGCATTTTCATTTAATAATCCATTGAGTTTTCAGATTTCTTGTGCTCAAACTGTCGCTGCTTGCAAAAAAAAAAAAAAAAAACTGAGACTGGTCAGATTGTACAGTTACAATGTGTACCTATATTGAATACTGTTGTGGTTCCTCCTCATACAAAACCAGCCTATTGTTATGTTTGTACTGTAGCCCACTTCCCCAAAATTTTCAACTGTCAGTTTATTTTCTCAGCTCAAATGTAAGTGAGTATGTTCTGGATTCATTTACACACAAAAGTTATACATTTATCCACTTCTCTTTATTTAAAAACACCATGTGTTGTCATGTTGAGGTCTATTTGGAACAATTAAATTAAGTTACAATAGCGTGAGATATGAGTAAATCTATACCTGTGTGAAGCCTTTTTTTAATGTTTTATGTGTGATGCAGCCATCTGGTGGTAATCTTTTGTAACTACATCATAATGCCATATTTAAGCGATTTAAAAACAGGAAAAAGTGACTGTCCAGGATCACAGATAGATCAGAAGTCAGAAAAATTGTCTCACCAGTGACTTCTATTTCTCTGTAGGTGACAAAGGTGACACAGGTTTGGATGGGCCATCTGGTTTAAAAGGAAAACCAGGTGAGTAAGTCTTCAACATGCAGACGTACTTTGCTCATGACTGATATGTGACAATACCTCCTCTCAGAGCAACATGATGAGCAACTGGAAACTTATAATGTGTCAGTATTTCCCTGCAACTTCAACACAGTCATGCGAGTGGGTTTGAACTGGTAAATTTGTAAGAATTATAACTATAACTATATTTGTTTCGAAGTAATAAAGAAAACAAACATTTGTTTGTGACGAGTTCCTATAAAATGACTGAGAAGATGGCTGCAGTACAGGCCTGGCAGAGCACCAACACGAACAATACCAAGCGTTCTGATTACTCTGTGTAAATATCATAAAAATCTGCAGCAAATAAGCAAATAATCACTTGTCAATCACTTGTATTAATTCAAATAACCCAAGGCAAGGGTGGAGAAGGCTTTTTCCATGCAGCAGCACAGCACTTGTTTACATAGAGTGACTGTGGACTTGATAGGCTCTTAGAAGGCTAAAGAAAACACAGTGGTGCTCTACTATAATGTCTTAATATTAACACTAATATACTGTGGTATAGTTCTATCACAGCCAGTCCAGATCATCAGTCCTTAATGTCTTTTCTGTTAAAATAAAGGTTAATTAAAAACAAAAAAAGTGCAGGAAGGTGATTATGTACTGTTACATCCTGTACACACTCAAATCATATACAGGCTTTTGTTCAATCCTTCAGGCACAACATGTGACTGTGGCAGGTACAGGAAGGTGGTTGGACAGCTGGATGTCAATGTAAGCAAGCTGAGGAATGCTGTCAAGTTTGTGAAGAATGGTGAGTGTTGAATGCTATGTTATATATGATATGATATGATAACACACACAACAAAATGTTAAGTAGCAGTAAGCAAGCCGAACATCCTCAGTAAGTGTGAAAACCATAACAAGACACATGACAACAAGTCACACCCTTTCTTTCTCAACAACAAGGCACTTCTTTCTCCAAACAGAAAAATACATCCTTATTTTTATTCTTAATGCTGTGTCAGCGCTGTGACAGTCATGTGGCTGAAGGTTTACACTGGTGCAACACCACCAATGTGGTTTGTTTTACTAAATGCATATTTTTTTGTGGCTTGGTTTGTTTAGATATTCACACATACACATTACGTATGAAGAGAACTAGATTATAAATAATATAAATAACCTAAACACCTAACGACCTTTAACTCGAACTGTGCAGTCATCTTGGGTCTGAAGGAAACAGAAGAGAGGTACTACCTGCTGGTGAAGGACCCCAAGAGGTTCAGAGAGGCTTCAATGAACTGTAAGCTAAGAGGAGGCAGCCTGGCCATGCCAAAAACCAGCAACACCAATCGTCTCATGGCAGACTATGTCAGTCAGGCAGGACTGACACGAGTTTACATAGGAGTACAGGCTCAAAGCAAGGACACAGTAAGTGGTCAAATTCTCCTAAAACCTTGTTATACTATGAAGAATTAGTCTTTAGGATTAATTTAGAATTAATAGTTTCTCTGTTTTTTTTTTGTTGTCAGGATGGAACAAGTAGTTATGTATATGCAGACTCCAGCCCTCTGCAGGGGTTTGCATCTTGGAGCCCAGACGACGATCTACACATACACACCAATTCAACCTGTGTGGAGCTACTCAGCACTGGAACATGGGGTCATGTGGAGTGTGAAGCCACCATGTTTTTCATCTGTGAGTTTCCAAAGAGCAGGAGAAGAGGAGGAGGAAGAGGGACACCTGGCTTGGCGCCATCATGAGTCAATGAGACATTTAGACTTGCATGAAAAAGAGATACAAGTATACATATGTATTTTGTTGTATAGAATTGGTATTTTATGTAATTCATTCATGTAATAAAACATAAATGAAATGAAAAATAAATGTTTCTGCATACTCAAATAATGCTGCTTTCCTTAAAGACTGGAAGAATGGCATTATACCATCACAGAAAGACAGGCAGAGCAGACAAACAGATGGTAAATGTCTGCTGCATCTAATCAACAACAGAATGTTATTTGAATTGATTAAATGAGTTGCATATTTGTGTTGGTCCACAGGTTGGTGTTAGTGTGACATGTCACATGTTATTTGGAAAACTATCAGAACTTTGAGCAGTTCATAAAAAATGTAGTAGGTGTAGGTGGCATCTAGTGGTGTAGTGGCAGATTGCAACCCAGTTACCTCACCCACTGCTTCCAGGAAGAGCACGAAGGAGAAATTACGATGGTTGCGAAACACAAGGAAAATGTGAAAGGCCGTGAAATTTTCTACAGATTGCAATAATACTTTTATTATGAGTTCCATTGGCCACGTGTAGTGGAAATATGACATTGTGACAGTTATGTCTTTTCTGCCTGAATATTCTTCTGCTTCCAGATACGAGATAGAGAAAAATAATGTTTGTATATCCCCCATTAGGGTTTGCACTGGGAAACCTGCGTGACTCAGTCAAAGAATGTAAGGAGTGTCAAGGTCACATATGGGGCTAGTGACATCTTGGAGAAAATGAAACTGTGGAACTGTTGACCTAATGGTGAGACGTGAGGAATGGCCTGGGTAGAATTAGTACTAACCCGGTTACGCTAAACCTACCCACAGTAGTAACCTAACCTCTTTAAAGGCTCAGTTTGCAGTCTTAATGCAAATAAAAGTTAAGTTCTCCAATTAAAAAAAAAAAAAACAACTAAATCACAGGTTAAAATACATTGCTGTTGTACTTTGCGGCTCAATTATTGGCAAAATAAATTGTAAATACAAAAGAATCTGCAAAGAAATGTTGGCAACAGTTTGCTTGGAGAAACAGGGTTACATGGGTTACAAAAATAGTATTGAATGCTTCATATATCCACGACAACTCACAACTAATGTTGAAATATCTCAGACTTCTGCTTTGAATAAGACTCCACCCATGGGTTTGTCTTTCCCAAACCAAACATGTTCACCCTACAGGTTTGTATTTGCAGTGTCAGCAAATTATGAACCAAATAAAAACTGTTTTTTTGAGTTAAAAGTGCTAAAGTGAAGACCAAGAGGGTGAAAGACACTTACCACAAATTTGACAGATGTCAGTAACATTTAACTGCAAATCTGGGGAAGTTGATGGAGATGGTTGGAATTTGATGGATACTGACAATAGATCAAAATATAGATGTCGACCTCAAAGTTCAGGTAAGAATACACACATATATACAGTACACCATTTACTGTAACTGGAATACAGATGGAATGCAGATAGGAGTAGACATTAAGGACTAAGTGTTGCTAATTAAACTATTTAGAAAAATTTCACATCTGCATTGCTTGTCTGTGTGTTTTCATTTCCTCATGGTGATGAATTGTGCCTCAGTGTGTTGGATTGGAGCTGCTGTTTTGTGCCTGGTGCTTCTTCTGACTATGATCATGGTAGCCCAAAGTAAGTGCAATGTTGCCTCAACAATGAGCATAAGTGCACAGCAAAATCTACTGTCATTAAACATTAAAACAAAACAATCACTCTAACTTAATCTTGTAACAATCAATAACTAAAAATGCAGTAAGTTTAATTTTGTTTTGGTGTGGTCACTTAATAATTTTTTATGGCTTTTCATTGATTCTAAATGAACAGATACCAGTGCTATCAGTCATTGGGACACCAAGTTTGAAAAGCTGTTTTATGAGATCAGTAAAAGCAGAGACGATCTGAGAGATGATCGAGACCAGCTGAAGATTCAATGCAGCAACCTGACAAAAGAGATGGAGAGTCTGCACAGCCAATACAACACTGTGGCTGCAAGCCGAGATAAGTTACAAGAGGAGATCGACATGTTAACTCACAACAAAACAGGTAAGAAATGTACTAGAAGAAAGAAGCAAGAAATTAAAACCTGAATAGAATCATCTTTGATTTGGATTTACTGCTGTATAAAGGAAATAATTATTTTTAAAAAATGTATCAGATAAAACACCAAGAGACTTGGGTAGATCATAAAAGACATGGTATACTTCTTAAACACAGCACAAACAAAGTCAGGATGATAAGATTATTAATTATAAGTAAAATAACATTGATTTCAAGTTAGTCTTTAAGTAAGGCTTGGTTATTGATTAATCCAACTGCTCTAAATCATCCTGCTGTCTGTTTAATGCTAAACAGAAGTACTGAATATCTCAATATAATTTCAAACAGACAACACAAAAATCTTGTAACCAAAATAGCAACTCACCTAATATTTTGTAAACAGAAGACTTTTTGCACCAAAAGTAAGTTTAATCCGTATGTAACAGTTAAATTCTAACAATTTAGAATATTCTGCACAGTTGTGGAGTGCGTAGTAATTTAACTGAGCAGGCTCACAGCATGATACTGGACCTATAAGTCTTTGCAACACGTTTTCAACTACCATAATATTAATTCTCATTGTGGTTACACATTGTATTGAATGACACATTGAACAATCCTCTTTTTTTAAACATTTCCTAAGCCAAAAGCATGTGGACAAAATTGTAGTTAAAGGATTAAAAAGTGTGTTTATCACTCTGAGATGAAATGCAATTGTAGTTGTAATTGTATAGCAGGCATGTGCTTGAGGAGTGGCCAAACCAGGTACAAGCACCTATTTTGAATTGTTGTAAATAACATCACATGAAAATGAATCTTGAAAACCTGGACTTAAGCTCCCACATGTTCCCTGCTGGTCACCAAATAAATGGTTTCAGGATCATAATAACTATATATACACTTGTACTTTTTCCAGATAAACCCTGCAACCATGGATGGACAAAATTCAACAGCAAGTGCTACTATGTCTCTCCCAGTGGTGTGACAAAAACTTGGGAAAACAGCAGAAAGGACTGTAGAGAGAAAGGAACAGACCTGGTGATTATAACCACAAAAGAAGAGCTGGATTTTGTCAGCGGAAGAAATGGCGTATCTTGGATTGGTCTACATCGCGGGGAGAGCGAAGATGAGTGGAAGTGGGTGGATGGAACTGACCTGGTAGATCATGGATTCTGGCAAAAAAATGAGCCCAATAATAGTGATGGGGAAGAGGATTGCGTGGAAGTCTCTAGTGCTGCAGTAGCATTGAATGATGTGCCTTGTAAAAGAAAATTTTCATGGGTGTGTGAAGATTAAGGTCCTGTGGGCAGCCATTCAACATTCTTATCATTCAGACTCTCCTCCTGGATATATAAGATAAGATAAGATAATAGACAGCCTGATAACAACTGTTCTTTTCTGTTCTCTTTTTCTTTTATGAAATAAAAAGCACCAAAAAAAACGTAAAGTAGATATATTCATTAAAAATAACAATGAACGAGCTCCCTTCACAGTACTGCCTATTTATATTTTGCTCCTATTTTAATTAATAATTAGTAATTACTTCTTTTTCTGAATGTTTTCTTCCTCCTCTTCTAAAATGAACAATAAAAACATGAACATAAGAATAATGGATTGACTAATTGTATGTTTCACAATTTCTTTCAGACATTTGCTGCATTCAATAAAGCTTAATGGTCAACAGTTTAGTCCGCCAGAAGCCAGTAAGTCTTTTACGCTGTCCTTTAAGAGATTATCAACTAATCCTTTCAACTGTGGTTATATATATATAGTTGGGTAGTTTATTTTATAACGTAACATCATATTTGATGTATGTAAAAAGTAACTAGTAACTTAAGATCTCAGATGTAAAGATGTAAAGAAGTAAAATGTACAATACTTCTCACTAATGGAGTACAAGTTGGTATGAAAAGAAAAGACCCAAGCAAAGTATTCAGTATTCTTCAGTACAGAATTTAGTAAATGTACTGGTGCCAGTCCACCACTGTATACAGTACAGGTAATATTGATTCTAACAGCCAGCCACACTAAACTGAACTAAGGCCAGTACTCTTCAAGAGGTTATGTCAACACAGATTCACATAAACCAAGTCCTAGCTAAACATTAACTGTGGCTTCACCGGAAAAACTGCTTTTCACCTGCTATTTATGTAAAAGTACAGCAATTAAAAAAGAAAAAAAATGCCCACTCCAATACTTGGTGTTTCAGTTCCATGTTTTGGTGCAGACATGGCAAATGTTGCTGAGTATGTTTATAAATCAGTTCTCTCCTCAGCTTTTACTCTAACCCTTATACTAATATTTGCTTCTCAAACTTCTTTGCCCCATGCACTGGGAAGGTCAACCAGTATGCACACCAACGCTTCTAAGCCCTAGTTTTGTGATAAAGGAGTCAGTGGGGGTCTTAGTCAAGGCTCCAACCATTTGCTGCCTTCAGTTGGGGTTGGAATTCCGAGAAGTACAGAATGAGCAAGTACATTTACAACGTGAATGATTGTAGTTATCAAGAACTGACCTTTAAACACACCCCGAAGGCTTTTATAGCATACTTGATATACAACCTCACTAACTTCTGACGCAGTCAGATGATTTATTCTGCCAAAACAAAATGTTATAACTATTAATAACTAATAATAATCCAATAGATCAGTTCATGGGTTGTCTTGACTGTCATGAAGAAAATACATGCTGCCATTCATTCTGCATATTATATTAACGCTTATATGACTCATATACATTTTATTATCAACGTTTACTGGCAAATGTTGCACAATCTGATACGCTTGATCTCTCCAGGTGTTTAAAAAATAACATATGTTAATATGTTGTTGTTTTGCCCTCGGATGATCTTGAGACAATCTAAGTTTTAAATTTTTAAGTTGAGTGTTGAGCAGTCATCGCCTTACTTTTAGATTAAAACAGCAACCAAACTATCATTATTTCTCACACCGACATATGAGCTTTACAGATTTGATTTCTGGATGTCCAAGCTTCCGTGAGGTCTTTGAATGCAGCACAGGTTTCCAGGGAGTGGCCCCTGCACCTGTCCGACCTGTTTTGGGGACACATGACTCCGGAGGAATTTTCCCTGCTGCTCCCGTCCTTTGTTTAACGGAGTCTTTTTGAGTGGGAGACAGAGTGTGTGAGAACCAGAGGAGAGGGGGAGATAGAGAGAAGAGAGAGGGAGATATAGAGATGTCGGAACCAGCCGCTAACCCCGCTGCCACCTCGTTCCCAGCGCCAACTATTTCTCTTCCTTTGGGACTGGAAGTATTGAGAACTTACTCTGGAGCCCTTGTCTGTTTAGAAATAGTAAGTGTTTTTTTTTTTTTTTTAGAAGGTTATTGATGATGTTCAGCTGTATATTATATTCTGATATTTATCAGTGACCTCTGTGGTGTTGCAGAAACCCTCTGCAGTGCTTTATTAATAATTGATGGCATTTCAGTCCAGTTAGACTTTAGGCTGTATGCTATAACACGAAGTTGACCCTTTAGTGTGGGGACTGCAGTGTTTAAACGTTGCTAACGCACCGGTCATGATTGCCTGAGGCTGAGTTTATTGCTTAGTTTGACAGCCAAAGCAAGGGCAAATGTCGCCTCGAGCGATGTCGTCAGGATTGGATCGAAACATGTTTCTTAGAAAGTAGGCCTTTAAAATAAAAATAAAAAACAAAAAACATGAGCATCACCTCCTATCATAATTTTAAAAAGTCTCAGCTGTATTTTCTCTTAGTGCCTTTTTATGCTACCTGTTGAATATTTGACTACTTATCTATAGGCCCATTTGCAGTTGAAGGCCTTTTATCAGCATGTACCCAATGTTATTCCTTTCCCTGCGTGTTATACCTGTCATTAACTGCAGTATATAGGCTATAAATAGTTCTGTAAGTTCCATGCAATCATATTCTTTAGCGTTTAATCACCTTATATATATATATATATATATATATATATATATATATATATATATATATAATCCACATGGCCTTGCAATAGCAAAATGTACATTCTTTTTGCCAGCCTTGCAATACAGTTGCTATATGCAGTGAAGTTTTGGAGAAAAGCAACAAGATGCTTTGAGACCAAACTAAGGTTAACAGCAGAGTGAATTATAAGCAACATTTTGAGATAATAACAATCAATCACATGTGACTGATCCACGTTTAATACAGGTTCATTGTCATTCTAAAATTCATTCAGTCACAGATAGTGGTTTCCTTACATTCAGAATATTATAAAATATATGAGTTTCATTCAGTGAGGTGTACAGATTATAGATTTGGCAAACCAAAAACACTGCTATAGAATCTGGAGGGATCAGAAAAGTGTCTATAAAGAAGTACAAAACACCATACTAGTATACATATGTAGAATTGTTATGACTTAGTGTGTCATAAACTGCCTGCAACTTCACAGATGGAAGTAATTAAATGGATCCAAGCAGTCTTGAGGATGAAGTACCTGAGCTAAATTTAAGCATATGGAATAAAATTAACTGCATCTGTCATCAACATGACATCAACATGTTTGCTTATATCCCCAGTTATTTGGTGCGCTAGTATGGATCCTGGTGGCCTCCTCCAATGTGCCCGTGCCTCTGCTGCAGGGCTGGGTGATGTTTGTCTCCGTCACTGCCTTCTTCCTCTCCTCCACCTACCTCACGCTTCTCCTTACTGGCCTGGCTGATCGCATCAACACTGACTGGAATTTTTTGGTGAGCTGTAGATAAATGAGCTGATCAGTCTGCCAGTTAGTCAGAGTACTCAACTTCTGTCTGTCTGTCCATTCATTCATCCTTTTATCTATCTAGCTAACTATACATCACTGTCTAGCTGTCTATCTATTTAGCATGCTACCTATCTTCCTACCCTGGATATGAAAGGCATCATAACAAGAATATTAAGGATTTCTATTCATTTTTATTACATATAAATAAGATCCGTCCTTGATTTGAAAACTACTGAAATTACACAATTACAGTGGGATTGGGGGAAGACACCTAATACGCCTTTGCTTGTGCATTGTAGCATACCGTGGAATAGTGTAAAATCATTGGTAGGAATTTATAACCTGTCACCCACATAGACACACATGCATGAGTTGAACTTCAAATCTCTCAGGAACCTTTAGGATGGCTGTCAGTGTTTGATAATGTTGCCATGACCTCAACTGTTGTTTGGTGTATAAAAGTCAGAGATCTGGTTCAGTGGTAAATCTGCAAGTCAGTCCTATGGCAGTCACAGTATTTCCTGTCAGCTTGTGCCATGAACTGTCAACATATCAAACAAAGACTGTTCTATGAAAGTTGAAAGTCAGCTAGTTCATTTGTACCAAAGCACATTGCTATAATACAGTCTAATATACAGTATGATGGCTCATTTTGGCTTTCTCTTTAGATGCTGAACTATATCTATTGACATTATTCCTTTCAGTGTATGAAAATAAAAAAAATATTTTTGTGTCTGTATGATTGCTGAGAGATTACAAGAAGTCTAATTTTGATGGGGCTATTATGTAAGCTCCACAATGAGGAACAAAAAGAAAGTAACTTGTGATTCAGCCACCACAATATGGTATTTGTCCAAGTGTGAACACACAGCCAATAAATCAAAAAAAAAGAAGAAAAAAAAAGATGCACATTGGTTACTCACAATATCATGTGTAATAGTTTAGAGGGAATGTTTTTATACATGGCTGAAGATGCTACACATTAGTACAGCACATTGGGCACTTTGTATTTAGTGGAAGTCAACAAATGTAGTAGGATGTAGTTGTCTACGTCTACGAAAGTACTATTACAAGACAGCGTGTTAACATTAGGGGGTATAGGTCTTGGTTCTTAGACAGAGCCAGCCTTGCCTCAGGCTCCAGGCCCTGCTCCTCCTAGGAGTAGCCAGGCGTGTGAGGTTGTTTGTTTTCAGCCCGAACAATGAGTGACATGGTTGATGAGCTCACACGAAAATGGTACAAAGGCCCGCCTGTAGTCCCGCCAGGCTCACAGAGTCGGCAACACAAACTCTCATTAACCTTCTTTAGTCTCTGACACACCCTCTCTCTCTTTTCTGTCTGTGCCTCTGTATATTTAATCTCTCACTCTGTGATCTCTGTGTTCTTTCTCTTGTATTTTGTTCTCTTGCTCCTCTCTTCTTTTATTTGCTATGTTGGTTGTATCTACAATGTTTTGCTTTACAATTAATGTAAAAGGTTCATTCTTTGATGGATAGGCTGGTTTGTTCAAGTATAGGTAGCTGCAGTGAGCAGTGCAGCTATTGTCTGATAATTGTCTGATGGGATTAAACTTTTGGTGTAGTCTTTGTATTACGTAATGGAACATTAGAGTTGTCTGTAGTAACCTGGTACTCTTTAACTTTTTTTTGCAATTGTTTCTAATAAGTTCTGTCTTCCTTTTTTCAGGATGTGTTTTACCACTTCTTGGCTTTGCTTTTCTACTTTGCTGCCTTCGTGTTGGAGGCAGCAACTACAGCAGCTAACGGAGGGGCCCACATCAAGCCACTGATAAACAGCACTGATACAGTCATGTGTATAACTTACCCTCGGGGCAATATATTCACAGTCCTGCATGGCAACCAATACAGTATTAATGTCGCAGCCACGGTGAGTGCTATAAATGTTTTCAAATTAAGTCTGTAATAATGTGTACAGTGCATGCATAATTTTGATTCATATTATCATTATTCAGTCACAGTGCTATCTGAATGAATATAGCTCAATGTCAAACTCGCCTAGGTAGGGAAGTTGCTGATTGATTAATAAAGTCATTACTATCATTAAAGCATTAAACTCACACCAGCCCTTTTCCAGACTCTCAGTAAGAAGTCCTGTCAGAGAAACACCTTCAGTTGATACATTTGCATGTACAAAATGACTTTCCTGCTGAGGTTTTGTTTTGGTTAAAATATTTTACACATTTTTTGATAATGCAAAAAGAGTGTCCATGTTGCCATAAATAAAAAATAATATTGTGCATACCTGTGGTGTCCTGCTATCAGCTAGAACTGTCAAGTCATAAAACACACTCAAAAAGATTTTCAGGCCACAATGCAGGATTTACGCATTTCAATTACATAGAAAATTTTCATCCATTTGAATTACATAGTTTTAATATAAATGAACTAATAAACTTAATGTGAAGCAAGTAATACGATTCATGTAATAGTACTAATAAACTTAATGTGCTTCCACTACACAGTAGTAAAGTAGTAGCCAGGTTTATGCATTCAGTATGCCCAAACCCAACAGCAAAAATGAATGCAGTCATTTTGAGTTTATTAGTACTATTACATAGGTCGCTCCCTATCTGTATCCTCTATAGCAGGGATGTCCAAAGTACTAGTAGTAGTAATAACAGCCCGTGGTCAGATTTCATTCGGCCCAAAGCTTCTCCGGTTATTGACACAATGAAGCATTTGAATGCACTAATGTGAAAGAAAGGAAGAACTGGTTTTTAGATTTATTCACGCCTGATTGGCTTAGATTTTGGTTACATTGTCATTTTAAAAAAATGATAATTGTGACAATGAAAACAAAATTGTTACAGAACAGTGCATTTGTATGCAACTTTTTTGGTAATTTTTTAATTTTCAAAATGTTAGTATTGGCCCCGGGCATCTTCACATTGTCAAATCTGGCTTTCTTTAAAAAAAAGTTTGGACACCCCTGCTCTATAGGCAAGTTTTTGTGGGCCCTTTTGAAAACGTCCACTTCCCAGTGGTCCAAAACACCTGTGGTACCAACACTAACATTCCTCCAGGCAGCACCGCTAACAAACTGAGCTAACATTAGCTAAATGTAGCTATAGTTTGCAGAAGTTTACTTTACTATCCATTAGGAAACTGTAAATTGCAGAGAGTTGATGTGCAGCAGAGGACATCAGAGGGAAAACAGTTCACATTTTCTCCCTAAAATATGATCCAGTTTCATCAAAATTAGTAGTTAAAAGTAATAGTTGGTGGCAAAGCATTATGTACTTATTGCAGATGATCATACCCGGAGCATAAAGTTACATAGTCCAAGAACAGACGTACGAGGTGTAGAGTGGCAGTGACAGAGACACAATACACCTGATTACACGTCAATGTAGTATCGAATTGATTTTAAATCTGTGATTTTGTGGTAGAATAGTTGGTGGTACACATTGTTGCTTTAAAGCAGGTACGGATTCTTTTTCTGATCAACTGTTGCTGTCTATCTTTTTCTTTTTGTCCTAGATATTTGCATTTGTGGTGACACTGTGCTACGGCTGCAGTATGGTGATGGGCTTCAAGAGGTGGAGGATGTAATCCGGGAAACCAGCACACACTAGTTTTATAACTGCTTTGTAACTTGAGCATTTATTTAAAAAGTCAGCCACACCACCAAGAGCTCCATAGAGAGCACTGCTATTCAGTTCAGTGCAAACTTTGTAATCGTCAAGGAAAAATATAGATGACAAAATGCCCATTTCAGTTAAAACATCTGTCAAGATTTCTGGACAATAAGATTCCTACCGGAATACTTCTTCTGAGATATTAAAAGGATTGATTTCAGATAGGTTCAGTCTCAGAATAGCAGTTTAAGCTGTTGTCCAGTTAGCATCATATGAATCTGATTCCTTTGCTGCTTACAAATTTTGCAGTTATTTTATTGTTTTGCAGCTTTCCTCAAAACCTCCAGCAAAGATCTATGTTTGGGAAAGTTCTGAGCAGACCTTGTATATGATACATTTAAGGCTGTAAGTGATGCTTGTGAAGTGAAACCATAACTGTTATGGTTTTGAACTTTCACTCAGTTTGTTAATCATGCAAATATTGCCCCATTTCCTGAGTCACATCCTCATTGGAGGGCTTATTTCCCATTTCCAATACCACAAAATTGTGCCTACGTATGCTGTTGATTTACTTTTTTACATAACAGACCATTAATGTGTTGCAATTGGTTTGAAAGACACTTAAACACAATGTGATCATTTTTACAGTCCTCCAGTTACCTTGGTGCTAAGGAGCAATAAACTCGCTCTTGATTTAACACAACTGTTAATACATTTCTATGTGGCCACTATTTAAATGTGAGTTGATCTGATATTTGAATTTCAAAGTTTTCATTTCTTGCTGTGAGCAGTTTTTGTTAAATTTTCTCTGTATATCTGGAATAACTGTTTTTCACAATATTGTAGCTCTTGTACAGTCAGCCAACTTTTGTCACGTATGATATGTCTTACTGTTTAAACTTTCTGCGTGCTGTCCTATGTGATTAACTCCTGTGACTTACTGATAAATATCATTCGACCAAAGTCTAGGTTACATAAGTCTGTCATCCTAATGAGTTCTACTACAAACTAATCATCTAATCGGACCATCAATAAAAAATGCTTTTGTCAGCTACTGTTTTGCAAACGGTGATCTTTATGTACTAATGAATCATTTAAGTATTCATAGTAGTATGTTTTTTGTGTTTGAGCTTTACCATAACTGTATTTATGCATCATGAAATTGCCCAAATCAATAACTATCTTATTCCCTATGATTTATTAGTTGTATTTACTGTACACATTTGTTTGTATTAGGCTATTAAATGTTATTAATTTAAAATCATTTTAAATAAATTAATGTTTTTTGACATTTTAAATGTGTTTTAGAACTATAGCAATAAAGGTTTTGAAGAAATAAGAAGCTCTCATTTCTGCATCATTACACAGTGAATCGTTGTCTGCCACAGTGTTATTTTTAATGCTACCACTATGAGTCGCCAGAGTCAGAAAATGTCAAGTTCTACACAGAGGGGCTTTATGAAAACAAGCTCAGGAGATGTACAGGCATACAGCATATTGGCTTACAGTGGCCACCAAGGCAGTATCATTTTTTCAAGATTTTCTGTGCTAGGTTTTTGTATTCTGTATATGTTGTATATCAGTGAATAGGTAATTTTAAACAGATTAATCAGCTTGCTTTTCTTGTTTCATAAGTGTAGTTTTTTTAAGCTAAGAAAGATGTCTTGATAAGCCTTTTGTAATTTACATATTTGTTTTTTTTTTGTGGTGACGCTGCTACGACTACAGTAATGGTAACCTTGTGGGTTACCATTACCTTGTGGGTTACCATTACTGCAGCCTACCAAACTGCACAAGCTAGTTTTATAACTGCTTCACAACTTCAAGAAGTTTTAAATAAATCAGCCACACCATCCAGAACTCCATAGAGAGCACCGCTATTCAGTTCAGTGCAAACTTTGTTATTATCAAGACAAAATATAGATGACAAAATGTCCATTTCAGTCAAAGCATTCAGTCAACACGATTTCTGGATAATAATATTCCTACAGGAATTCTTCTTCTGGGATATTGAAAAGATTGGTTTCAGATTGGTGCAGTCTGGGCTATTACAGGTATTTTGAGAACAGAGTTAAAGAATAGCAGCATTTGCTGCTTACACTCACTTTGATAATCATACAAATGTTGCCCCATTTCCTGCTTTACATCCTCATTGGAAAGCATATTTCCCATTAATACCACAAAAAATGTGCTTACATATGCTTACATAAAAAGCAACGCAATCATTTTCACAGTCCTCCAGTTACCTTGGTGCTAAGGAGCAATAAACAAGATTTCATTTCTTACTGTGAGCGCTTTTTGTAAATTTTTCTCTATATATCTGAAATAACAATATTGTAGCTCTTGTACAGTCGGTCAACATTTGTCACTTAATGATATGTGTTACTTTTTGAGTGTTGTCCTATGTGATTAACTCCTGTGACTTACTGATAAATATCATTTGACCAAAGTCTAGGTTACATAAATCTGTCATTCTGATAAGTTATACTATTACATGCAACTAATCAGTCATACATGATTGATTTGTTGTATGTACTGTACACTTTGAATGCATGTTAGAACTACAGAAATAAAGATTTTGAAGAAAAAAGAATCATGCATTGGTGTCTTTTTAGTGCTACAACTAAGAGTCACCAAAGTCAGAAAATTGGAGCTTTGTGGGAGCAAGCACTCTAGTCTAGCAAGGTCTACAAGCCTATGCTGGCTTACAACTGTGTCCCAGCAGGCATTATCATTTCCAACAAAAGATTGCACAATTTGAAGGTTTGACCAAGTGAACGTCCCTCTGATCATCTGTGAGAGGGTAAAATGTGTCAACCCCTTGTGTCTTGTTGCTGAAACTTTACTCCTAAAACCCCCAAGTCTTGCACTTTTAGCTTTGCTGACAATATCCCCAGCCAAGAATATTTTTGGTGCACCTCCTGGGAACAAGCTGAGTGAGGTTCTGTTTCCCCCCTTTATATCCGAATCATTTTCATTTTCTCTGACAAGGACTGAACTTCAGCTGCTTCCAACTTGCATTTCAATATGGTAATGTTCACTGCATTTGTACAGTATCAAATCAATTCAGTAACATAAATGGAGGTAATCAGCATATTCTTATGCAAAATGTGATTTTATGTTCATTCAGATAATTAGCATAGATATGAACTGTACTGTACATCTCTTTGAGATACATTGTTTACAGTGTGTGCACAGTCGCCTCACAGCAAGAAGGTTCCTGGATCGAACCTAGGCTGGGGCCTTTCTGTGTGGAGTTTGCATGTTCTCCACGTGTCTGCATGGGTTCTGATTAGCTGGTGACTGGGATAGGCTCCAGCCCCACCGTGACCCTGATGAGGATAAGTGGTTACATGCTTATTTCATGCTTGGAACAGGAGTCTGAGGTGAGTGGTCTTAAGTTGTAATACGTTGCTTAATATGCACTTTTACCACTAGATGCCACTAAATCCTATACACTGCATCTTTAAACTCCCTGCAGTGATTCAATGTTGGCATTTGTATTTCAGCCACTAGATGTCTCCATTTATCTACAACTGCTCAACTTTTCCATATTTACCCAATATTTATACATAAACAGCAAAACGTTGACATCAACATAAACGTGTTGGTGGCGTTTTACAGTATTAGGCTTGCATCATGCACCATTTGCACCAGAACACTTATGAAGTTAGACAAAAATTGTTCTATACTCACAAAACTCATTTCTGGTTATTTAAACTAGTCCATATATTCAGCAGTTGCTTTCACACTTTTACAACTCAAGGACGAACTTTACCTCCCCTGTGCTCCACTGCTCACCTCTGCATCTCCCATCATCATGGAGTCAAGCAAAACAGAATAATACCAGAAGTATCTCGGGTCTCCCTTCACAATAAAATTAACACGTTCTATGCCAAAAATGAAACTTAAGGTTTTACCTTGAGCGGTTGTATATAACCTTGTTATATTGTCATTTGGGTATTTTGATACCATTGCAATGTTTTGTTTGAATATAGAATAAAATAAAATAAAGCATAAAATCTGATCTCCACAGGACGACTTTAAACATTTTCGTTAATCAGGTATTTTATTTTGGTGGGAAATAATGAACCGGAAATACGTTTTCCTTTTTTCAGGCGGGCTTGACGCTTGTTTCTTGTCTCGTTTTTTTCTCCCACCCCGCCAGTGTGAGAAGGCAGTACGGACACCCGTAACCGTCGGTATTTACCTGTCAAGATACGGAATAACGTTACCAGCCGAATATCGTGGATTATTTCTAGTTTCGACAAGCAAAATGTTAAAGATTATCTTCACAGTCCAGCCATGGGTATGAGCGGGGCAGCGTGGAGGGGAGAGGGGGATTTAAATTTCTCTTTCGCCCCAACAGCTTCTTTTGATTTGAAGTAAACGGTGCACCAGAGCTGAACCCAGCTGTGTTTCTTTGCACGTCTGACTGAGATAAAAGTTATTTTATTATTTTGAAACAGCAGAAATTCATATACGGGAGTTTGTTTGTTTTTGTTCATATATTTGTGAGTTTTTGGTTTTCTTGGAGAGCCGAGGTGGCAAACTGAAAGCGACTCACGGAGTCGGGACTGACCACTGGAGTTGGTCCTGAAAATGGAGGCTGTTATCGAGAAGGAATGCAGCGCGCTTGGAGGACTCTTCCAAACTGTTATCGGAGACATGAAAGTAAGCCAAATGAACTTTCTAACACGAATTATATTGTCCGAGAGCCGTTAGGCGAGCCCCCCCAAAAAACCTATTCAAGCCAGTTAACTTCTCAAGCATCAGTTTATAGCCAACTCTTAATTTGGGTTTCCTTCGACAGATAAACAATTTACGTTAGGTTAACCAACGGTAATTTAACGTTAGATACTTAGCTTTTGAACTCAACTGAAACCCACACCAACCTTCATTTTAGAGGTGGATAAACAAAATGGACTAACGTTAGAGCTGACTACATTTATTACACATATTCTCTCCAACGTTTATTTCTGATAGCTAGTATAGTGTTTCTGGTCTTACTATATATCAGCACACGTTAGTTTTGGTTTTGTGGTAAGGCTAGCTAGCTTATATATTTTTATATTTGACTGCACTCTGGTGCATTCTGGTCCCCTGGAAAAAATCTTTTATGTTCATTTGTTCCAGTTTGAAGTGGAGCAGCAGTCAACATTGGATAAAGGCTAAATAGGGCAATCATCAGTCTCAAAACTAGGGCATCTTATTTTATATATTTATTTCTATAGCTTAGACAATAGGACAATTAGCAGATTCCCCAGCTGTTGTACTTGCCTGAAGGAATGCCGGGAATGTAGCTGTCAGGGTAGAAAAATACCCGCAGGGTCTGAAGGCTTTGACATGTGTAGGTCAAATGGACAACCATCAGGTCATCTGGAGTCAGAAAGTTTGTTATGAAAACTGCTCAGACATTCAGCACTTCTCAGCGTCCCATGTCTCACTTGAGTTAGTAGTTCATGTTGGGCCCCTGTAAGGTAACCATGCTACCAGACAATACCAGTAAAAATATGCAAAGACGTATTATGTTTGTTTTGTCTGTGTATAAGGTATTCAAATATCCAGTTATGCCTTTTATAGAGCAGAGATGAAGAAGAGTAACTAATGCAGAGAAAGCCCATTTGCCGTGGTGCCAGAGTGTTTGATATCTGTGCAGATGGTGGTGGTGTCTTCAGAGAAGGTAGACTGAGTGAGAAGAGACAGCGATAAGAGACATGCAAAGAGATGGCAGCTATCAAAAGCGAACAAAAGTGATGTAATGGAGATTGGGAGTGAGAAAGAAAGAGGTACTGTAGGTCGAGAGGGCTGAGTTGGTTGTTGGGTGTAATGTTTGACAGCAAAACATAACATTCCTCAGGCCCCTGACAGTCGTAGCACATCAGTGACAAACATGTGCTCATGCTATATCCATCACTTTATCATGTGCTGTCTTAATACCATGTTAGTTTCCTCTATTTTAATGCATTAGGTCACTTGTTCTAGCTGTGATAGTTTCAATAAAAGGCTCTTCAACTATTTTCAGCCCAGGACCTGAATAAGGTAAATTTAGAGTCCCATTGGGAACTAGACTCATTATACTGTAGTATTGGTCCTCTTGTTGTGTGGGGATCTTTCCAAAGGAGGCCTGTGACCCACTTTGCAACCTAACACATGCAGGCCATGACAGTGTTCTCCCAGATAATGTAGACTAAAGAAAATGTAGGAAATAGGAGCAAATGAAAGTCAACTGTTTGGAAAATTAGAAGGAATTCATTATTACAACGTATTCTGTGTTCAAACCAACCAACATGCTTTTCCATTGCATATACCCCTGCTAAACACACTTTATTATCCTATAGCTTAAATTCCCTGATTCCCTCAGGTCTACTGGCAACAAAGTGGAAAACTGTATTTTTAAGAGTGACATAACTGGATGTGTTTCAAGTGTATGGGAAAGCCTTAGCCTTGGTTAGTTCTGTTTAGCCCTGCAGGTGAGGTGAGGCGAGGCATTATTGTGGCCTCAGGACAGTTGAACTGTTATGTAACAGTGGGAAAAGTGAAATATGTTCTGATGATGTTGTCATTTATGCTTGTGTCTCTGTTTTTTTCCCACAGAGCAGCTACCCTATTTGGGAGGATTTTATCACCAAGGCCGGCAAACTGCAGTCGCAGCTCAGGTGAGGGCTTGTTTGTGTGCTCATATTTCTGTGTTTTTACTGATAAAGGAAACATTTTCACAGCCATTTCACTTAGTGCCTCCAGTAATACCATAAGTTTGTCTTGATTTGCCCAGTGCACATTAAGTTGCATTTTGTTTTAGCGGTTTTATAGAAATCTGTGAAAATTTGCACTAAATTTGAATGGAGACTATAAATACTATAGTTTGTATTTTTCACAAAGTGAAATATCACTGTAATGCCTGAGATCTCCCATACCCCATGTTGATCCCACAGTCCATCAACTGATTTTGTATTTTATCCGGGCTTTTACATTAGATGCCAGTGTCAATTCCCTTCTGAAGAAGTTGCCACGTGTCCGTGGACTAACAAGCAACGAGCAATGACAGTCTACGTAAAAGCCTAATCTCTTAAAAGTACCGTCCATGGGATATTCTATGTCCTTCGTCTTCACTTAGTCTTCTTTAAGCCTGACTTAATTTGTATTTCTAATGCTGTAAATTTACACACCTCCTGCCAGAATTATTTTAATTATTTTTTAAGTCTTCTGCTAACAATGGATGCCAATCCCAGCCACCTCTCCTAGTTGGTTTTAAGTGGCCACGTGTCAGGAGACAAACAACTTATGACAGCTGAAATAAAAGCTCATTGTCCAGCAAGTACTGTAAATATGGACGTCCTGTGGTCTAAATTATTCTTTGATTAACAGTGCATGGCAGTTCTCTAGCCATTTAAGTGTCCACGTGTCCTGAGACAGACTAATACTGACAGTTGTATAAAGGTTCAGGAACTTAACAATACTTTCGAGGGGCCACTCAGTGTCCCATTCTTCCATTTTCTGAGTATTAAGACTGATTAATGGTGATATGTTATTCAAGTGTCTCCATCATTCCAGGGTTAAATATGTGACCCTGTCATGCTAACACTCAGGGGAGTATTTGTGGTCTTGTTGCTAATGACTAGTTGTTTGGTAGTAGAGTGTGTGTGTGTGTGTGTGTGTGGACACTGGGGCAATGATGAAAGAACAAATCTAGTTGTTATTGTGAGGTGAACCTACAGTATGTCAGTGAGATCTTTTTATCCAGCCATTGTAGGTTAGTGGCAGCTTGATGATGGCGTTACTGTTGAAAAGTTTGCCTTCTCTCCAATATAAATAATATGTTATCATCTATGATCATTGACCTTTTAGTTTCCTTCAATACTTTGTGGTTCTATCAGGACTAGTCAATTGATTCTCCCAGAAATGATCAATTCCTCCTTTACAGGGTGAGTTGAGTGTCATTTATAGAAAGATAACCATGTTTCAGTATTTTAGACTAGCTGTTGCCTGACTGAGCTCGGCCTACGCCCTGCTCCAGGCTGCAGTGGTTGTGGCATATGGCTGGCTGCAACGATGCCCTTGTTGCTGGAGTGCTAATAAGAGTGTGCTATCTGGGTTTGCTCGTGGTGACCTACAAATAAAGCTTTTTTTGTCTGCTTTAAAGTCTGTCTCCAGCCACTACAAATTTGGCCTAACAAGCCCTTTTGACTACAGCAGAACCCCCCCACCCAAGGACCTCTGTAATCTGGTTGGGGGCTGGGCTATAAAGACACACATACTCATAGTAAAACACAAACACACCCACCTTCCCTCCTTGGCCTGGATAAGTGACTAGCCAGCAGTGGTAGCGGCATATGTCTGTGTGTATAATGACGTCCTAAAACAGACTGCTCTGTAATTTAGACCCTCTGCTCCCCTCTCACAAAGCAACTAGGAAATCAACCAATTACAGTGTTGGGGCTGTTCTGTCATTTTTTTGGTCCAAATATGGTGTTTTTTCCTGCCCTTTCTGGTTTTAAGCAGTGCACACACACACACACACATACATGCATGTGCACAGAACAGAGCTTTGAAGAAAGAGGACAGGGCGGAATATGGGCTGGCTGATTTCTAATCACAGTCCTCTTTTAACTTGTCGCTGTTTGGTCTGTTTGGTGGGCCATGGTTGGTGCAGCTGTGTCACAGCTACGTTTCCCTACTTCTGGTTTAAAGTAAATTTTGTGAAGAAACAGACCACCTCAGAACCTCAGCTTATGGACTGCATGGTTATAAAACCGATTTGCTTGAGAAGGAGCCCACAAATATTTCAACGGTAGATGGACAAATAGATTGATAGATAGTTGGATGGGTACATGAACAGAGGAGTACATACAGCATATGACTATAAAAACTGTTAAAAGCACACAAGTACTATCTCTGTCCCAGTTCTTGGTATGATGTGTCAGAAACAAGTGCAGTTAAACACAGCCCATTTCTATGATTCAAATTTACTACACTCACATTCCAGTTTCTGTTGAACTAAGAATAGATGGGGGCAGCAGTGCTGAATGTATCATTGTCAGAAAGAGCACTCTGCTGTACTACGCCAGGGTCTATGGGGAGTTTAGATTGGCTTGGCCAAGGCCTTGTGGAATAGATATGTTAAAGTCGTTTGTCTTGACTCCAAGAAAGGGGCGTTTGCAGATTTTAAGGCAGCAGTCAGGTCACTGTTTGAGCACTGGGTAGAGCTGAAGGCTTGTAGCAGCAATGTTATTTCATTCTTACTGCCACAGAAGTCTTTTTGGCTCACTGGCTGAACTGAAATTAAAACCTGTTTATTCTGTCTTTGCAGCTTAGTATTGACTTATTTGTTGAGATGTTACCTAATTTCACTGTTGATTGAGCCAGAAAATATTAGGGTTAGGGTTGACTGGTTAAGGTGTTCTTTTTAAGTTTGTACTGATAGAAGTTGAAAGTGTAGTGAATGAATAAACCAGTTTAGTAGTTTTCTCTTGTCAAAAGCATGAAACAGATGTCTAGTAGTTGTCAACTACTGCACATTGTGTTTCACTGGACTGGAAACACTGATACTAAGAGCCAGCTTCAGTTAAAACCACTTCCCACACAAACCTGTTTTGGATTAATAAGTCAAACTTGACTGAACAAGACCTTGCTGCATTCACATGTAAAATATGACCCATAGACCAATGTGTACATGGTATAAATTATTGGAGGCAGATATCAGTTGGAGGTTGCTCTGGTGCCCGCACTGGGCTTAAAATAGAAAGGAATCTGTGTGTGACTGCACGTACGTTACTTTTTCCACTAGCAGGACACACCCTTGGATCTTCTGGTCAGCTCTGCAACAACACAGCACTTATTAGCCAATATTATAGTTTTTGAGTGATAAAGGGAATGATTGTTCCATCATTGACTCATTGCTAAGGTTTGGCTGTCCCTAGAATATTTAGGCCTATAGCATTTTTTTGTTTTGTCAGTTGATCACTTGTGTTCTGTTTATCCTTTCTGTCAAGCTTGTAGGAGGCCTTCCTTAGACATTAACAGTAACTTGATTGAACAAATTTAACAGTCTGGAGAGAGTAGAGATAAGACTGTGCAACACAGCATACTCTTAAGTACAGTAAACCTTCAGTCTATTTTAAATCTTTTCCTCACATAAGATACACACATATGACTCCACCAACTACTCCTGCCATTGCCTTACAGTGTTTTTGAATACACAGAGTAGAAACTTTACAGAAAACTAAATATGTGATGGTTATGTTGGACAATTAAAGATTTAAAACTCCTGTGTTCCATTTGCCAGTAAAACTGAAGACTTTCCACCAGCCAACTATTGTTTTGCCCAGTTGTGAAAGCTACCTGTCTGTACGGTTTGTGGAAATTCCCAGGTTGTGTTATGATGTTTTTTTGTTGGCCAGTGGAAGATAACAAGTGTTTACAAATTATGGTACTAAGTGTTTGAACAAACATGCTTTTGTTTCTGAACCTGCCTTGGGAATTTTCCTGTTTTTCTTTTAGCATGCATGACTGATACATAGTGTTGCCTCTATTAAGGAGATCATATATCACATATGCACGTGCACTAAGAGCCTTTCATCTTCATACCTGTGACCTTAATCATTGAACGTTTGCTTTTTTCTGAAGTAGGTGAGGCAGTATTTGCCAGTGAACCAGTCAGCTGGCCTGCCAATGAGGCAGCCTGTTGCCAGCTAGCAAAGTAAATGGTCAGTCAGGCCGCCAGACAGGCAATAAATAGGAATACCAGCAAGATGGTGTCTGTAATGAGTAAAACAGAGAGTAATCTTACACCAAGCTTCCACTACTTTTTTTATGACAGATAGGATTTTGCCCTTTCTTCAGTCTGTTAAATGTAGGCAGTATTTTATACTGCAATTTGTAAATACTTGGTAAACCGTACAAGATGACAGAGAAGCAGGTATAAGTTCCCCTTTTCCATCTTAGGGTTGAAGAGGGTAGATCCCACGTTGATCCTTTCATTGACCTGTAAGCGTGGCAAATTCAGCTCAAGAGCTACTCTGCTGAGCCGGACAGATTCCAGCGGTCTCTAAGTAATCACATAGACATTCCTCACACAGCAGGGCACATTTTAGTTTTGACTTACACACATGCTTATGGTACATAAAGACACCATCATACATGCTTTAATTTTCAAATTATCACCGTTGGTGAAACCTTCATGATCTAAAACATAGCACACACATACAGCTATGCAGTCAGCTGGCGTGCCAATGAGGCAGCCTTGTATGTGCATAGATAAGACATTTTTTTCCCTCTACCTTTCAGAACCAAGGAAGACCTGATATGTTCTTTTTCTTCATCTGTTTAGTTTATGTCTTTGCCTGCCCACACTTGTAAATACTGCAGTTAATCAGCCACCTGTGTTTATGTAACCTTTGAATGATCTGAAGTTCTCTTTCTGCTGTCATTATCACGCCAAGATTTTCCTCTTTTTTTGTGTACACTTTGGGTACTTTTAAAGTATGATGTTTGTATTTATTTTTTGACTAAACTCTGTCTTGCTCGTTTTTCTCTTAGGGCGACGGTAGTTGCTGTGGCCGCTTTCCTGGATGCCTTTCAGAAAGTGGCTGACTTGGCCACCAACTCAAGAGGTAGGAATATGCACACAGATTGAGGCTTGAGGTGTGAGGCTTTAGTGTAAGAGCAGTGGTCTTCTACAGCCAACAGATACCTCATCTCTGAAGGGAATCAGTGTAATTTCAGTATTGTTGGACACCTGGAGTACAGTGCTGAAAGGGTTAAAGCGGTTAACTGTTGAACAATATGTGTGTCTAGGCACCTATGTGTCAGTGTGTTTGTCTGTGTAGCCCCACTGTGCAAGTCCAGTCTTTCACCCCACTGTGCTGAGAAGTTCTGTGGGTTGTTTGCTTTATCGTATAGGTAGTAAATCCGTCAGTATGCTGTTTGAAGCTCTGCTGCTTGCTTTGTCTTCGACCTCTACCCCCTTTCCTCTGCTTCCTGCCCCCCCATCCCCACCTATACTCCACCTCTGCTACATCTGGACTCTCTGGTACAGTCTGCTTCAACTCTGTATGTGTATGGATAGAGAGAGATCTCATCCCTCCTTAGCTTTGACACCTCCAGCCCTGCTCCATACTATTAATAGGAACTGAGACAGACACACACATTCATCACCTCACTCACTGCAGAGAGAAAGGGAGATGGGGGAGTACAGGGAGTCGTCATACTTTCTCTCTCCGACTCTCTCTGTGTCTCTTTCTGTCTCTCCCTCTTTCTCTGTCTAACACACACAGTGTAAATGTTTGCCATGAGGGAGTTACATTGAGTCAGCTGACGAGTGCTGCGTCATCTTTCATCTGCTCTTTAGTCACTTTCTCTCTCTACATATTGTGTCTTAGGTTGGCAGTATAACATAACACCCATATCATTTTTGTGCTCTGTTGCTCCAGCTTCACTGTGTGCCTGGGCTCTCCAGTGTAGAGGCAAGCATGGATAATGAGTTATAATGCACAGTCGCCTGAGACGCTCCTGTCTGTATCACAGGCAGATAACCTGTCCACCAGATAATCCTACCAGGGTATTATAATGAGTCATCCCTAAAAGGTTTATATCAGACTGTATACCTCTGATTGGTGAAGCACACTATAAGGGCACTACATATTTTTTCCACCCTTATGCCACAAAGCTTTTTGCTTATCATACTTTGTAAGGGCTTATTAATACTTTGACAACATAATAATAGTAAAGTGCTTTTAATATGAACATCTTTATCTTCTTATCTGCATTATTATTTATCTTTAAATAATGGAATTTAAAATGCTCTTTAGACTAGTTTGGTGCTCATAACAGCCTTCAGGTTGATTTATTCTTGGCAGTAAATCAAATATCTGGAGAAAATACTAATTTGAGCTACTTATCATAGATCTAAACACACACAGGCACACACACAGGGGCACGCACACATACACCATGTCTACCTAATGGTTCGCTGACAGCAGATAGGCTAGTTTAATTTTTTTCCACAGTGATTAAAGATTTTTTGAATTGGGCATTCTCTAGAGAGCTCTGATAGCTGCTCATAGCTGTTGTAATGACTAGCATGTGTTGGCGAGATAGAGGTAACATTAGTAATATGTGTATTATGTATTTGATGGTATGTTTTTTTTTTTTTGGTTTGCTTTGCTTTGAATTTTTGATGCATTGGGCTTAAGGGCCTTTGAATCCATTTTAAAGTGCATTAAATAAGCAGGAGAGTGAGTCTGAAAGAAAGATTTTCTCATTACTTTTAACTTACTCTCAATATGTTTTTGTGGTTTGCCATGGTTTCTGGTTTCTCAGAGGCTTAAAGAATTAGATAGATAGTTTAGGCCCCACAACATACCATCTGTCTGATCTGTCTGTTAAATCTTTTTAAAAACCGAGGAGTCATTTGTCACCAACTCCTCTGTTGGAATCTACTGTACAAACGGTTGTAATGTACATGTAATGACCTTTAGAAGTGCCTGGGGTAGTCGTCTTTCTGCTTGGTGAAGATATCAGCTTACTGTATTGTTCACCTACAGAGGAGAAGAGCAAAGTATGTTTTCTTTCTGTGTGTGTGTGTGTGTGTGTGTGTTACAATAGCTTTGATGTTAAAGATCATCTGTATGGTTTTGTGTCCAGATCAGATGAAGCACAGTGACAGACATCGTTTTCTGGTTGCTCATCATAATTAGCCCGAGGCTGCTGCTTGCCACAACATACATACAGTATATATGAAGAATTCTTTCTTTCATTCTTTCTATCTCCTTCCATCTTCCTGTCCTCATGTGGGTCTCCAAGTCCTAACCTGCTTCCTATAGCCATCGCCATGGTAACAGCATAGAAATCAGGAAATCAAGTGTTTAAGGATCAAAGGTGTTTTTCTGCGTCTGTGTGTGTGTATATATACATAAAGTAAAAATGTTATCCGCCCTCCCTACCACCACACAATAGAGGAAGGCAACTGTTAATGTTTTTCTTCTTCTTAGAACAATAACAATGATTAAAATAATAATGATAATGAGAACAATAAAATGGCACAAACATAACTGTAACCACAGATTTGACAGCGCACAATGAAGGTCACAAGTGTCTTAAACAGGAGAACAAGGCTTTCAACCGCCTTTGTAAATGGTTGTACTGTTGTATAGCCTTGCAGATATTGGCAGTGATGGGAGCTCATAAAAGTTTAGGAGTTGATCAGTAGACTCTGTTTATAGGTGTTTAGATGACAGTTACTCTAAGACTCTATCAGTGTTATCACTGAAGCAGCATGATCAGAAGACTGAAACATTACCAGAAATGAGTGTTTTCAGAACCTTGGACTGCAATTTTGTGTTCGCATATGCATCTTTGTTAAAAGATTCACGTGAAATGTGCACGCCAAACATTTTACAAGGCCTTTTTTTCAAACACTTCCATTTAAAGACCATTTTCAGTTCACTTAATTCCCAGTTTAAATAAAAGCTGGATAGGACTAACTCCTGACTGAATATTCTTCTGCAATTATGACACAGGTAACCCCAAAGCAAGACATGAATTTGACACACCAGACTTCATAACAACAGTACATAAGATGTTTTTACTCCAGTCCTTGAAGAATTTTCCGTCCCTGAATACAAGACTCTGCACATACTCTGCCTCACTTGTATCAAATAGCTCTGTTACAGTATCAAAATCTTGAGGCTTTTGTTCAAGAACAAAGTCAACAAAGAAGGTTATTTTCCTCACTGGTTCCAAAACCAGCCCCAGATGAATTTCTGCTTCCCAGTATGTCAAAACACCAGTAATGATCTGTTTACTTCCTCATTGTAATAGTTAAATTGTTATCATAGGTCAGATATGTAGAAGTTGGGTTCATGTTCTAACAAACTCTAACTAATCCCCTTTCCAAACCTCTGTAATTTAATTAAGTTCAGACCATTAAGAGACACTAAACTAACACGCTCAGATGCTCAGATGATGTGCAAAATGCCATAGTCTGTGTGCTTTGTCTGTTTTCACTCTGCCTCTTGTGTAATCAACCAAGCATACTTGTTTTTTGGAAGCGATTTTTGATTAAAATATGATTTATAGTGAAAATCCTGTGTCAGCAATGTAGCTATGTGTGTCATGCAAAACACACTGGGGTTTTGAAACAGTCTTCAAGTGTCATCATCACTGTGGTGTAGTAAAAACTTCGACTGAGTTTTGGAATTGGTCCAAGAAAAGAAAGAAATTATCAGCTGTTGCATACTGTTTGGGTTTAAGTTATTTATTTAAACTAAATTCTGAGAATCTGAAGTATTTATTGTGACGAAGAGACAAACTTGTGATGCTGAACCAGTTTTGAAGGGTTGAAGACGCCCAATTACAGCATAGTTTGGGTTAGGAAAAAAAAAAGAAGATTAAGATTTGAGAATTAATGCGTATTACCAAAATAAAGAGAGAAGTACATGCTTATTTTAATTGTCAAGAATAAGAAAGGTAAAGTCCAGCTTACTAGTTTACAGTTGAGTGAAATAAAATAACTGGAATGCCAAGTAGAGAAAGTTTGAATAAGAGAAAGAAAGGCCGACTTAAGTCTCCAGACAAAGCCGTTCTTTTCCTCTGTTGTGCTCTATTATTCAGACTCTATTTGAGCTGACACTGGACAGAAAGACTGGATCTGCTTGCTTAGCAGAACACACACATGCATATAAATATGTACAGTATGTAACATGCAAGTGCAAATTAACAAAAGAGCTACACACTCACAGCCATGTACACCTCTAGACATTCAAATGTGTTCATTCAAAGATGTATACATTCACAGCCACACACAGAGACAGAGGATTAGCTGAAACCACCTGTTTCGCTGTGCTTTGTTGGGTTCTGTAGGATTTGGACTTTTTCTATGCACAAAGGGCTCACTTTGCTTTGTTGTCTCAGTCTGGTACATTGAAGTGTACTTTTGCATCTCCCTTTTGCTTCTTGTTTCCCAGCTGCCTTTTGCAAGTCTTTATAGTTTTTCTTTATATGTGCCTGAGAAATTATTTTTACTGTACATTTTCATTAATGTTCAGTTTTCCTCAAAATGAAACTGCTCTTTTCCTAATCTTCTTAGCATTATCCCTGCATCATTTTTGATGCTTTTGTCAGTCTGTCTCTCTTTCTGACTGGCTTTGTCTGTCAGTGACAGTGAGTTTCTCAAGAACTGACCTGGGCACTCGTTAATAATTAAAGAAAAATGTACAAAATCGGCTCCAAGCCAATGGACAAGCTCCGTGCTGGCAGGTTAAGAAACCATTAGCTTTGGTGTGGGACAAACCAAAACATTACCTTAAAGAATCAATGTAAAACATTCTTAAGAGACTAAAAAGGGATAGATCTTGTTAGAGAGACTTGCGTGTCAGTGTGTCATATAGAAAATGTTTAAACAACTGCCATTTGTATTTGTTCTCCCATGCCAGCAGCTTGTTGAATTTTCATTCATAACAACATGTTCAAAGTTGTCTTGCCTGTAGCAATTCTGGTGAAAAAGGATTAGCTCACATCCTTAAGTGTGTTTAAATTATATTTGTTTACTGTCTTTACACTAATCCAGTCACTCATTAACAGAATTTACATATTTTTTCTTGTCTGAGTCCAGTTTGTTTCTCCACTCTGTTCCTCCAATTTTCTTATTCTGTCTTCTTTGCCACCTTTGGAAGCCCTTTCTTCCCTCTCTTTTATGTATGTCTTGTTTTTTGACCTTCTTTGCTCTCTGCCCTGTACCGTTCTCACAGTTTGCTCTTCTCTTTTATATCCCTCATCTTTTATATCTGTGAACCTTGAACTTTTCTCACAAAGGTGAAAACATTACATGCAGACATGTGCATGTATCCTTGTACTCTTGGCACAAACACACATCAGGACACCCCTATCACGTAGCCACAGAGTTGCTTTTGCCTTGGAGCAGTGTGACAGTGTTTGCTGTAATAGCTCTAATGGTTATATTTGATTTAAAGTCATGTGATTAAACGTTAATGATTAAACATGTTTTGGGTCAGACTTGATAGAAGTACTCAGACATCAAGCCAAATGAACAGTGTTGAGGAGACTGACAAACAAGCTGTTACCAAGAGGTGTATGTGAATTAGCTGAAAGGAAAAATGTGATACACCAGGCAATCAGGCAGGGAATCTTTAGTTATCTCACAATTCAATTAGCTTTTTATTGAAGATTCTATTCTTCCTCTAGACGTGCATGACCAGTCTGGTTAGGCTCATGGTGCACGGATTAAAGCTTGTATCAGCAGGGACAATAAAGATGTGTTTAAGTAGAGCGCACTTGTTTGTTAATTAATCATGATTAAACCAAACAAGTTAAAGGAGCAGAATAGCTCACATTGATTCACATCACATTCTGTCAATAATCTCTTTACCTCATTATCACCTCCCCCAAAATGTGACTCCACTGCAGTATATAAATGTGAGAGCCTGCTGAATTCCAAAGAAGTTGTTTTTTTCAATCAGTGCTCAGTCGTTTCAGGACCTGTGTGTAGGATTTCGTGTAGGATTTAATGCCATCTAGGAGTGTAGTTGCTGATTTCAACCCCCTCACTTTTTGTGTCCTTGAAGGAGAAACTGCAGTGGCCACAAAGCATCCAAGGCCCTTTTTAGAGTCAGTGTCTTGTTTGTCCATTCTGGGCTACTGTAGAAACATGGCAATTTAACATGGTGGATTCTGTGGAAGAGGATCCATGGTGTCTGTTGATATAAAATATTCATTCTAAAGTAAAAAAAAATATATCTTATTGCAATTCAGGTAATTGTGGACTGAAAAAAAACTGAACTGAGTTATGCATGTTATATGGATGGACCTGGTGAGTCCAAGTACAGGTAAAAAAACAAGTATGTGATGCATAACCTTAAGTACCCCTGCTATTTTTGCAGGTTATTATACTTGGTGTCTGTCATCAATATGATGGGGGTTTTTTGTTGGGGGAAATACTTGAAAGATATCGAGTATTTTTTAATTTTTGTTAAGTTCTTGGCTGAGCCAGGCGAGCTGAACCATACTCATTCTGTCTAAAAACTTGAAACTCTACTGGTCATTGGTGAAGAATGAGACAAAGCCCAATTGAATCCATGAAGAGAGAGAGAGAGAGATAAAGAGAGAACGGGGGCAGAAGAACAGAGAAGCAAAAGAATAATTCTTTCTCTTGTTTCATCGAGCCCCACATAATTTTCCATGTAAACCCCCTCTTTTCCTCTGTTCTGTATCAAATTATATATATATATTATAATGTTCTGTCATAGTTTCCTTCTTCATATAATGGGCTTCTGTATGTGTCTGTTTGTGTGTGCCCGTGTGTTTGTCTTTTTTTAGCTTGTTTGTGTGCGTGACTGTATATGTTTCTGTGCTCATATAATACACTAGTGCTACCTCTTTGTGGTATTCCATTCACCAAGTGAGTGTGAGAGTGACAGACTGGGTGAGTAGGGAGATTTCTTCGAAGTCAGCCATGGTGAAACAGCTGATGGCAACTAGGCTGCACAGGGAGTTGAGGTCACTCCATATGACAGACCAGACAAGGAGAGCAGATGTTAAAAATAACAGAGCAATGTGATTTTGACCCTTTTCAAGAATTGCATTTTGTTGGAAATGGATTATGTAAAATGATTTTCACAGGAGCTGTTAACTTTGATAAAGGTGAAGGCCATCATGACCTACCTTTTAGGCACTTGACTATGTCTGCATACCAGTTGTAAGACTAGCATCCTAGCAGTCTAATTAGGTTTACATAAAGCAAGTTAAACTAGTTTTGGCTTGTTTGAGTCTTCCATTGACCCATCTTTAAATCCCAGAGTCTGACCCTGGAAAGAAACAACTTGGAGTTAAGTTGAGAGCTTGTACTTCAAATTGTCATGCAATACATAGTACACAATTAACACGAGTGACCTTTGGAATATGTAACATGTATGTGAAACATTATAAGGGTTGGTAGATTATATATCTGTCACTTTCCTTGTGTTCAAAAACAACATTTACACACAGGCAACACAGAATTTCTCACACAACATATAACATAATAGTTTGTTCATGGTTATAAAAATAACCAAGCCTGCATCACATGTTGGTTGGCAGCTGTCAGGACACTGTCTCTACACGTAGAATGAGTATTTGTGTATACATGTACAGTATGTCACTGTGTGTGTGTGTGTGTGTGTGTGTGTGTGTGTGTGTGTGTGTGTGTGTATGTCTGTGTATGTCTGTGTATGTCTGTGTATATATTAAGCCCAGTGGGTCTGTCAGCTTCTGTTGTGTTGGGTCTGTTTGGACATGTTTGACTCTGCAGAGATGAAATAGACACCTGCCACAGAGCTAGCATGTAGAAGCTTGTTAGATCTATTTGGACCTAAAATGATTATTAAGTTGTACCAACATGTTTTTAGAGTTGATAATTACTTGAATCCTCCAGTTACCTATCACCAGTTATTCATTGTTTGAGTGAGTTTAATTAATCATTCAACAGCCCATATCACTAGAATTACATATACACACAGTCAGGTATAGCTTACTGTATGATCAACATTAATATTCCTTGAACATAACTTTTCACATAAATGTCTGTTTCCCTAAGTTTACAAGTCAGGCATCTTATTAGATCATAGATGTCTACTGAAGTATTGTTAAGCCTCTATAAATATGACAAACCAGTTCTTACGCATTCATGTCTGTTTGGAACAATGCTGGCCATTGTCATTATTGCAGCCCTGTTGTCATGATTACAATAATTGCTGTTACCCAGCTATGCCACTGGATACCTGACTGAACCTGCTTTGAATTTGTACTAATGACAGAAAGACACTAACAGCAACCCTTTTCACTTGGATCCGTGGTGAAAAGCGAAACATCAGTCAAACCTAAACTTCACTTATATGTTGACTGGAAACAGACCAGTGTGTCTGAGTTCAGCTGCAGCCTTTATGAAACTTTAATGATTTCCGGTCTCCTGGTAGACATGGAAGGCAGAAGAAGGGGGTTATGAAATTGAGATGCTTAAGATGTGATGAAATGCTAGGTGCAATGCTTAATCCCAGATCAAAATCTACTGTATGGAGTGAGCTATATTTTCTCATAATCAAAGTGTAATGGTGTGCCTTAGAAATGTTGTAATCAATACTAAATTAGGAATGTTTTAATGAAAATAACTGATCCAGTGAAATAAACAAGTGGTGAAGAAGCCCTTGCTATGTTCTCTCATTGCTCCATTTTTTCCTGCTTGCTTCTAGGTGTGACAAAGTGGCTGTGCTACATCTTTATGACCTCTATACACAGCCTAGCTTCAACCCATTGTATAACCTCCTGTTAACATCAATGCCGCCCCTCCTTATGGAATAACTTAGTTCCACTGAGGCCCTTGTGTGCCTACAATGGGTTCAGCCCCTTAAAATAACTAACCAGTTTTGAGGTGTGTAAGTTCTTCCTTGTGTCTGTCACATTTCTTATATATTTTAAAATAAAATGTCTTTAAAACATTGAAACAACATAAAAATGACAAATGCAAAAGAGCAGATTACATGAATATTGTATAGATTGTTGTTCATACCGTGTTTCTGTGACTAGCAGATATTCAGGTTAAGTGGGGCTGTAAATCCCAGATGTCTCTAAAAATTTACCTTCTACTATTTCCAGTCATCTGTTAATGCACTTGGTGCCTCTGCTAATGCAGGACAGAAGCTGCCACGACTGTTATCTGTTATCCATGCCTGTCATTATTAGTGACATAGATAACATATTCATGTTCACTCTTTTTAACTTTTCAGTCTTGGTAGGTTGATGCTTTAAGAAAGGATAAAAGATGACCAGTTAACTGTCATATTTGAGGTCCATAAAGTCTGAATGTGAAATAAAGGATTAGTAATGAGTATATACATGAACTAGATACTGTCTTTGAGTCCAAATTAGTCCGAGGGGCCCAAATGCTGCACGGTAATAAGTGCGTATGTCACGTAGAGCATTCACAACCGATCTGTGTGTGTGTGTGTGTGTGTGTGTGTGTGTCATGTGTGTGCTGGGGTATGAGCTTGTGGGTACATACAGGCAAGCTCATGCTACACATATTCATTCTTGTGTGAGTATGCGTATGGATGCCCTGGTTGTTTCTCAATGAGGCCTCTGTTCCCTCAGTCTCATCCCCTTTTACTGAGTGACGCTGGGCCATATAATTACTGTGAACTAGCACACATCCAGTGTATTTTGATTAAAGTCAAGAGGCAATTCAGAGTCTAAATAAATAAATCCTCAGATTTTACCATGCCCTTTTCCATTTCATTTGCTTACAGTGACACTAGATAATCCAGCAGGTTTTACCTGAATGCAGATGTACTTTTACTTGACAGGCTCTAAGACAAAAGTGACGTTTTTTGTTAAATGATCATGGACACATTGGCTTTCTAAACCCAACTTGGAATGCACTGAACCCAAGACTTTTGCAGAACAGACATCAGTCTAATTCTTTCTAAGCACCCTCTGTGTGCTCTGCCATGGACAGACCCCCATACAACTTGATGAAAAAAAAGAAATCTGGCCCTTTCCTCTTTGCCCCTCTCAGTTCATGGCTTGGCCTTTGTTACAGAGCACCCTTAGATCCTGAACTAACCCGCTGTCTCAATGCCCTCTCTGAAAGGGCTCTGTCCTTTTTTTCCAGTTTCAGTCCAAGACCAGCCTGGCAGTATACATTTCCTGTCTTCTGCCCAGCCCAGACCTAGATCCCATCCACTGGACGAGTTCCGTGCCTCTCAATCCACCCTCTGTTCTCTTCTGTTCACCCTGACCCCATCCTGGGAATCTTACAGATCACTGGAACCAGCAATTAAATCAGTTAATGGGTCAAATACACAGACTCACGCATAGACTCACAGACTAATTCAAGATTCTACACCCTCGTGTGCACATGCACATATGCATGCACAGCACATGTAAAGATTCAATCGTATAAGCTAAAATGCTGGAATGCTCTGCGTCTCTCAGACAGCAGATCCCTTAGGCTGATTTAGTGCTGGTCTTTTTCTCTGCTGTTTGAGAATTTATTGGTCAAACCTTTGTCATGTCTCATGGTAGACTTTCTTGCCTTGCCATTTAGTTTGCACTATAAAACATAGCAAGTACAAGGAAGTGTTTTAGCTGCAACCATCTGCTTTAATACGAACATCTGCCCATGGACATTGCTAATTCAGAGTTGGGCTCCAAAATGCCCTTGTCATGGAGTTAAGGGACACATTTGTGTGAGTGTATGTTTGTTGTGTATGTGTGGAAGAAAAGGGATAAGACACAGGACGCTCTTTCTCCAGGAGAGAGGGAGAATGTGTATGTTTTTAAGACACTGAGGAAAGTAGGCCAAACACCTTTGAGTGTGTTTGAGTCAAAAAAGGAAGCAGAGAATCTTCTCTGTGCTTGACTATGCTTGCAAGCAATGTGTGTCCACACAAGTGTTTGTGGGTGTTTGCTCTCTGTTTTTATTTAAACATAAACCCGGTTAGACCAGTGAGTCTTGGATTTGGAACATCTGACATACACGCAAAGCCAAATTGAAAACATATTTCTTTTTGGCAAATGAACTTCATATCTTTCTGAGGTGTTTTGATAAGCATTGTATAAGCAGGTTGCTAAATTGATGCTCCTTTCTGATCGAAAAAAGTGCATTGATGGACTTTACGTTGGTGACATTTTCTTAATGTTTACCACTTATTATAAAATGAAGAAAACACTGGGCTGATAACATCTCTTCTGTCTGCAGACGTGTGTATGTCTGTGTTTGTGTTCCTGAGAAACTGAGGGTAACCAAGCTAGTCGGCCCCATGTTTGGGCACGAATTTCCTTGTTGTTGGTTTCTCTCTCTTTAAAACTTAACATTGAACACATTAACACAAGACCACATCCCAGCAGCCACACTGTAACCCAGCATAGTCTGCTTTTGTTCTATTTTGCCATGCACTCTCATACAGACACTGGATTTCATAGAGGTGGTTAAGCCTACACTGAGAGCTCTGCCTTCCTCAGTTAGAGCCCAAATACTGTATGACTCAGAAGAAGATTAAACTGGCATAATGAGAACTTATTGGCTGAAAACACTGGCTCTAAACTCACCAAATGTTATTCTGATAAGAATTCTGGCAGTTCTTTGAGTATAGACTGTTGATTTTGCAGCCAGAAAACAATATCGCATAACTATAACACATGCCAAGACAAGTAAGTGTGTTTATTACCTTGTTCCCCATTTTCCAATTGATAAGTATTTGATTTCTTTCCCTAGTTTGCCTGTCTGCTTTCCTCTGTTCCTTACTTCACATTCTTTCTCACCTTCATTTTTTTTCTTGTTTCATTTCCTCTCTTTCTCCATGTCCTCCTCTCCTCTGCATCTACACCTTCACCTCCTGTGTGTGTCCAGGCTGCCGAGGCCAGGTGTATACACAGCCGGTGTGTGACAGCAACACCAAACCATGTTCTGTTTATCACCAGGGACTTTTATTAGGAACTTTCTGCTCAGATGAAACAGAGAGAAACATCAATGGGGCAAAGACAGAGGAGAGTAAGAGCTAGATTGCAATGTAACTGAAATAAAAGGTTGTGGCTCAGATTGTCTAGTATTTGATGCATCATCCTTGAGAATAGAGTGCAGCAGCTACACATTAGCATAAACAGTCAAAGATATAAACACACAAGCACAGTGGGATACCATCATCAGATTGTTGCTGTGTAACTGGGCAGGTGAGCCATCTGCTTCAGCATGACCACTGAAGGTGAACTCCCCCACAGTCACTGCAAAAAAACTTTATTCTTTTCGAATAAGGCAAGGTGCCCTTGTACTGTGCATTAAATGTGTCCAATATGTAATTAAAGTACTAACTAAAATAACCAAAGGGGTTTTTTTTGAATTCATAGAAATAATGATTTCTATGTTGTAAAATGTGCTGAATAAGCATGTCGCCTGCAGTTCTTTAAATAGACTTAATAGGTGAGTTTATCCTCGAGTGTGTGAGATAATACAGCCATTGTATTGGTTGATAGATGGATAAATAATGGTTAAGTTTGGTCCATTCAAGTTACTCAGTCAGCGCGTTGACTCAGTGAGCTTTCAGTGTCTGGATTGTTCCCTGTCGTCCCATAGACACCTCATAAAACACTCTGAATGAATGATGTGTTTGTGTGAAGAGTGTGAGTGTCTGTGCGTGGGCGGGCGGTTGGATGGATGTAGGGTGACACTTGGGTGGAGAATGTCCCCTAACTAACTCTTTGACAGCATAAGGGGTTCTTACACATACATGAGCACACATGTACACACACACACACGCATGCACACAAACACGCACGCAAGCGCGCACACGCACACACACACACACACACACACACACACACACACACACACAGACACACACACATCTATATGCATGCGAAGGCTCAGACACACACATGGTAGATGTAATCTGGTGGTCATTATTGCAAACAAGGCAGCGTTGTGTTGTACTGACAAACAGTTCAGTCTCTCTCTCTAGTGTGTGTCTGGTTTAAATTATCACCAGTATCTCTCAGACTAGAGGCCTCCCAGTCTCTCTGCCTACAGGGAAGGTCATAGGCACATTTACATACTAAGCACAGAACATGAAAAGCCAAACCTTGTACTGTAGATATTTTGATGCACCATTTGGTTTCAAGTGTCAAGTTAGGCTTGAACCTGATCTTCATTGATTTGACGTCTGTTAATTATACATTATTTCTAACATTGTTAGGGAAAAACTGGTTACTTTTAAGAAATAACAAGGTCAGATATGCCGTGTAAATTGTGTTTCAGGGTGGATTTCCCCTCAGCAACCGAAGTTTCATCATTCTGTCACTTTTGAAAGTCATCTTCATTAAAAATAACTTTTGCAACGTTTAAGGTCTAATTTTAATGTTTCTTTATTACTAATGATGTCTAGACTAATTTGGCTCTTAGGCTGTAAGAGTATGAAGGTTCCAACAATCCACAAAGATTAATCCTCTCTTCGTGTCTTGAACTTAACTGTTAGACGATGGCGAATATTCTTCCCCATTCTACTGACATAGGCCTAACCTTTTATCTAATCCTCCTGTTGTCTTTTCCAGATGCTAATAAAACTAGCCCACATATTGGTTGTTTAAATGAAATTGTTGATAAGATTATTGTATTGTGTGTTACCTGTCAACACTGTTTTATCTGTCTTCACTTTCTAACTTGGACCATTTCCTCTTGTTTGCAAACAGCAGCTAATGACTGATGAACGTGGTCAGAACAGAAGACATTGTCATAGCTGAGTAACAGATGTACTGTTGCTATTTGATTTTGCCTTGGCATACAGGATCCTACGTAATATTGATAATTGAATCAGGCAGTTTGTATTTTGGCAATAGTATAGGAGACCTTGCAGTGCAGTGTATAATTAATATACACTGCATATAGATACACATTGTCTATGTACATGTACATCCCAGTTTTAATACCAGATTGTGTTTCCTAAGGTTTCAACAGTCATTTCAGTAGTATATAGTTGGGTTTATACACAAGTTAGAATAATATAGGGCCATTCCTTGTGCACGCAGAAGCTGCATTATGGGTTCTCTTTAAATATCTTTAAAATGTCACAGGGAGACCTATTGCATAAGCCTGTACACAGGGTATTGACAGTAATGAGCACTGAAACTCTTCTCCAGGCTTTCTAAGAGAGTCTGTCTACAAGGTCTAAGTATACCTTCTACACCGTAGGTACTTGAATTACCTGTTTTATGTATGATGTGTATGTATGATTGATTTGCACATGCATGTTGTAACAATTTGAAGAGAGTTTTCTATTGTTGATATATTTTAAAAAAAAGTTATTTATTCATTCTTCTGTAGTGTTCAGACAAGGTGATTTTTTCACCTCAAATCTGACTGTAATATTTCTGCCACGTTCACAATGTAAAGAATTAAGCAATTGCACTTTAAACTGAATTGGAGAGTAACATAAGCAGCTTCAGTTTTGCATACAAGGCGAGCATGATCCTGTGACTCATACCTGTGTTTATTTAGTTGTTCCATTCAGCTGTTGTAGTAGAAGTATGAACCTGTGTCCTCTTCACTGTAAATGATTAACTCTGACACCAGACTTTTTGCACGTTCTGACCACATGCTGACATGATGTTGTTGTGCACTATGCACCAACCAGTGTCTCATTTGGCAAATAAATTTGGAAAAAATAGTACTTTAACATTGCTTTTTATAGTTATTGGGTTTCTCAGGTATATTGTTTTAAGTTGCAGTTATCGTTATCACTGTTCTGCATTCCACAAATAAGGATGGCAATACTCAACCAAAAAAGCAATGGATTTAGTTCACTGGTAGTGGTTCTACTAAATCCTTTCAGTCTATCTGTCTATGGAATGTGTGTCAGACCAGAAAGGAAGATTAAAGAAAAAGTGGGGCACCAGAGCCCAGAAAAGAGCAAGAGTGGGCTCTAGGGTAATATATTCTCTCATTCTCTCGCTCTCTTGTTCTCTCTTGCTCTCTCTCTGGTCAGCTTATGACATATTTGAGAGGCCTAAACCCTCGTTGGTGGCTTTAATTGGTTAGATTGGGCAGACTAGCTACTGAGCAGTGACATGTTGTGTAGTACAATATGCAGACACTGATTATCATGTCGGTCCATTACTGATGGTTTTGTATTCAAGCTTTTAGAGGTTATTTGTTGGCATCACATTTGATAATATAGACTACAATCATACCATCCAATCATCCAAATTTATAATCGTTGCATCCCTAGTGGTGATTTACAGTATATTGTCCAAACAGTCCATTGGGTGCAGATTTTGTGTCTCATCGACAGCTGGTGTATTTGTACACAGACCCCCACACATACCAGAGATTAGGCAGTTTGCTTAAATACACACTCTCTATCATTCCACCCAAGATCCAATAGCCAACTATGTCTCTAAACACGCAGCTCTGAAGACATTGATGATGAAATGTACCTACTATTGTATGTGAGGAGATCACTGGGACCGCAGGACCATGTGGTTTTTGTTATTGGGATGAATGATGTTTGCCATTTGATGTGTTGCTATTCCTGAATGTTCTTGCAAGTATTTTCTTTTGGTAGAAACACTGTGAAACATTTCTCACTTTTAAGTCAGTAGAGATCTCCCAAAATGCTGTATTTCCATTATGTACTTTCCCATGGGACCTTCTCCACTTGTCTTTGAGCATTTATTTTTGGCTTGACTCTGACCACTCTTTGAACTGGCCAGCTGCTTACTGACTGGATTAACTCAGGCACCATGTTAACACTATGGTACTACATTCACAGAGACATCAGAGACGAGGGGTGGGAGCAGAAGAGTAATTCAGTACAGAAAGAAACCAGAAAGACGGATAACTAAACTAACACCAAAAGACTGGAGTGAACGATGGAGAACTAGATCAGAGAGAGAACAGCTTAAAAGAAGAAATCAAAGGAATACAGTAGTATAAAAGGGATAGAGGGAGGGGGATGAAATTCTTCCATGACCTACATTTGCATTGCAGCTGAAGCCAACATGTGCAGTTATGGCATAGCACTGTAAGAGAACAGTAAGCCAGTTAGCATAAATTATGATATCAAGTCTGCCTGGAGACTGTTTGCTAGCTCAGGATTTTTATCTAGAGACCATCCTCATACTTTTCTCTTGTACTCTTGTGCAGCACATGAATTATTGAGATCGCACCACCATACTGTACTGCTGTGCTCAAGTTTGTCTCCAGACAGACATGTCATGCTGCTTAAGTTCTCTGATAAGAATTTGTCTGTGATTTATATTATATTATAATATATAAATACCACAATACATGCTATCATTGTTCCACACATTGTGATAAATATTGGTTACAGAATAGATATGGTTTCAATGATGATGTATTGGGCAAATGGAAACCTTCTCCCTGTATATAAGGAAGGGATGTGCAGCGATGTCTGCATGCCCAAGATGGGAAATAACTCACACAGAACACCAGAGTGTGACAGAAAAAAGGATGGTGGCATTTTGTAGACAAGAGCAATGCATTCTTGTTATCTTAATTGGTTCCCATCCATTGCTTTAGCATCTATTCATACCACACGGTGGTGAGACAGAAACAATGAAAGACGGGAAGAATAACAGAGGAGGGAGGTAGAGATACAGTAGCTCAGTAAACATCCAAATGGAGAAGGAGACCCAAAGAGCAAATGGCGCATTTGTCAGCTGTCTTTTCTTGTTTATCTGCAGCTTCAAGACCTCGTTAGCATTCACACTGCAGAACCACACAGAGGTGACATACTGTCATTCTTAAATGACTCTTCTTTGTCATCTAACCCTCTCCTCACCTCTTCACATCCAGATCCTAATCAACAAAACATCAACATATATCCCCTGTCCTGTCTTCTTATTTCTCTACAGCCCTCATCTTCCACTCTGTATGACATATTTGTCTATTTTTTTCAATTAGCATTAAAATTTTGCTGGAATTTTGTACACTGTTCACTAGTATTCAGGCTGCAGCTCTACACTGGCACACTGACACACTTTATGTTAACCAGCCTCTGTTTAGTGTACATCAGTCCAAAATTCACAGAGCTACGTATTTAAACCAGCTCTGCATACATTACTTGTGCACCTGTAATCAATCTTCTTAGCTACAAGGCTCAGTTATTCGGAATCTCAACCTGTGCTGCTTGTGTTTCCCACACTGACAGTGAAGTCACCGAATATGGTGGAAGTGTGGGAATGTAGCGGAATGGGTGAAAGAGGACATGTGAGTTAGAAGACGGAGAAAAGAAGGGATGCGATCAGGATAGTAGAGGAAAGCAGAGAGGGAAAGACAAAAGATCAGGACAAAGAGAGGGAAAAATAGAAGTACAAAAGGAGGAGAGTGGGGAGGAGAGAGGGGAGGAGATTGAGGGAGATGCTGCTTTCAAAAGAAGGGAGCAATGTAAAGGAGCAGAGGGTAATGGGAGTTTCAAGCATTACTATTCAGGATGCATTTCACTGCATTGCAGTGGCACACTGACACACATTCACATCTATAGTTTACAATGATTGTCTTTAGTTTCTCTCACAGACTTTCCATTTCCATCTCACAGACAATATCTGTGTGGAATTGCATTCGGTATAACAATCCATTGGCCCATTGCCCATGCTAATAAATATTGTCACTAAGCTACGCATCCAACTGTCATTTACCATTATATTTTTGAAGACACTCAGACATCAGCCTGAAGTTGTTTTGGTCCTTCATTTGACTGATGCAAACCATTGACTGCATCATGGGTTTAAACCTGACTAATGATCCACCCTCGCCTCTGTCAGTATTCAGGGAATAAGGTGCTATGTAGTCAGAGCATGGGCTGTTAAAATTTATAATGGTCAGTAGTTTGCAGTCCTTGTTACTGTATATGTTCTTTTATAATCTACTTTAGGCTCATGACTGCAGGTTCAGGGCTGAGGGTGGAAATTCTGTTGCATGTACCATTGCTGAGGCTGCAAATTCAGTTCTGTCTCTTTTGATGGCGTTCTATGGTTAATGTCAGCACATTGTAACCAATGTGAATGTTTAAGTTTCTACTTAAAGGTCCAGTGTGTACAAATTAGGTATAGGTCAGAAATGGAATATAATATGCATAACTATGTTTTCAATAGTGTGTGTGTGTGTGTGTGTGTGTGTGTGTGTGTATATACAGTATATATATCATCTGAGAATAAGAACCGTTATGTCTTTGTCATGTTAGAATGAGCCTTTTATATCTACAGACATCACAAGTCCACACTGTTGATCCACTATTCTACAGTAGCCCAGAACGGACAAAGTAAACACCGGCTTCAGATAGGACCTTTCATGCAGTTTAAACGCTAGTTCTTTAACCAGATAAATAGAGGCCTCTAAACCCTTGATACTGGCATTTAGACCTTCATGACATTATTAAATAAAACCAGATAATGCTTTATTCTCTCCCCCTCTCCACTTTTCTTTTCTCTCTTCTGCTCTCTGCTCATCTTCTTCTCTTCTTCCCACTGTCCTCCTTTTCCCTTCTCCTGTCTTTGGTTGACAGCTGTTGGGAACTGTAGTCAGACAGTCCAGGGCTTTTGTGTGTCAGCACTGGTCACACTGCAGCAGGTGCGTGCGTGTTTGCTCGCCCACACGTTTGCATGTGTTGGTGCCCGTTGAGCTAGACTTGCTGACTGTCGTGTGTATGTGTGTGTGTGCGTGTGTGTTTGTGTATGTGGGTAGACAGGGTAAGATAGACAAGCTGCCTTTCTGTCAGCAGATATTGATGAATGAAGAGGTGGGCTTGGTTCCCAAGGAGGCCAGGCCAACTATCAGTGCAGGCTATTATAAGCCCTTGACCTTGCAGATTGCTATCCACCCACGTCTCCTCACTTAACCCCTTTAATGTAGTGTACTTTAGAATATCTACTATGTTGAATATCAATCATTTTGGCTTATTCATTCATACATTTATTCATCTTTTTCCAACTCCCTCGGGTCCCAGATTAATTAAAAGCCTGCACAATCATACATGCAGTTTACTGTTTATTGAAAAATGTAATTGTAGACTTACAGGAGACTACCAGACTGACAGAGAAGAAATATGAATCAGTGAATGAAATGCTACCCTGTATCCGTGCTATGTGGGTGGCTCCATCTGGGTAAGCCAACTGCTCAAGAGTGTGTGTATGTGGTGTGTGAGAAATGTTTTCAAAGACATACAAAGACATTAGTAGTCTGTAAAATGATTCAGGATCCAGGCCTTTCACTGGAAAATGTAACAAATCATAAATTATAAAGTATTATTATTATTATAGAAATGTAAGTGGATATATTTTTCTGATTCTGTTTTCAGACACTTAAACAAGTATAAAAATAAAAGTGATTTGACTTAGCGTCACCTGTGCCAACTGTAATTCTTGTGTCTTTCCAGTTAAACTGTCAATCAAATGACTAAATGCTTACAAAGTAAGCTGACAAGATAAACATAAATATATGTTACTCATAACAAGCTGTATTAGCCGGAGGCCAAAAAAACGGCATGGTAACAAGACTGCTACACAGCAAGTATTTCAGCAAACATACACCATCATTTTAAAGGTCGCTGTTCATTTTTCGGTGTAAAAAAAAAAAAAAAAAGATTTGTGCAATAAGAGACCAACATGAAGGGGAAAGGATGTGTTTAAATTTAGCCAGCTTAGTGTGGATGTAGTCTTAGAGTTTTCTCCAGCTCTCTAATTAGCTAGTGAACAGATCGCCTTACCTCTGTCCAGCTGGGTGAGTGCATGTGTGTGTATGTGTGTGTATCCAGCTGCATGGTCTCCAGTCTCTTATCAGTGTAACCACTGGCCCGTACTTAACAGCGACCATCTGGTGCCCATACAGAGCTGGTTTTAGCTAGCAAGCCTGTCTGATCTTTGTGTCAAAACTACTCAGGCCAAATCACTCTCCCTCTTTCTAAAGTTTTCCTTCTCCCTCTTTGCTCTTAAGTGCTTATCTTCTTCTCCTCTCACTTTTTCTTTTGTCTTTGAATGTTGAAAAGCATTTTTAAACAATTCCCTCAATTCCTTCCTTCCCCTTCTTCCCGACATCACTCTTCTCTCGTATAAGCTTTACTTCAAGCCTCTAATGATTTCTGTAAAGATGCACACTGGCTTAGTGGCATTAACTATCAAATCTTCCAGACCTGCTTGTAACATAAGAAGGTTGTAAGCCAAGCATATTGCTTTAAAAAGCTGAAAATAAGTTGTTGGAAAAAGAGTTTCCTCTTGCATGGATACCATTATCATTGACGGTTTCAAATTGCATCAGATTGTGTCAATTTCCGGTTACTGTGAGAAACAGTTTGTCCGTCCACCTTTATCCAACCCTATGGAGAGGATGAGATCTATAGCCCGCTGCCTTTTGCAAAATTCTCTAGCAATTTTATTTAGGATGTGAGTTTGTTGTAAGATTAGCCAAAAATAAACAGTGGTAACTCACATATCTCTCGTGTTGGTACCATACTGTACAACTATAGAGGCTACATGTCATAATGACAGCTAATAATAAAAACACTTTAAATTGCCCGGTGCTTTTTTGCATTATTTTCAATAATACATTAATACATCAACATATACATTAATATATCAACCTTTTAATCTACTGTATTTTCAAAGTCCTTTCTGCCTAATGCCTTCTTCTAAAGTCCATAAACAGACAGACAGACAGACAGACAGACAGACAGACAGACAGACAGACAGACAGACATTCTCTGTGTCAGCACCGTGTGACATTCCAAGGAACAGTCTGGAAGGGGCTTGAGGACAGAGACAGACTTGGCATCTTGACATCAAATTGCAATACAATCTCTCTTGCTCTCATACACACATAGACACACACCCACACGGACAGAAAACTATCACCTCTGTCTCAAATGTCCCAATAGACCTCTGAGACACAAGTTCCCACAGACAGCTGAAATATCAGAAACCAAGACACAAAGCTTTGTTAAGAATATATGAAAACTAGTGCTTTGCCTGACACACACTGGGACATTTTTTTTAACCTTAATCAATAAATTGATATCAATTTTTTCAATGTAGTGTGAGAATTATTTAAAACAAAGTATGTGTGGTTAATAAAGCTGTGCTGCACTGTATACTCAGTGTATACGCAGAATACTACTGTGGGACATTGCCAAAATACTGCAAAACATTAAAACATTCTGTAGCCAAAGCATTGTCTGTACACAGATGAACCAAAGAGTGGAGCTTAAAGTGCCTCTATGAGTGTGTGTTTGTGTTTTGGACTGGTTAACTATTGGTGGTGCATGGACAATTACAAGCCTCTGAAACAACCATGTCACACAGCAGCTATTTCTACTGACAGCCAGCTATGCCACTACACACACACAAAGCAGCAGTCTGGCCTGGCAGTGAAGCAAATGAAGATTGTGTGTGTGTATGTGGTAGACAACTGGGGCTGCCGATGCAGCTATTTCTATCCAGGGGTCACTTGGTGCTAGTCGGAGTAGACGATGTGTGTTAGCAGCCACTTTATCCTGAGAGCAACAAAACAACTTCCTACAAACAGGAACATTGACCTGATATCCACCAGCATCCTAATCCTGAACACTCATAATGGCTGATATGGATGAAATCACTATCATGGTTAATATGAATATTTGTCTAGAGTCAGACTCAGTCACTTGGCAGAAAACAAAAGAGCCCTAACCCTTTAACACTATCGGAGCACAAGTCAGATGGGAGCATACACAGACATACTGTACATACGGTTTCCACGGCAACTGGGAGTCATGGCAAAGGCCACGATTGCTAGCTACCTGCTGTGAGAAGGAGAAACAACACAACTCTCCTTCACACATGCGATATGGGATACACCCTAACTGGTTTCTTTTCATTTTTTATCATGATTATCATGTTGTGGTGTGCTTAGCTACACGGCTCAGTTATTTGGAATTTTTGCCCGTTTATGCCGATTGCATGAGAGGAGTTGTTTCGCCATACACACGTCTTGAGTAATGCTGACATCTGCAGACAAATTTCTCTTGTATGTTAGCAGAACCTTCTTTTTAAATATGACCCCCTTGATAGGAAATGTATCATTCAGTGGAATGCTTTTTAAATGGAAATATTAAATGATAATAATCTCACAAAATCTGACTTGAGTGTGAACTACAGTTTAGTCCGTCTTCGACACCCATGATGCAACATTTGCTTATAATGACACACCTGTGTATATAGCCAAGAGCAGATTTTGGTTTTCCTATATGCCTCATATCACATCCAGTGTGGTGTGTCTGGGTGGGGTAGAGTCAAATGAATAAGCGGCTGAAACCAAACTCTTCCCTTGACAGCATGGGCTGGAACTCTACAATATTTTTTTTTAATGAAAAAAGTTGTTTGCCAGCCGCGTGGCCTCCCCGTGGTACTGTGGCATCTATCAGCCACACCCTCTAAAATAACAAGCAATCATAGTAAAGTAGAGGTGGGCAGATGGATGAACGGATAGGATGACTAAACAAGTCAACGCAGGAATGAATGAGCATTATGGTGTTGTATAACAGAAAAGTCTTTTATGGCATGTAGTAGCCACACCCTCTGCAATAACAAGCACTCACAGTAAAAGAGGAATGGATGAATGAATGGATAGAGGGGAAAATTTGAAGTCATAATGGGCTCAGTGGGACTGACACTAAATTATATATTGTTGAAAGGCACAGGAAAGTTGTAATTTGGCATCTAGAATAGTTTAATTCACTGTCACCCTGTATCTCTGTGTTACAGTGTGTCTGTGCTTTCCCCCGCCTTTCACAGAGCAGTCAAAAACACTGAGCTAACTCAGGTCATTTAGAAGGGCAGGGCAGATGCAGATTTTCTGGAAACCAGTTTTTAGACAAACTGTTTATAAATACACAGCGACTGAGACCAAGAGATGTTATTCTATTGATTTAGTTTTGGAATAGAGACAAGAGGAGATATGTTTTCACTCTGCTGCATGCTGGGTCAGTCTGGCAAACGTACACTGCTCAGTGTAAGAGACAACACAAAATGTGCATTTTGCAAAACTAATGTAAGATTTTATTTTTGCCTGATCACTTTGAAATAATAATTTGAGCTGAAATTTAAATCGGACGATTTGAAAATCAAACCATTTGTTCTGACACCGTGAAGGAATTCTGTGTGTGTGTGTGTGTGTTGTGAATCTGAGTGTAAGTGAATGACAGCTCTGTGTGTGTGTCTCTGCATGCAGCATGGACTATGCTGACAGCAGAATGGCTTGCTCTGTTGGAGAGGATTCACACTTCACATCAGATCATCACAACCAAACTGTCTCTTAACACACACACACACACACACACACACACACACACACACAAAGTGAGAACATATAACTACTCTGGTTCTGATACACTGAACAGAATGTCACAAGAACTCCACACAGTTTCATACACGATCTCTATGCCCCCACCTACTCTGTCTCATGCACACACACACACACACACACAGAGAGAGAGAGAGAAAGAGAGAGTAGTGCTTCAGTCCCACAGAGAACCAGCACCACACTGAGAAGCCAGACAATACTTGTGTCAATCAATATGTCAGGTCCCTACTTAGCTGTCCAGCCTGAGGCCTTCCAGTGGACGGCTAGTTAGCCTGTGTGATGGAAACCGACACAAGCCTCAAGCACATTTACTAGGCTTCAGCTCAGACTTCCCATCACTTCTCTTGACCTGAATATGCATGCAATTCGTAACTCAGTGTATCCCGCTGATTCTCACAGCTTTCAGCCACAGTGGAGGGGTCTGTGAGTGCTTGTTACAGATGTTTCATTTAGAAAGTCCAGCCACGTTTTTCTTCCAGCAGAGAAGACACACAACATTAGTTAACTGTTGTATATTGTACTTCAGTATAATTGCCAAACTGTTTTCCAGTCAGTATTTAGATGTACAGCAACCTACAAGAGCTACGATATATTGTGGAAATTAATAAAAAGGGAATTTGAATTTACGTATCAATTTTAAAGGATTTTCTTAACCTAACTATATACAAGATGTCCCTACTAAATGACACAGTCCTGAAATAATGGTCATTTGACTGCAACAAATCTGTTTCAGATGTCAAATATTTTCACTGTGTTTTTAATTGACAATTGATCCCATAAACAGAGAGTGTCACATCACACATCACATGTACTATTTTTTTAAACAAACATGTTCTTTTTTTATGTCTTTCAGGCGGGACCAGGGACATTGGATCAGCGTTGACCAGGATGTGTATGAGACATCGCAGCATAGAGGCTAAACTCAAACAGTTCTCCATGTAAGCAATATTACATATTACATATTAGTGCTGTGTTTTACCCTTTCTAACTGTGAGTTCATATACTCACTCACACTGCCTTCAAATGATGCAACATTTGCTTATAATTTTATTCTTGAGCTGTCGCTGAACCTTTCAAAGAAACTTTTCAAACTTTCAATGAAGAACATCTGATTGGGTTAAAGTTTATTTCCTTTATTAGTATTGTACAGTTGGCATACTTTGAACCAAGCTGTTTCCCTGACAATAAAACTCCAATAGTGTGGCCTGTTTTTGAATTGTTATCTCACCATATTCTCCATGTCTTGACATTTTGTAGCGTGGGTGAGAATGCCCCTTTGTTGTGGAATTCTGGGAAAGAGACGATTTGTCTGGCAACCCAAGCATCTATACTGTTTCCGTGTAGTCACGTATACACACATACCATCTCTCTCTCTCTCTCTCTCTCTCTCTCTCTCTCTCTCTCTCTCTCTCTCTCTCTCTCTCTTTCTCTCTCCTCCCTTCCTCACTCACAGCCCACACAAACACACACACACACACACACACACACACACACACACACATTACACAGACAAGGGGCTCTCTAATTTCGGGTGGCATTTCAGTAGAGATTCTTCTTGAATCTCCATAGCAGGGGCTGTACACAGGGGGTCTGTGGTCACCACCCACCCACTGACACACACACACACACACACACACATACACACACACTTGAGAGAAATGTCTGCAAGAGGGAGAAGTCTAATTTTAGTTACATGCACTACGGCTGCAGCTGCCTTCCTCTCACACTCAGAGCCTCTTAAACACACTCACAAATACATCACAAATACAAGACGGGCACAGTTGGATAATGATTGACAGACAGGACTGCACAAGCTTCTTACTTCCTCCTGTGACACACAGTCAGACATAAGCAGACTCTTTCTTCTCTCAGTCTCAGTTTTTCTCCCTTTCTTTCTATCTGTTAATGATTGACAGACATAACCATACAGTGGGTAGACAGAAAGGCAAACCAGACCTAATGATTTTTATGCCTGACAGGCTGTCTGCTACCTTTATAATCAGGTGATATACTGACAAAAGAGTAGGTCAGGTGTCGGGTAGAGTTTTACGTTTTCTCTATTTGTATTATATTTGTATTATATTTTTAAATAAGTTGTTCAGCTATTTGATTTGTCAACAAAACATATTTTGAATGCACATGTTTTTGAATGAATAGTGCCAAATTTAGATTTTATGACGTCAGTCTTGAATATCTACTTATATATAGTAAACTGATTAAGTTGACCTCAGAGTAGAAATAAGTATCCCTCTGTTTTCACAGGGCCTTTCTGGAGGGTCTAATTAACCCTCTACAAGAACAGATGGAAGAGTGGAAAAGAGGAGTCAACACTTTGGACAAGGACCATGCTAAAGGTAGGTCAGACAAATGTAATCACACCCAAGAATCCCCAGAAACTACTTGACATCTGGATACATCTTTAACATTTTAAAGCTGTGCCATTTTTTTAAATAATGTGTTGTTGTTATTTCATTAGCTGCTCATACTGTATTAGATTATTACCCAATGTATGAAAAACTGTACCTTTTTCACATAGTTAATTCACTGTTGTTACCTTGTCCATCCAGAGTATAAAAGAGCCCGGCAGGAAATAAAGAAGAAGTCCTCAGACACACTGAAACTTCAGAAGAAAGCAAAGAAAGGTAAACAAAACAAAAACATATTTCATTTTTTATTTAAAACCAAACACTATGTGAGTGAACAAAAATAACACCACTAAGTGCAGTTAATTTGATAATAATGGAGACAAATCTTAAACCTATACACTAAAAGTTTGATCACAGAGTATGAAAAAATAACACAACATACACTAGCTTATTATCTTGTGCAGACATAAAAACTAGCAAAGTATAGTGATCACACATTTATTAACTTATAATGCTCCAAGTCTGCTAAACCAGTCAAATATATCCATCTCAATCTCAGAGAATTCATTCAGATTCAGTTCTTGGAAAGCAAACAAGGACATGCTTTTTGTTTTGCTCTACTAGTTAGCAGCTTAATCTGGAAGCACGAAACGTGATTCTGTTACAGCCCCACGTTGAAAGATTAGCTAAATACATGTCTTTTAAGCAAAGTAAAGAAGGCTCGGTTTCTTGAAATTCAGTCAGTGCTTTTCCCATAGATTCTGTGTTTCTACCAGCACTAGCCAGACCTAAGAAAGATGTGGTTTTCAATGACCTCTATGAGAATCTTGCAATCATCTGTCTTCTGGACGCCAGTGCAGCTAAAATTAGAAATCTTTGTTCTGCCTGCTCTGTCAAGTAGTTTATATCAGGAGAATAAAAACAGCATCTGCTGGTAAATTACTCCATGTGCTATAATCTGTGTTACTTGAACAATATGCACCTGGGCTTTAGTAGTATTTCAGTTTAGTTTGATTTATGCTGTACTAGATTAAAGCCCTCTATCTACAAGAAGTAAACATTCAAGACTAAAAGAAAAATCTGATTATTGAAATCATGAGAGTGGAAGGAGAATGCCATCTCTTATTTCTAATAGGAAAATGGGAAAATGTCCAAATTGTGTATATGACGTTTTCATTACACAGCAGTGGTGTGTATAGAAGAAGTTTGTCCTGTCTGATTAGATGTGGGCAGATCTAGTAAGGCTAAACATTACCTTACTTGGTAAACCCTCTCTGAGACAGCAGGGGCTTTTTCCATCTGCACTTCTCTTGGCTCAGGCTCTACATACGCATTCACCTGTCGAGACAAAAAATACCATACGCAAACAAAGAATTAGATGAATATGCTTCCAGTGTGTTTTATTATGTTGATAGTTTGGAGGTTTGGATGAGTGGATGCCTCACATTCCTAAAGTCTACAGATGTTTGTCTTCTTACTACGCAATACATTTTACTTATACTCCACATAGTGATCATTATTAATACTGATACATTAGACTTGTGTCATTCCCAGTTGCCTGGATGACAGATTAACAATAAATACTGTTGGTACAGGGTCAAGACAGACCATACATGCTCTGATTATTGTCATGTTGCATATTTTAATTTATGAAACATGTCCAGCAAAATAGTATTTTAAGCGTTTGTCTTAATAAATTTGAATTCATTAATCAGTGGACCTGGACCGGTATGAAAGCAAACCTTAATATCAGTTTTCATATGCTTCATCTGTTTGTTAGTATAGATGTGGCAACATATGAGCATACTGTTGGTATCAGATGATGTCAGCTTTAAAAAACAAAACCTGCTCATATTTGCCATTTGTTTTTGAATTGGAAATGTGACTATTAATGTTACTGTCTATTAATGGAACTGCAAAAGTATCAACAGAATTTAAGTGCCATGGTCTAGGACTTATTGATCCTAAAGATTTCTGTAAAGCTTAGCTTTTTTTCACTTGTCACTGTACTAAGATTTAGTAAGGCATACAAAAATGCATATCTGTATGAGTATCATCTGATACTGGGTGGGAAATACACCTGGTAATTTTATTACTTTAAAAAAACATCCAAATACACAAGACTGCACCTTAAGGTGATGAATTAGTGTTAAGTGCTGGCACTCTTTCAGTTGACTTGGATCTTTTTCCTCTCCTTGTCCCCATGTGGTTCCGATATCCATTCTTCTCCTTATGCTGCACTGCAGCTGATAATCTAGGTAAGTCAGCTTGTGGAACAGACTCACTGTCAAGGTTGTTGTTTACACTGTAATGTTTAATCAAGCATCTTGGTTGCATTTTGAAGAAGCCACCATATATATTGAGTTTTATGCAAAGTGCAGATGCTGTTAAATATTTGCATGCTCAATTTTCCTCCACAGATTTGGCAACTATTATGTACATTATATGGTTGCCACTACATATTGGCAATTGAGATATAGTCTTTGAATCAGTAGCTTCAGTAAACTTGGGATACACTCTCGTCCTAAGTTACATTCATTTGTACAAACTGTATGTCTTTTTTTTTAATCAGCTGTCCACAAGTGTGCTCCATCCTGACAAGTTTCTGTTCCATTGTTCTGCCCAAACACAGTATGTTTTTGCCCTCAGTGAGCCACCTAGTGATCAAGCCTTTACTTGAGTGAAACTTTGACTTTAGAAAATTCCAATAATTTTATTTTTATTTCTTTTTTGACTACATTCTGTCCATATCGCAGAATTGTGAACAGAATAAAATAAAAAACATTAAAAGCAAATGATTCAGAAACTTTCACCTTTACACTTAATTAATTTAATTTTAACATTGTGGGTACTTACAGCAAACCAGCATAATATCACGCTATGGTAAATTGCAGGATATACTTTTTGTTAGAGGCAAGCACTTTACACTGTTGCTGAGGAAATAAACATTTTAATCTTAATTAAGCTTGTTTCTTATGACTTGGATCATTTAATTTTGTTCGGCAAAGATAAGTATCTTACCTGCAGGTGCACCTGGTTCGCCCAAAAAGTCTATAAACTGATCTCAAATTTAGGAAGGAATACTAGTTTAGTCATACTACTTACAAGAAGGGCACCCAGTTTACACACAGAAACAACTAATTGTCTGCTTGTGTTGGTGAGCCGGTATTTGATGTTTGATGTGTGTCTTGTGAGGGTGTTTTTCTGACCTGAGAACCCAGCCTTGCTGAGAAACAGCCTGTGACTGCAACTTAATGCAATCATTGGTCATGTGAAAGTGAGAGCAGTTAATCTCATTTCTCTGAGTGTGCACATGTTTCTACATGTGTGCAGACTATGCAGACCCTCCATAATTCATCTTGGCTCAGCTGAGTTTGGTAAAAACAAGTGTTGAATATCAGCAGAATTTCTGAAACATCAGCGTCTATTTTATGTTTTTAATGCAAAACTTGATTAAACAGATAAATTATAATTGTGCAACACAGAGAAGGCTAACACAAGGGGAAAAAACTACTCATCTACTGTACATCCACTGTACAGTATTTTACAATCACATCATTCATGTCACTTCAAAGGAGTCTTCTCTTCACACATATCAGAACTCCTCCTTCCTTGGCTGTTTGAGTTTGTGTGTTTGAAGTTTAGCGAATTAGCCCCACTAGACACACATCCAATAAAGTGATGATGTGTATCTGAATAGACTGGTAAAGAATAACAGTGTGTGTGTTTTGGTGTTGCCATATTTTGGATACTAGTGTGTTTCACAGATAATTAACAGACATACACACACAGGACATCTGTGGTATATCATCATTTAGTCATTCTGAGGGTATAAAACAGCTAGACATTAACATAGTTTATGTGTCACAAGCAGTAATTGTTCTGTAATTGAACACTGAAAGGGCTTGTGAAATATGTTTCCGGATGAATTTGTTTACAATGCCGTCAGTGCCCACTGACCTTCAATGAACCTTACTGTTTGTCTGTGGTTGAAGAGAAAGAGGAAGTAGTAATCAGGACCTTGTCATTCACGTAGTTGCACAATCGCAGATGCACAAGTTAAGACGCAGACACCGGGACTGTGGACAAACCGAGAAACAGCCCATAGCAGAGACAAAGTTGTAACATAACAGATGCTTAAGTTCAGCACTAACAACCCCTCTGCTTACCACAAGTTGACATCTCATGCCAGGATGTGCCTGCATTGTCTCAGCACACATGTGTCCCTGTGAGTGAGTGAGCGAGTGAGTTTGTGTGTGTGTGTGTATGCAACCCTCTCCATCCCTGCAATTACATCTTTTACATCAACACAAGCTGATTGAGTAATGATAATGGCTTTTGGTTGAATGCTAGAAATATTTCATATAGTCTATAGGTGGTCCGTTAAAAGTAGGTTTACAATATTTACCCTTTATGGTCAGTTTCCACATGAGCGCCATGGGTATCATGAGTGTATGCATCTTTGGAATTGGTGACCTCATGATTTGCTTCTAAAGGGCTAAACTCTTTCTGTGAGCCTTAATGTAAATCACTTTACTTGCATCTGCAGAAAAGATTCAGACTTTTTTTCATGTAATTAAATGAGTGAGGGGACAAGGTGCTTCTTGATGGCTCAACCTTTAACGGAAGTACATGTAGAAGTAATGTGACACTTAATTTGGTAATGTTAAGACACTCATGGGCACTACCAAAACAGCAACAAAGAAAATATTTGGCTTTCCATCTGTCTCAGACAGAGTTCCTCAACTTACAATAGCCTCTTTCCAAAACCACTGTGGTTATGTTAAGAATCCAGTCTGCCAAGACTTGAACTATTGGGAGACTACCAGAATGCAGTGTGCTCCCTGGTTTTCCTGCACGCCAACGAGACACCACAGCATCGCTGGCTTTGGAACTTGAAAAGCTACTTTTCTACACTAAGGCCAATTGAGGCTTAAAGTTTAAAATGTTTTTATTCAACTTAAAACAGAGTTAAAGAAAACACAGCTGTGGTGTGATAAGAATATTTCAATGAGCATTACAACAGAGCCTCCATTCACTCCTCTTTTGTTGTCTTGGCATGTATTGTGTTTGTCATAAAGACTTGAAATGCTCTAGTCTCAACTACAACTTTATAGATGCACTTGATACATGATTTTTTGCATTGCCTTTCAATAACGATTGGCCAGCTGTTTATAACCAGTGATTAAAACATTATTTGAAATGTCAGCCCGGCTTAAAAACAATTTCCTTGGCAACAAGATGGAAAAAGACTAATTTCTCCCAGAGGAAAATGAATAATACTGAGTTTAGTCCAGCAGTGGAAACCAGACTAATGACTGAGGCCTGTCTAGCCCTTTTAGGCTCAGCCATACAGCCAGTCCTCCACAAAACCTTGTAGAATGTAATTGTATACTTGTCTGCTCACAAGGTGGCCTTTGGATCTATATGAGACTGAAAATATATACTGCAATTTGGACTTTCCAGTCTACAGTCCATCTACTCCATCATGGTCTCCATAGTGTTACACGCATAACTCACATTCCTCTCAGTGTTACAGACACCAAACCAAGCTTAGCAAATACATTCCCTATATATGGAAACCCAGTTTGTCTTATTTTGTCAACAACCATTGAGTTCTTAGGACTGTCTACAGCGGACTCATTATTTCATTTTGTGGTGTTGGTATACTTAAAAACCTGCAGAAATACTGCAACTTTTATTCCTTTGCAAATCGACCATGTCATCCATATATTTACCAAACATTATGAAGATAACGTGGTATTTTGATTAAAACACTTAGGCAGCTATACTACAGTAAACCTTGCCTAGACTGAAACATTCATCTCGCTTTGGACTAAAACATTGTCTTAAAAGAACTTCATCCACCTAAAATACATAGCTAAGAGTTACATTGGACAACTTTCACACTGCACTTTAGTCAGTTCTCATTAATGCCAACTATTTTGATGCAAGTAATGACAATGTCTCTATTTGGTGCTTTCCCTGGTCAACTCATGGAGAGACATAGCAGTGGCAACAGAGCTTCCCATGCACTGTATCATGTACAGTGTAATATATAGATTGAACTGACATATCAGAGAGGAAAGAGTTAATCGCTTGTCATCAACATAACACACTTATCCTTATGTTTTACATTTGAGGTAAGAGTGCCTGTGTAACTCTATCTGTGTTTCTTTACTGCTGATTTGCATGATATAGGGCCTCACGTCAAAAGTCAAAGAAAGACGCCAGTTTGTTATCCTTGCCCCAGACACAGGCAGTGCAGGCAGACCACAGAATTGTTCACTGTGGGTTTAACCTTGATGTATCAAAGTCAAGACTGTGTGTGTGTATATGTTTGTGTGCAAGTGTAGCTTGAGTGGTTAGATAATGCCTTTGAGGCCCCACTGTATGTCATCTTGGGCAGTCGCCAGCCTTTCTGCCTCCATACAGAACTCAAGAGGGCTTGATTTGGCTTTAGGGTATCCTCTCTTAAAATTTCTCACACACACGCACAGAAATAAATGCAATCACACACACAGTGTTGAATAACAGCATAACCTTGTGATTGTCATTGATCTAAGACATTCCTGGATTTAAATATTCATATTCAAACCCACATATAGACAGCACAAGGACCAGATGGTCTTGGAGACACCTTGCAAACTTGTCATTCTTGAAAACACACACACACACAGTGTTTAAGTGTTTGACAAAGAGTAATGGAGTGATAGTCAAAACTCACTTTTGGCTATCTCAACATAATAGATTGAAGTTTTTCAAGACAAGCACCAGTAGATAACCTTCTCACCACCTCTGAACAAGAGGCAGGATACACTTACATGACAAGAGTGGCCCTTCATGTGGAGACAGTCAAATGCTGGCACTGAAGATAGCAATGTCCACAATGAAAAGATAACATGTAGAGCAGTAGTAACAGTCCAAGCCAACACCAGAGAGAAGTGGTGAAAACCTAAAACAGCAAATGTTCTTTCATCATGCATGTTACAGTAGCAAAACTCTGTTCTCTTTATGTGTTGTGAAGGAAGGCGTAGTGGTCAAATGTATCTCAATACCTTGATTTGAAGTAGTAAATAGATCAGTCGTGTTTTCTTGTGAGTCTCTAATGACGTATATATTCTTTTTGTGTGTGTTTCTGTATCCATTTTGTTTCCAAGGTCGTGGTGATATCCAGCCCCAGTTGGACAGCGCCATGCAGGATGTCAGTGATAAATACATTCTGCTGGAAGAGACAGAGAAGCAGGCCTTGAGGAAGGCTCTCATAGAGGACAGACAGAGATTCTGCTGTTTTGTAGCAATGCTGCGGCCTGTAGTGGTGAGTACAGCAGAGTAGAAATAGAGAAATAAGCTTTCAGTAAACATTGAAACAACAGAAAATCATCACACTCCACAGTGTCTTTACTTTTTGTTTTAATCCCACATACTGGAAAGACATGCTTTCTACTTAATAACACTTCTATTGCATGTATATTTTTTCTCCAAACCATCATTAAGTAGCTTTTTTATATAACTGCCTTATAACCTTTTTCACTGTTGTTGTTGTTCTTTTAGGATGAGGAGATTTCTATGTTGGGCGAGGTCACCCATCTCCAGGCTATCTCTGATGACCTCAAAGCCCTGACCTCTGACCCACACAAGCTTCCCCCTGCTAGTGAACAGGTGAAGAAAAATATCAGAGATGAAACAGTCTGAACAACTAACTAAAACTAATATAAAGCATCATTACAGTCACAATACATACCCTTTTGGTCCTGTGTGACTTATTTTGTTTCTTCTTTTTAAAGGGTTATGCTCCTTGTAATAAATATAGCTCTGTTTATTACCTTTCCTCTTCACAAGTACAACAAATACATATGAGTAACATTTTCATCCCCCTCAGGTGATCCTGGACCTGAAGGGCTCAGACTATGGTTGGTCTTACCAAACCCCGCCCTCATCCCCCAGCACCACAATGTCCAGGAAGTCTAGTATGTGCAGGTAGGTCCTGTAGCCAAACACAAAACTCATTGCCACAGATAATTAAAAGAGAGGCTTCGTCTTTCAAATATACATTTACCTGCTGTACCTGTAAAACCTTTTTGTTATCCAGCGTGAAATTACAGCAGGTATTTTGGTCAGCCATTTAGATGATGCATTATATTAAATAGCGATTATATGTAGCATGATTTGTATACACACAGGCTCTACTGAAATCAGCATCAATAGTTATGAATGTTCTTGGTCAACTGATTACATCAGTGTACTGCGGAGGGGAACAAGGACATAAAGAAAAACTTTTGTGTTGCACAATCTATGTCTGCCACCTAGTGGTCAATATGAGCTGCAGTATTTTGCAAATTCTCTGCTTCATTTTGACTTTGTTACTGATAGTTGTCAAATAATTCTCCAAAATAGTGAAGTGGACCTACATTGTCGACAAGGAAAAGCACATGGATATTTTTCATATCACGTTTGTTGGAAAAATAATATGAATAGGAAAAAAAAAGGATTTGAGCACTTGCTGTTCAGACCATGCCTTCAACCTTCTGTCCTCCCTGCTTTTTGTCTGTGTCTCTCAATGATTTTTTCCTGAACTGTTCTGGTTTAAAGAAAGACATTTTATGCCTGGGTTGTGTATTGCTTTGCATTTATCCTGTTAAAATCTTGTGACATTAATTTTGGGGTTGTGGGTTTTCTATGATAAAATCAAACCTTCAATGTATCTGTTGTATTTTGACGAGAGGCCTTCCAGGCTGTGAAAACATTTTAAACGTGCTATAGAGGAGAAATTTCATTGTGAGACAGCTGCTTTTATGATTTTGATGCTTTGCAATTAGAATTATCACACATTTTTAGTGCTAGACGCTTAAAATAGGTCTAGTTTTGCCTTGTTTTTGTTCTTTTTATTGTAATGTATGTGTATGATTTTCATAATACTGAGTTTGCAATATACCATTTTAATATCTGCTTCAGATATTTCAATTGTGGCTTTCAATTCACACAGTATTAGACCTTGTGTTTATGTTGTTTTTGCTTTTCATGAGTGTTCTGTGTGAATATTTTCAAAACGCTGTCTCCAAGGCATGAAATCTTGTGATTTCCTGCCTGTAATTATTGTCATTATGATATCACGCCTCTTATGTTGGTTTGTTTTGTTGTTTTGACTGGATTGGCCTCAGTCACTGCCTGTTGCATCTTGGTGTGCTGTGTTAATTGTTTCCCACCCTGTCTCCTCCACATTCTCCCCCAATCCTCTGCCTTCATTCCCTTCCTTTTATTTCTTTCTTATCCAACTTCCCTTCTTCTATCCATGTCTTTGGGTGCACTTGATTCTCTTTACCCCGCCCGTCACTGCCAAACTTCTCCTTCCTCTGGTCCTCCCCTCATCCCTCACCCCTTCCCCTTTCGCAGTAGTCTGAACAGCGTTAACAGTAGTGACTCCAGGGGATCCAGTGGCTCTCACTCTCATTCTCCTTCCTCCTCTTCTTCCTCCTCTTCCTCACACCACCTCTTCCACCACCATCACCCCCGTCATCGGTACCGCAGCTCCACGCTACCCCAGCAGGCCCCAGCTCGGCTCTCTAGCATCTCCTCCCACGACTCGGGCTTCATTTCTTCATCACATGACCAATACACATCGTCCAAATCATCCTCGCCCATGCCAGCTGAAACAAAGGTAAGAAAAAACCCTCAGCTATCCACACTTAACCATAGTTTAGGCTCTATGTATGTACACATGGTTGAGACAAGACTATAAACCCACACATGCTCTATGATTTACAAGTCATTGTAGTCAGAGACAGAGAGTCAGTCAGCGCTCCACACAACTATTTTCTCACACATCTCCCCAGCCACTAAAAGAGGCAGTTCACTGGCAGCGATAAGTGTATGTGATCATGGTGAAGTCATTTCACTGCTATTATTATAGCATAAATGCACAGGAAATTAGTCTGCCTCCATTCTAGCCCAGGGCAAAACAGGTCAGCCCCATCCTGCTATTAAAGAGTCGACTGCTGTGACAGACTGCGGTTTGGTTAAACTTGCAGAGGCTTGAGAATACGGCATGTTGTATTTTCATTAAATGCATCACAGTAAAATGACATGTTCCAGTCAACAGTATGTCAACAGTATGTTTTATAGGCACTAAGAGCGTGTCTCTATCAGCAGGTCTCATTCTGTTAGTGTAATCTAACCATCTGACATAGGGTTTCAGATAATTATCCATGGGATAGTCCAGGGGATTGTCCATGTGGGGTTTGTGGTTTTGAGATCAACCATGAGAGCGGCTGCACTAGTTGACGTTTTGTTAGCACGCCAGCAACCACAGTTCCCCTGTCCAGAACACATTGGTATAGTTAGACTCCAAGTTTTTATGATGCAGTGAAGGTGGTTTGGCAAGTTCATACCCGACCCATTTACAGTACAGACCCAGGAATCAGCCCGCTGATTGCCTCATTCTTGGTGTAGTTACTGTAGCTGGTGTTTAAAAGAGAACAGTCTCATGGCTAAACAGAGCTTAGAGGGGGTTTTACTGCTCAACCCAGGGCCAACAAGGCTGGGCCATGGCTTACACTTATCTCTCTGTGTCTCTTTTATGTCCATCCATTTTCAATACCTATGCAGGGTGATTTTATGTAGCTGACCCCAATTCAGAATCTCCTACTGGAGGTCAGCATGCAAAACAATGATTACCATATAGGCATGGATTAAGTATTGTATTATTCATCAAAATAGAAGAAGTTTGCATATGTTTTCCTTCTAACAAGGCTTCAACACTGCTGATGTCTGTGCAGTTGATGCTGGTATGACTCCCAGTGCACCCACTCCAAAGCCTCTATAGTCACTTGGCTGTACTCACTCACTAACTGCTGATAGCTGTGGAAAAGTTGCCTCTGCTCTCTAACAAACTGCTTCTCCATGCTTCTTCTCTTGGTCTACCTGCTGACACGTCTGCCTTTGTAATTCTTCCCCTTCCCCTGCTGCTGCCCTCGCTGTCCCAGCCTTGTCCCAGTTCCAGGTCCTCTGAGGTGTCAGAGACTGGGCAACTTCACAGTGACTGCAGCTCCCCCACTTCTCTAGCTGCTGCTACTGCACCTCAGCACATTACTGACAAGGTGAAACACACTCGTCCACCATGAACCCAACCCTTCTTTCTCTTAAATGTGTGTGTTGTACAAGTATTATACGCACCACGGCTTCCTCATACTCCTCAAACTTCAAACTCGGCTGTACATTGTACCCACTTGAGTTTATCACAGAAATGTTAAGGGAACCTCTGGCATGTGTATCAGTTTATCCAGTTTTCATTCAGTTCAGCATTTGTGACCATTTTCTTTGTTATATGTTGATTCCTAGTTTTTTTGTGTGTTCATTTGAATGATTTTACCTCAGTGATGGTCTGTTTCATTTCAATAATTTATCCCATTTTGTTTTATTTTATCTGTTTCTCTGTTTCTGTTACCATCCCTCCTCCTATCGACGCACGCACACGCAGTTGTCCAATGGTTTTGACCACTACAGTCCGGTCAATTCCCCGTACCTGCATAGCAACGGGGGAAGCTTGGGGTCAGGGTCAGGCACTGCCTTCCCCTTCTTCCCTACTTCCTCCTCCTCATCCTCCACCTCTTCCTCCTGCCCCACCCGTTCATGGTCACGTCCCGCCTCAGCCTTGCTTCCAGACTACCCTCACTACTGCACGTTGGGGCCAATGGTGCCTTCATCACGAGTCCCCAGCTGGAAGGTTTGTTCATCACCTCGATCTTGATGACCCATCCTCCTTGTGAACAGTTTGTTCAACATGCAAGCCTCATTCATTTTTTTTATTGCCATTCTTTTGTATTTTGGCTAAATCTGCAAGCTTTAAAACTGAGAACTGAAACTAAGGGGTTCGTCAGAGAAATGTGAAGTGCAGACAATGACACAACTTTCTTTACAGGACTGGGCTAAGCCAGGCCCTTATGACCAGCCCATGGTCAACACACTGAGGAGGAAGAAAGACAAGGAGACTGCAGCTGTAGTGGACACTAATGGTAGTGCGAATAATGACAGAATCTCGGCTTCCATCTTGACCTCAGCGCCAGCTCCCGCTGCACTACAGACGTCAGCATCAGTGGAGGAGAAGAACAGGACTGTGGCTGCACCTCTCAAGGTCAGATTAAGTCTCCTACTGTTTGTGTTTTCTGCAGCAGCTCTTTCTTTAATTAAAACACTTGCATTAATTTAGCCAATGCGGCTTTCAGACAGGAATTTATTTTTTGTTTGGATGTTTAGTTACTCTATTTTTTATTTATAGTACATTTTCACAATAGTGTAATGAGCCACATTAATAATAGCAATTTGTGAGAAGTTTGCTTTTAGCCTTAGCACTACTACAGGGTCTGTATTATTGTTGATTAATCTGATCTATACTTTTTGCTGATTTATGTTGTGAAATGCGAAGGAGCTCTATATGATTTCTTCCATTTCAGCGTTGTGCTTGAAAACATTAGAACTTTGCTGCAGCTGATTGCAAATTATCCCCAAAAATGTCATAATTGTTCAGTGATTTAATTACCTTGTAATTCTGACAATACTGGATGAAGCACAGTGAGGTATGCCAGTCTACATTTAAGTTTGTTTTTTAAGTTGTTAAGTTTCAGGTGACCTCACTTTCAACTTCCAGCAGGCCGATGTTTTTGTCACAGCATTTAGACCAATGTTCCCATTTAATGACTTTAAATGTACCTAATGCTTTTAATGACTTTAATGAATTGTAGCTGGCTGTATCCAGACAGTCAGACGTTCGGATCAGATTACTGAATGTTTTTATCACTGGGTGATTGCTCCAGGCTGGTGATATTGAGGCCCATGAGGAACTGGCTCTGGCCTTATCCAGAGGTCTGGAGCTGGACACCCAGAGGTCCAGCAGAGACTCCATCCAGTGTTCTAGTGGTTACAGCACACAGACCAACACACCCTGCTGCTCTGAAGATACAATACCGTCACAAGGTAACACACTGTTTCTCAGAACACTGCCAACCTCTTGCTCTGTTATCCTCCAGTATCATAATATGCAGTATCTCATTGTGAAGGTACATTATTAACCTCTCCACTCATTCCTTCTAGTATCAGACTACGATTATTTTTCAATGGCTGGAGATCAGGAGCCTGAGCAGCAGCAGATGGACTTCGACAAGTCCTCCACCATCCCCAGAAACAGTGACATCAGTCAGTCCTACCGACTCATGTTCCAGAGCAAACGGCCAGCCTCCACAGCCGGTGTGCCCAGCACGCAGGCTCCTTACCCCGGACAGGGGGCCTACCCTGCAGGGCCCTATCCCTCCACACCTATCCATACTGGAGCTTATCCTCCTACCCCTACAGGTACAGGATCACTGTCACAATTGGATAGGATGTGTACACTTTAATGTAAAATATAAAATAAATACCTCGTCAGAAGAATAGTTCATGCTGGGTTTTTTTTTTTTTGTTCATTTTTTCACTATTTTGTTAGTGTTATTATTGAATCGCTGTATAATAAAATATATATATATATATATATATATATATATATATATATATATTATTATTATTATTATTATATAAGTGAAAATGTTGTTAATGGCATTTCATTTCTGTTCTGTCATTGCAGGCTCAGGTCAAGGCTTTTATTCTGGATCCAGCTCCCATAATGCCTCTGGCTCCTATTCTACAGGCCACGGTCCAGTTATCGTCACCCCCGGGGTGGCCACAATCCGCCGCACCCCTTCTTCAAAGCCTTCCGCCCGCCGTTCAGGCTCTGTTGGAGGCACAGGTCCCATCCCTATTCGTACACCTGTCATCCCAGTGAAAATCCCTACGGTGCCAGATATGTCAGGAGCAGTTAATGGGAACAGAAGTGCAGAAGAAATGGGAGGAGGAGGAGGAGGAGGAGGTGGAGGAGGAGGTGAAGAAAGCCCAGATTCTCCAACATTTGCAGGAGGAGGGGACGCTGGCACGCTGCCTATGGTGTCCTGGAGTGGTCAGGCCACAACCAATCCTCCCAGTGTACCCCTGCCCAACCAGCAGCACTTTCAAAGTGAAATAGGCCAGGAAGGAGGAGGAGAGGAGGAAGGAGAAGGGGGAGAAGGCAACATGCTAGTGGCCATCCGTAAGGGGGTCAAGCTCAAGAGAACCCTGACCAACGACCGCTCTGCACCACGCATCGCATGATGACTTGACACAAGAAACGTGAGCTCATATAAGCTCACCAGTCAGTTTATTTGTAAATGAGGTAAAAGGCTTTGCTGATAGAGACGCGATGTACAGAATCAAAAGGCTTCTTACGCTAGTATGAGAAATCAATTAGACCTGTTCTACGTGTAGCGTTTTTCATTCTGTAAATTTCCACCTGTGAGAATCCCTCACTGCAGAAGCTGTCTATAATGATTCAGAGAAGAGAAAATATAGAAAATATCTAAAGCCAGGTTTGTTGGTCTGGAGCTGAAGTGGATGATAGGCCCACTTGTGGTAGTTGAATTGAGTAGTAGAGTAATTGTATTAGCCTGTGTGAGTACAAGGATAAGACCTCATTTGTCAGATAGGTCCTTGAATAAAGGTTTTTGGCCTGAGCACTAAAATGTTTTTGCAAATCCGAGCCCACAGCTATGTGATGAAAAACAAGAGGGTTTTTTTTTCGTAGCACCACATGATCATTTCAGGACAATAAAGATGTTTTACATCCAGTATTGGGACAGATATTTGGACAAAGACATGTGTATGCCTCTTCTCAGTGTAAAAAAAAACAAACAGTGTGTGTTATATGTAAACACTCATTGTTTCGGGAGTGCATTGTACCATCGTGGGATGAATAAGCATTCCAACTGCCAAGCGACTTGGCAGAAGGAGCACAACAACAAATGCAAATACTACACAGCATCAAGAGAGCAATATTCAGGTGCACTGGAGAGCAGTGGCTCCAGTAGCCGGCTTTCGATTGCACTATTTGGAATCTCCTGAACTGCATTGACTGCTTACTTGGAGGGACGCCCTGATGGCTGAAGGAAGGTGCTGCGCTGTCAAAGCTGTCTTCCACTCACAGTTCAAACACTTGAATACGTGAGACGTCCACAGAGCCAGTATGGGCAGGGGTGTGACCAATAGAAAGCAAATGACCTGACTTTGTGTTAAAGTCAAAGTTGTGGGAGACTACAGTGTCACATGAGTGATACAGTGAAACACTACAAGTTACGTCCTGTTTTAGTTGTTTTAGTATTTACATGATGTGTAAATAACGTTTGCACGTCTCTGTTGCTGAGGAGTCTGTTGGTCCGTCTCACTCTCTGTATCTTTGTTATATTTTTTTTGCTCCTCCTTGGTGCCATAATCATCAGTTGATCATCAGTTTCACATCCTTGAACAGGATTTCATATAATGCAGATCAAACCCACATTGCCTTTGGATGTGAATTTTTTTTTTTCGCATATATTTTTCCAGTATGAATATCATTTAATCTTCAATATCTACATGCTGGGCTTTGTAGAACTCCTCAGTGGTTTGTGTTTATACAGTATATTAGCCCTTATATATTAGCCCCTTCTTTTATGTAGCATTTATTAGCCATACTGCAACCTGCTGCGCAATGATTGCTCATAACATTACTAATAAATGTCAAAGTACAGACGTGCCATGTCAGAACTCAACGTTAATTCAAATTTATATATATTAATAAACATTTTATAGAAGTTAATGAGGAAAAATATTTTTTGATGTTTTGAAAGTTCTCTGAGTCTAAAGGTGTTCATCAGTAATGCCATACTGTTTTTATTATTCTGTCCAGTTGCTGTTATATTGAACTCTTTGTTGGCTTTCAAATGCATGTAGCGTGCATGCTCATGTCCTTCTGATTAATTAGGTTTTTACATATGACATCTCCACGTTTGATGTTTTTTTTTGTAAAAAAAATTTATGTAATTTAAGAGATACAGCTTGTCACCATAGGTACATTTTAAATGTTCTGTTTTTATCTGGACAATAAGATGTTTTGGAGATGTGAGGCATTTTCCTCAGACTGCAGCATTGTAGTTATAGTAGGACTATAGGCTAAACGCAGTTAATATCCCTGAGTTGTCATCTGTACTTTATTTTTTAATTTCAGTTCAAGCACTGTGAGACCATGGCTACTACAAGATGTATGAAACTGTAAATGTTATTTAGCGTACAAGTTAGTCCAGAAACTCACACATTTTTAATTTATTCTTCTTTTTGTCTTTAAATTTCTTTTTCTTTCTCAACCTATCTCTATTTTTATACTTATATATAAAATATCAGAGTAATAGAGTTGTTTCCTCTATCCGTGCATGTACTATCTGATGATGTGTTGTTTCATCAGTGAAATGTCCATGAGTGTCCTGCTACAATTCATTGTGTCCCTTATTTCACACACATATGCATAAGCTGCATTGTAATAATAATTGCAACAAAATGTGTTCTTCTGACTTCCATCTACCAACAAAGGTAGTGACAAAAAGTTAAACAGGTTTTAGTTTAATAACAGAGAAGCTCGCATCAGTATTATGGGTTCGGATGTGGGGGCAAATTGTTAATTGCATGATGCAGAGCTGAGCACATGCAAGTGTTTAAATGTTCCCTAAAGATGATTAAATTGAAGTGTTTGAATCTTAATTTTTTACAACTGATTTTAGGTAAAATGTTTAAAACAGTTTATCTAATAGGCATCTTATTAGAATTGAACAAATGGCACGCTGCCCACAATGTCTGGCATAATCTGAGTTTCCCAAAGACATCTTAACATGAAAACACAGTTTGTGTCTTATGTATTTCATGTGACGGAAAGGTACAAACAGGAGGGGTGACAGGGAAAGAAAGGATGACAAAAATAACTCATCATCATCATCATCATTATTATTTCTGTGCCTGAATTAAAACCATAGTGTGAACAAGAGGATGCACCACAAACCAGAGTAACAATAACAACAACTGCTTAGATGTTTTGGGAAACCCAGCATTCAGTTCTTGATATTGTTGATTTTAATATTTGTTTTTGTTTGTTTTTTGGCCGTCCACCTGTCTAAAAAGTGTATTATAAACCTGTAATTTCCGTATTTAAATTGCTAGCATAAATATATATTATATCAGAGTTGCCAAACGTCCGTATATCCTATAAATAAGAAGTTTATAGTTTGTGAGGGTTTGAAAGTACAATTAAACCTGGTCTCTAGTTCTGGTTTTTAGCTTATTATCCCCCCCGAGGAGAGTTGACCTCTCTGTCTGTCCTTGTACAGTTCAACAGGCTATGATGCAGTTTGTTTCAGGAAGTAAAAGATTGTTATTTTTTGTGTAATGACAGCTTTAGCAATATAATAAAAATATAAATTTTGTTTTGGCTCATTGACTTTTTGAATGTGCGAGTGTTCAACCCATGTGTGTGTATCAACTGAACTTTTAGATAAAAAGCTGACAAAAAAATCTCACTTAGACATCCATTCAGTAGCTGTTCTGGAGCCATCCGATGATTGCGGCAGCTTAGATTCAATGGAAATATATGTTCAAACTTTCAGAGCACCTCTTGGACGTCTTATTCATCTTGTCATTGACCTTGAAAACAAAACTGAAACTCACTCAGTAAAACAAGAGAGGCAGCAGAGCTGTATGTTCATTTTATTGCATGTGACAAATCTTTTACACCCAGTTTGAAAGCTAATAAAATAATAAACTATTGAAGGATAGTGGCTGGGACACATTGACATTTACAGGTTCAAATGTTCACTGGCTTTGATCAGCCAGGATGTAAACAGGTGATGTTCTTTGTTTTGGCCACAGGGGGGCGCTCTTGTCTGGCCTTCTCTTTACAGCCTCCACTCATACAATGCATCACTCCTCCTTTCCTTAGAGGCCTGAAAACACTCGCCAAATCAATAAAAGTACAGTCTAAACAATGAATCTGCAAGCCCTTAAAATAAATCAGGAAATGCGCGAACAAAGCATTAGACTATGAGTAAAACACTTTTTCCTTTTTTGCCTCAGCTTCTGAGACAAATAACTTCCACATGGTGTCATATTTTCTTGGGGTGTGGACTGTAGTCTGTTTGAATAGTTCAAATGCCCCACGTTCATAATAGGACAGGGAGGGATGGGCACACATCCAGCAGGCAAAAACACTCCTTAAGAGACTAAAGGCCTGTCTGTGATATTCAGTACTGTTTAATAACTGCATTACTCTTAAATCTCAGCTGATATACTGTTTAATAACTGCATTACTCTTAAATCTCAGCTGATATACTGTTTCAAAGATGATCCATCATGGTCCTTATCTCACTAAATGGCACAGCTATCTTTAGTGAAATATTCATGTAGTTAATAAAAGGTGAAATAACAAAATGAACAAGATAGACTTCCCATATTGATTGGCATAAATACATAAGTAAGTATCACATATTATATTTAAGACGTGGACATAACACGAATACATCTGGCTGTCCATTGTGCCTGTGTGCTGGACGTACGTACGTGCGGCGGTGCCGTCAGAGTTACGCACGGAGGAAAGCAGCGCTCCTATTGGAAAATATTTTCGGGGTTGCTGGTGCCCTCCCATCCGCCTAACACCATCCTGTCAAGCCAGAGGTTACAGCAGCAGGGTTCAACGCTCGCAAAAATGTGATTTTGTACAAACAGTACAGTCAGTCAGGTGTTTGAGGCTGTGTCCGGTTATCTACAACATCTCACGGCTGGTTAAAAGGAGAAACGCGTCCGCAGGAGGAGCTTCTGCACCGCGAAGGATTCTTGTGGAGGTTGTTGGACGGGACAGCGGAGCATCGACTGAGGTGCGTCCGATAAGACAAGTTGCAGTTGGATTTTTGGATCGCTGTCACGCCTTTTTCTTACTTTGTGTTTCCCTAAAGGCGCGTACAATAAGGCTTGAATCAATATAATGTGCTATAGTTATAGTCAGGCCCGTATTCTGCCCTTAAATAACCCAGGCTGCCTCCAGATGGAGGATGTCATCGCTGTTTTCACTCGATCGTTGCAGCGATCGGTACAAATTACAGCAGATTTCCTTTAAAAAGCGGCGTGTCATGTGTTTTGGATGAGTGTAGGCTCAAAGTGGTAACTAGGCCTGGTATAATTTCCTCTTCTGTTCTCCAATCAGGTTCCCGGCGCATTGCTCTACTCCCATCCCAGAGATGCTGCCCTGCCTGCGGAGAGTCCTGCGGCCCGTGCTCTCTCTGAGAGCCGGGACTGGCTTTACCACAGCCGGACTCAGCAACCACCAAACCTCCGCCATAGCATCCCGGTTCGTCTCACAGCCTCCACTCTCCATGCTGGTGCAGAGGTGTAACCTGGGCACGCACCCGCTGAAGGAGCCCGTGGAGCCACTCAACTCGCCCAGGGGAGCCAAGGAGTTTATTTATAGCCTTCATCCGTCTGAGCGCACCTGTCTCCTGCGTGAACTGCACAGGTTCGAGTCCATAGCCATAGCTCAAGGTAGGTACTGCAGCATGCAGCATTAAATATATTTATATTTGGGGTGGCATACAGCAGGAAAATCAGCCGCCCTCTTTGAGCCAAACAAGTAATGAATAGTCTGTAACATACAACATCAAAAAATGAAACTTAATCGAAATTAAGTTATAATTTATGATGTTTTTTTGCATCAATCTTAATCTACTAGCCACCCCTGACAAAAGCAGTTCCAGGGTGCAGCATCAGAGAACAGGCTGTAATGAGGTGAAAAAGACTGGTTAGTTTTTCCAAAACATCACATAGAGAAAGACAGCTAATTCCCACAGTGCTGTTCTGCAGCTGACCCTCATCTTTGACCTCTGACCTCTGACCTCCATCTGTGCAGAGAGAATCGGTAGTGATCAATCATAGTATGTTACCATGACTGCAACACTCATGTCCACACCCATCCACATTCACATCTATTCCACACGCAGTGTTTCAGTAGAGAGTACACCGTCGGACACTCATATGTTTAAATACAGCTGCAGATTATTACCAAAAGTATGAATATGTGTTGGAGCAGGATGCTGGATTAGTATCCTCACCTCAAGGGATGCAGGTTTGGCTGCCACATATTGTTTTTCACCTGTTTCTACCAAAAACATGTAAATCAGGTGAACTGGAAACTCCAATTTACTTGCTGAGCAGTGGCATCCCTGACATATCTAGTTCTTACCAAATGCTTTTATCTCACCAGCCCGTTTACCACTACAAATTATGATTCCTCTTGGTACAGCATGTGAGGGTGAAAAGTGCTAGCAGTAGGTGTAGTAGGTTTTTCGGTCTGCTGTATGAGTGCAGGGTTGAGACATTAAATGGGTTTCATCAAACATAACAATGAGATTATGAGAATATGAGGAGCATGGTGCATGTCCCAGAGATAGGAAGTGGGCCAATCAATACAGAGGTAGAAGTGAATAGAGGAAAGGAATGAGGAGCGACATGAGTGATGATGAAGACGCTCAACAGTACATGAGGTTCTCTCTGGGAGTGTGCCGGTCTGATCTTCTGTCACCCTCTATATTTCTCTCCTGCAATAAAGTGCAGAGACTGTACTTAAAAATAGGTTCTCATAATTGTGTTTCATCCTCGCCACATTGTCGTATATCAGATTTAAAAGAGCAATGATATGCGGTGGAAGCTTAATCAACGTTCCTTTTGCTTTGTCAGTGAAAATATTGATGAAGATGTTTTCCATTGCACTGAGCCTTAGAATTGTGGATAGAAGATTAGGCACGGTTGCTTTATTCCTGCGGGGGTTGCAGCGGAAGTATGTTGAGTTTTCAGTGGTTCCTTCTTTACTGTGGCGTCTCATGATGGACAAATGATTCACATCTTGTGGGACATCCTACAATGCAGCTTCAAATATCTTGACGTCAAATAATATAATAAATAAAAGCTCTCAATTCCTCCGCACCAACATTCTAGAGCTCATGCCTTTATTTTCATATGTACTTCTTCCACTAAACTTACAAACTGATGGACTCGCAGTGTGCTGTACACCATGCTCCTTCAAACAATATCACAGCACACTGCTGAATGTTGAACATGCTCACATTAGTTGCTATGAATAGTGTCATGTCTGTACTGTTTCTTCTCAGTGAACAGCATGTGGGGCTAACAAGTAGCAACGACGTGCAAATCACAGCCCAGACTGTCATTGTTATTATAATCACACCTCTGACACTGAGCTTACAATGTAAGATTTCATTTGCTTCTTCTGAGGCATTTTTCCACTAAAACTCTTTTCACTGTTTACCCCATCAAAGAGCGTTTTTTAGGGGGGAGGAGAGTAAAAACACAAATCAACATAGCATAATTTCTGTTTGCAGGTATCATAATTCACTCTCTAAATAATACTGCATCAAAAAATAAATAGAACTGCAGGAGTGATGGCTATAGTATGTGGGATGGTATTGATTTATATTACTGATCAGGGCATAGCAGTCAGTTACTTCTCTCCATGTATTCTATAACAGGCCAGCAATACCTCTCCCGACTGATAGCATCTTTAGTGGTTATAAGTATAATTTCTGCAGTGATAATAATGCTAAAACTAGTCAATATAGACATGCATTGCTATGGCAGCGAAGACAATGTAGCGTTTATAGATAAGCTTAACAGTTGCTGTTTTTTTTATTGACACGACCATCACATGTTGTTTCGTGTTCACACCTTTCGTGATAGCAAGCGCCCAATAAAATGAGACCCTGTTCGATTCCTGCGTGGTCATTCCAGGACTAAATTGTTTCCCACAGTGCACAGAGGAAATTCACTTGTTTTTATTTAGAAAAAAAAACTGATTAGAATTACCTCTCTCTTCCTCGTTCCCACTCTGTATCCAGCCTCTTGGGGATTGTCGGCCGACCCGTCATTACAAGGCGCTTCAATAGGATTCTCCATGCCCACCGAGCCTAATAGTACACCATTATTTCCCTGTCGGATGTGGTGGATTGCATCCTGACCACATGCTGCGAGCCTGTGCTCCCTGTGCATGAATACCCTGCAATATCAGCATTGAACAAACAGTGCCAAATCCCTCACGAGGCTCATGGTGGAGGGTTTTGTATCACACACTGAGGCTACAAAAAGTATCACACTCATTTTGGACCACTAAAATGCATGAAAATGGAGAGATGTTGTGACATTTTGAGCCAGATTCAGAACTTGTCTCCCCTCCTGAATTGTCAGCCCCAATCAAATTTAAAAGCACCACAAATTCTTAACTAAAGATAAGAGAATAATGTAAGCTATTGTACTGAGGTGACTATACGCAGAGGACAGCTTCTTTCATCTGTTATCACCTATGGGGCCTGCAAGGCTGGAACTCGCTGACGTCCTCACCTTCATGCTATAAAAACCCTCAGGGATTGTCTTACCTACTGTATATGCAGGCTAAAGACCAGCTGAATCAGTGATTGCTGGACTGCCAAACTCCCTCTCTCACTGTCTTAGTAGCTGAGAGATTGATTTTTTTTGACAGGCTTATCAGCATCCATCATTATTCTGCCCGGAGGCTGCAGGGCACCTGAAGCAAACCCCTTATTTTCCCTGACATTTCTATGCGGGTTCACTGAGTGGAGAGGATGCTAGATGTCTGCCTGTGGTTGAAGCTCACTGACATATCTCAGTACTTAGTCTTCTTCTCAGTCTTCGGGGTCTACTGCAGTATGCCCATACTACTTGTAGCCATTTTTACTGAATGCATTCACTTCATTCTGGATTCTGCTCATAGATTTAAGTTATATATATGACATTTTGATTGCAGTATAGTGCAAGGCCGCAGAAAAAAAATGTTAATTATCACTTATTTAAACCTCAATCATTAAGATATTTTTTAGCTACTTGTTGTAGCATCTTGCAGACACAGACCATTATAAGCATTCACTCCAAGTTGTATTTCTGGTGACTTGTTGATGTAAAGTCCAGTATTCTCTCACTTTTTAGCTCTAATTTTGGTCTCCACCAACTCCTTAGAGAAATATGTGGCTCTTTAGCTGCTAAATGGTCCACTATGATCAGCAGATAGTTGCTGCCTTTGTTTGTCTGCTCTTGGATGCTGGGCAGGTAGCACACTGTCTGTTTGTCAGCTGAAAACAACTGTCTGTTGTGGACCGAAACAAATTAGTAAAGCAGATGAATTGAACACTGCGAAAACATAGAGCTGAGAACAGCAGGGTCAGCTGCAAAAACTTCCCGATCCATTGCACTGTACCACAGCATTTTAGGGGCAGAGGGTTATAGCCATGATACTCTCAAGGATAGTGTTTGAGCAGAGACAAGAGAAGTGTTTAGGGGGAAGAAGCATGGTGTAGTGAAGGTCATACACAAGCACATTCACCTGACTGAGGAAGATTTATAGAGGTTCGAAGACCCCTTGTACTAGTAGTAATGGAGAGTGGAGTAGTAAGAGGAGAGACGTGTCCAAGGAAGAGTTTGAAGAAAGCAGATAAGTTGGAAGATTGAGGTGAGGTGGGCACGCTGGCGGTTAGAGTGGATAAAGGAGAGAAGTAAACAGACAGGAAGGGAATGGATGCAGAGGAGAGAAGTGAATACAACCAGGGAGCTAACTCACCCATATTTAATAAGAATATCAATACAAATTTTATTATTCTGGTACAATTGGGTCAGAACTTCCTGCTTGACTCAAGCCAGAAATGGAGAACAAATCATGATACCAACAAAAAAGATCATATCAAATGTTATTTTATGACAGTCCTCATGACAGCATAGATGAATAAAACTCATCATGGAATAAAAACACAGCTTAAAACCTCTTTTACATACAATACCTACAGCACAGTTAACGTTTGGATCTTGATGACTTCCCATTTTCATGTTTGAGATCTCAGTAATTACACTGTCAGAGACTAGACAATAGATAGAGGCTTCAGTTTAGTGGTTTTTACACAGCCCTTTCATGGCAGAGAAGCTGTTTGAATATTTGAAATAACCATCTAATACTGGGATGGCAAAATTCATATCAAACTAAAAAATGATGAATTATTTAGCAAGGAGAAGTGAGAGAATGTTGTAGTGTTTATTTAAATCTGATTGGGATGGTTTAATAGAGGGTGGAAATAAAGGGGTGGTTTCACTGTAGTAATGATAATGAGAATATTATTATTCATATATATTATGTTATATTATTTATATTATCTTATCTTCAGATTCATTCTTTAAACCCTGTGTTCACCATATAGCATTTACAGTTTTTACTGGACCAAGCAGAACAAGTAAACACTGACCCACTTGTCGTAGACTAATAAAATCTGTGCTGATCTTCTTATTGAATATATCTGAATCATCTTATCATATTAAAGTCCCCCCTCCTCCTCAAGTAACTAAAAGGCAAAGAGAAATAATATAACTTAATTAAACTAACTAGCAATATGACAACCACTTACCACAAACGAAAACAAACAGTAGTGTTTTATGTAATTTTAAGTGACTGTACATGTGTTAGTGATGTTGGTGAGTGTTAATTGTGTGGCTGTGGCCACAGCCACCACATTACTTAGCATATTAACTTCATTTTTTTCAACCCAAAGTATGCATGTTTGAAGTTAGGCATGGTAGCTGTAGAAAATGGGACTGTGATAGTACTTTTAGCAGTATGCAAAATGGCTGATAAACCCACCACTGAAATTATCTTGCAAAAACTAATGTGCTGTATCGAGTTACTGAAGGACAGAAAAATGCTGTGTTTAGGTTTTAAAGCATTATGAATATGATAATTAACTCTCTATAGTGCAGAAACAGTACAGACAACAAATACCCAACATTCTTTTGTTAAAGTAACTTTCTTTACATGAGTTTTAATTTGAATCTGTATTGCTGAGAGTAAATGCTGACCCACACACATTTTAAATAGAAAACTTTTTCTCACACCTGTCAGACAGGGAACGTATTTTTATATTTGCATATAAAGGCATATTGTCACTTTACAAAAAAATAGGAGTCATCCTCGGGTTCTCATAAAAGCAGAGTGAAAGGAAGCAAAGATTTGAAGAAAAGGGAAGGAAGACATGCAGCAGATAAAAGTTAATGAATAAGCGACTAGAGATCCTTTTCTATCTAGACTTCTGTGTTCAGTTACTGAGTGATTCAGTGACATCCACTGTACTAACATTGTTTTCCCACAGGCCTGATGGTGAAGTGGAAAACGTGAGAGGAGATGAGATAGAGGCAATTTCCCTTCATGGCTCGGGATGGAGACGTACTGTAGAGAAAAGTTAATGAGAGATGCAAAAGATGAGACAGAGCAGGGAGAGGAAGGGATTCATCTTTTCTGTTTTTCACCTCATCACAAAATCTTACAAAAGAATTCACACTTCCTCTTCTTTTCATCAAACTGTCTTCCATTTGTCTTTAATTTTAAAGTTCTTCTGTTTCTTCTTCATCTTAATCCACTCTTGAACCATGACCAGATTCAGCAGGTATCAAAGCTTTCATCCTCTTTCCTCAGGTTTGTCTATGTCGAAGGGAGGACTAATATTAACTACGCTCAGCATACTGCTTTTGTATGTGCCTATTCGTGTTATTTCTACCTTTTATGTTGAAAGGGGAAGCCATATCCTCTCACATTATGGCCTCCCTGCCTGAATTACGTAACAAAGGAGTGCACCTTTTCTCCATTCTGCCACAGCTCCTACAGTTTTATTGTGATGGTGATTCACACACCCTGCTGCATAATGGTGACATTTAACCTGCTGTGACCCATACACAAGCACAAGTGACTCCTTCAGTCTCATAAAAAAAACAAAAAAAAACAGAGGCATCAGCACTGTTGAACATTTTCAAGTCACTGTTATGATGCTGCCATTATGCTGATATTTGACTTTGGAAAAGCAACAATGATTCTCGCCAAATTACTTAGTTAATAACGTGCCAGACAGTCAGTTTTATCTGGTAATTTGTACAGAAAACGCACCATTTATCAGACAGACTGTAATAGCACGCTGTGTGTATTTGTTGAGTGCAGTTTGCTGCCAGCAACAGAGCTGTAGCCATTAATAACTAATCAGTGCCATTGTGCCAAGAAGATCTTAGACGCAGTGATTCTTCATTGGAAACTTTTCTAAACCGCAGTGGGTCCTGAACTTATTTGGCCTTTGACCTCCCTAAAAGAAATAAATGGTACTGCTATACCTGATGCTAGAAAATAAATACGTAGTAAAGGTGCAGATTGATTACACCAGAGTTTTTTTTCCCTTTAAATTGTACCTTTTTTTATTAGTTATATGTGTATGCACACAGTGATAACAGTGGCAGATGTACCCCTTATAAATTTTTTTAACAACTTGTTCTTGGTGTCTAGATAGCTAGCTAGCTAACTTAAAAGCTAAGCTAAAATGTAGCTAAGCCCGCACCCTGAACTGACATGTTTTCAGCTGACATGTTTTAAAAAGAGGAACTTAAAGCAAACATGACATCATGTAAATGACTGAGGCTAAATCTAACAGGCTCCGGACATAAAGTCATCAGTCAGTCAGTAGAGGTAGTTAGACAAATATCTCGACCTAAAAATGATTCATCATACTTTTAACACTAACGTTATGTATTTGGCAAACATAACCCTATCTTGAATAAACTTCTCAAATCCAGAGTTACAGAGCTGCAAACATCAGTGTACACTCTTGACATGCTTGCTTCTAGGACTGGCACCAGGCAGTGAGAAAATACAACAATAATGACACATTGGACGTGTCATCATGAACATGGCTTTTTTTCTAATCTAACCTAAAACTCATGGATGTATAAAGATAAGTACTTACATATGATATTGATATCCAGCCATAAAATTACCCAGATCTTTAACATATGACTAACCTGAAAGGGGATCATATGATTTAATGTCTAAGTTCTGATTTTAACAATCGCATCAAATGCCCTCAAAAATGATCTTTAAGTAAGAACCACTGTACAATGTTTTAGCATATTGCTTATAATAAAGTTGCTTTTCCTTGTTTTGAGTCTACAGAGGGCCGAGTTTGATGGGAGGAAAAATACATTATATAGAGGGCAGTATGAGATTGTCTTCCAATTGGCAATCTGGCACCAATTAAAATTTTATGATTCAGAAGATATGAAAGTTAGGAGAGAAATCACTGCATATGGCTCTTCTTCTTGTGAAACGTAGACAGATGGATCAAGGCATGAATCAAATTACACAGGCACCACAGAAGCCCATTTAATAATATTATGCACAGCAGGATGTGTTTGATATTCAAGGTGGTGTTTGTTTTTATGAGCCTGTCCATTTGATCATGAGGTCATGAGCTTCCAAGCGTAAGTGGATCATTTTCTGTTTTTGTTTTTTCACCGTGTCCCATGAAAAATATGACCTCCAAAGACAACTCCCAGTCACTCATTGTCACCTCCAAACTGTTGTTTTCTTTTTCCTTTCACTCGGTTGTCTCCTCACCAACTGCCTTTTTCCTCTCATCTTATCCACTCTCATTCTGTCCCTCCCGTTCACACTTATATGAGATGTACCACAGCACACTACACATCTTTTCTCATTGGTCTGTGCCTGGGGCCCTCAGAGGCTTCTGTAACTGACCTTGCTACACAGTCATGGCTGCTGGTTTCACTGCAGCCCCACAAGACAGAGGTTTTATAGTAGATATTAAGGTTAGTTTATCTCCCTGGACCTGTATTTACTGCTTTGTATTACTTCTAAGTTTTACTTGAGAAAATACTTGTTTAACTTGACTTCACTAGTTTCCTCGTCGATTGACCTGCCTGAAAAACATATTGAGATTGCATGGGAAAGAGTTTACTGTATATTAGTAGATATTTGTCTTGTTAGTAGTGTCATTTGGAGTCTGGAAGTCAAATAGTCACTCTCCCTTTTAGCCGTTTTGCACTCCACTAACTCCTGAAATGAACTGCTTCATTACATCCACAAGCTAGCTATTAATGTTGACTGTCTGCTGTTTGATTCATGTAGTGTGCAGGTTTTAGAGCTTTTCACAAAAACAGCTGCCTGCTGTGTCTTGAAACAATGCTGATAAGAGAGCAGCGACAATGAACCAAACAGTAAAGTCGTGTGCTGTAAAAACAAAGTAATAAACGGAAAGAAGCTAAAATGGTCCACAGAGCTGAGGACAGCTCAGGTCAGGTGATGAATCTCTGTGGGTTAATCACCCTGAATGACTGCTTTCACACCTAGTCATTTGAACCCAATATAAAAATATTGATTATGGCAGCTTTAAAGTACATAATATAAGTAAAATGCAAATCTGACATTGAAAATGATCCTTTCAAACGAGGCCACTGGTCCACGGGACTTACAGCCTTCTGGCTTAAAGGGATGAATAGACCTTTTCCAGGTCACGAGGGTCGTGGTTAAGGTAGACTCCATATAAGAGTGGGTGTGCTTCGACTAATGAAGTCCTGGTTTATACTGCACCATGGTTTCCAGCAGTATGGTACACAGTGGAGACTAGTATACATCTCTCACATTACTGAAACCACCACACTTTGTTTACTTTTTTGACAGTTTCAAATGTGCTGCAGAATATAAATCTTGTGCAGCTCAACCTTAATCTGCAGCTTTCACACAGCTCTTGCCACTCTGTCAGCTGAGACGGATTCAATATAGTTTGAGCCACTGTTCTACTATTTAAGTAATTTCCCCTGCCCTTGCACAATAAATTCGGCATGCCAGCACGGCCAAATAGAGGCCCACACTGAACAGAAGCAATAAAAGATGATCGATACACACCGACACAGAGCCAGAATACGTGAAAACATCTGTGCATGGGTTTCTGTCACCTGATTAATGACTAATTGACATCTAGGAGATCAGGTGCACGTAATTAGCTGCAATAAACTTGGAAAGAAACCCAGCTTCACTTGGAGTGAGAATCGTTACTGTGAACTAGAGAGGAGCTGCAGGATTTGGATCCCCTGGCAACAAAAAATGTGGTGAGCATTTACTATAATATAGGTGTGAGTCTGTACTCTAGTTTGCCACCATAATGCGAGGAGTGTGGGCTAAATTTTATACATAAAAAAATGATGTTGTTATTTAGCCTTCATATAAATTGTGTGGTCTCCCAGGGGCTTTGTGTTACCAATATGCAAATCACTGTAGAACACCTATAGTGTGAGTCTCTGAGTAATTTCATCCCACTGCTCAATTAAAAATATTTCATTTTTCGTCTTTGCTTTGCTCCTTTGTTCCTGCTGGCTGTAAGACAGATTGGAAACAAAGCTACTTTCGTCTTTTTCTCCTTTCTCTTGTGGTTTTCAATTTGTCGGATGAACATTTTGAAGATTTGTGGTTGTTTTTGTTTCTGTGTTGTTTTTGTTTTGTTTTCTGTGTTTTGTTTCAGGCCATTTAAAGCTGATTTAATTGGCACACGGGGAATACACTGGTTTATCTGTCTACCTGTCATATAGAGTTCATTGAACTTACAGGAGGGGAAAAAGTACTTTGCTGAAATGTAACTACGTTGTTAGGCTTGAGTTTCTGTAGTGTCAGGCTTCAGTGCATTGTAATTTCTTTCCACAGGTGTATATACTGACTGTTCTATTCTTATTTGCTTACTGTGAGCTACTCATTATTTTCTTTTGTTTTCTGAGAGAGAGAAAGTTGAAATATGACATTCAAAAGTCCTCCAGTAGACATGTAAAGAAAGGCAGATGGGCTTTAAAAACAGAAATAAATAGACTTCCCTTCAAATGAGCTTTTATGTGCAAATCACAAGATTCAGGTGGACTCCCAGACTTCATTAAAACAGTATACACTTCATTGAGGATCGCTTTTCGTTATGTGTCATATGGTCTTCTATCTAAATCTAATCATTCATGCAAGGACAAATTAATAATCAACCTCATATTTTCAAAACTTTCTGCAACACTTTTCCCTTAGTGTTTGGTAATGAGTGTTCTGTCTATTGTGGCCCACATTCTGTGTTCTGTATAATTTCCTCTTTTCTGTCTCCATAAATCATACGAGAATAGCAAGGTGCTGTGCACATGATGATGAATGGTTCCAGGCCTTCTATTGTTCCTGTTCTATTGATCTCATTACACAAACACTTGGTCACACATACCAGCATGCAGACACAAAATGCAGATGATATAGATTTATATAAACGCATGTTTATACACTCTCACACCATGTCCCTTCACACGACCGGTTGTTCTATCAAACCACACACTGATAATGAGAAACCCCTCTCCGTACGAGGAGGTGTGCAACTCAAAAATCAATAAAATCCTGAGGGGGAAAACAAGGATGTTTCTTCGTTTACAATTCCAACATAAAGTCCAAGACACACACACACACACTAAAAGAGACAGTCACACAGACAAACTGCATCGCACTGCTGCACAGTCCTGTAATGAAAAATGCCCCTGCGTTTTTGCTTAACTGAAAGAGCAGCACCTGAATTTGCAGAAAATCTTATTGCCTCTACTTGTGATTTTTATTGAGGCGACTGAATGGACAGATAGCCATTTATGCATCATAACAGAGTTTTGCTGAGAGAGAACTTTACTTTTGGGCTCTTTCACAGACTTATCTCCAGTTTCCAAAACTCACACTTCAGTTTCCTGTTGTACCAGCACCAAGAGACAAAAGTGTGGAATAAGCCATTTGTCTCAGCAAAACAAAGACAAGAAAGCGTGACTTTTGTCTCGCCTTTAAACATTCACACCAAAGGAGAACTTGTGTCAGTGGTCGCCTCCTCAACCATAGACAATTTCAGAGCAGCAAGCAGCTGAGGAGGGAATAAAATAAAGTGAAAGTGAAAATCTCAGCGTAAAACCCAACCAACCGGCACACAGTGTTTGTAGATGGATGTTCAGATTGAGAGCCTCAATGTGAGCCTTTTAAAGTTAGTGCTATCTCGGTGAGAGAGTTTCACCAATAGGCATGTAACAGACTCTTACATAAGGCACATTAATGGTCAGATGCAGGAGTTAAATATTAGATGGCATGACTAGACCTAAGTAGTTACATTAACTACATTCATTTTATCAGCATAGGTCTAGTAATGGCATAGTCAGACCATCTTAGTAGGATGTAGGCCATGTAGGATGTGTATAGGAAATGCTTTGCTGTCAGTTAAGATCTGTGCCCAAAACGGTGATGCGGCACATTTTTTATTTATCTGTAAATACAGTTCAGATGCCGCATGCATGCTCGATGGGTGATTCTGCAGTTGGAGGATTCAAACGAATAGCAGGCTTGAGGGGAAATGAAACATAGCTGCTTTGGTTTGAAATCGTGCTTGTGGTTAGCCACTTTTCACAGCCCATTAAATTTTTTTACCACTCCTGTCTGTTGGAATTGAATTCTCTCAAGATAGCAGCTCTGGGGGATTTAGGATATCATGCAATCAATACTTTCCTCCAGAGGAGTTCTGAAGCCATGTCAGCTATCACAGTCCTAATAAATGTCTGCGTGAAGCCCGGTGTATTGGAAGAGAAAAATCTAGAAGGATCCGGTTCCTCGTTAATGGGTTGTTGTTTTTTCATGTGATGGTGATGAGACGGTGACTCAGCTGCATTGTCATTTGGCCTCGTTTTACCTAAGTGACGAGGAGATTTAGCAGGAACAGGCTTCTGATTTGGGGACATAGTGATGTATTGCATTATTTCTATCACATCAAAATGGGACAGATTAGAACATTTTATTAGATTAATCACAGGGCATCACAGGTACTGTGGCATCATTTTACAGCATACGATCATAGAGTCTGCTGCCTGGGAAAGTTTCTTCTGACCAAACAAATTATTAGCATTTTAATTAAATGAATAAATGAATTAAATTAACCACTCTGTATCTTCTGAGTACATTTGCGTTTATATACAATATTTCAGCAGTTTATATACAATTTACCTCAACTCTTACTCATTTTGTAACAGCACTAAATCATAGAAGATCCACCCTGGACAGAATAATCTGCTTTAGTCTTTCAAGTGAACTCAAGCTTAGATGAATAATGGTAAGATACAACCCTAGAGTTAAGACATTCTCATGGATGACTAGTTTCCATATTAACATATAACATTGGTGTCAGCCCAATGATGAATTACTCGTGCTGATTATAAAAATCCAAGGAGGCCCAATTAGTATATGGAGAATTTTCTTTTGACTTGAAAAGCATTAAAAAAAATTTAGCACCACCAGTTTAAGAGTGCAATACTACTGTCGTCAATATGGACAGCTGTATATGTACATTTGCTATAATTACATAACATAATATATAAAATATGATTATAACTAAATGATTAAAATCTAGTGAATCAACAACTATGCTAACACAGTCAAACATCAAGCAAGTGAAGCAACACAAGACATAGCAGCCAGATTATATAATTTACTAGTCCAACAGCAAGAAGCCCAGCTCAGCGTCTGTCTTTCAGTCTTTTGTTTATTATAAGTTCTCGCCAATGACTAAAAGCCTGTCTGAGGATATAGTTGTCGGGCAGTTTCTCGCTTGGTCACTCTCTCCTTTTCACGTCTCCTTTCTCGCCTGTCATCATGTCCATGAATGCTGCTGAGCCTGGTTATATTGCTCACTTGCCCACCTCCTGTTCTGGCATGACACTGGCTCTGCTTCCCTTCAGCATTCCCCTGTACCTGGACCTGAAAACCTCCTCTTCCTGGTGGTCCAAAACACCTGTGGTACAGACGCTATCACTCCCCTGGTCTTCTGAAATCACGTCCAAGCAACCCGGCTAACAAACCGAGCTAACGTTAGCTAACATTAGCTAACAGCAGCTATTGTTCACAGCAGTTTACTGTTCAGCAGGAAACTCTGTAAATGACAGAAAGTTGAACCAGACAACATTTTTTTCCATAAAATATTATCCAGTTTCACCAAAATCAGTCAAATAGTTAATGGTGTGTGACTTCTCATTATACAGTTAGTTACACAATGGAGTTTTGAAAAACAATGTTTTCTAAAAGTTGTCTGTTTATTAACCTGACAAAACAAAACAAAAACTTTGAATGATACCACTTGTTAGTCACTGATTTACAAGTTATCTCATTTCCAGAGCCTTAGTGTGACAGCTGAGAATAATTCAGCATCAGCTGTTTAGAGTGAGGAAAGTAATGTGGTCGATGTAGCAAGCACACTGACAGTGTTGTCTCACAGCTGAGCACAGGAGGATCATTGAAAGCCTTTAATTAAATCCTAAAACAACCCCTGAATGTGTGATACATGGAAAGAAATGTGTTCTGGTACTTAATTGCCGAAGCTATCCATCATCTGTGGATAGGATCTTCATCTTTTCATAATTTAAATGCTTTTGTAGCTCAGAGGAATGTCCAAAACTTGTGAAATGAAATAAAACTTTTAACAATGCTAATGAGGGAGTTAGACAGACACAACAGCTCATTATGTACGCACAAGGTGCTGCAGAGGCTGGAGGAAATGACAGATCTGTGTGTGTGTGTGTGTGTACGTATGAACACTGATGAAGAACATACAGTTTTGTTGGTGTGTGTGTGTGTGTGCGTCTATGTGAATGTGTCAGCAGTGTTTTTACCCTGATGAAATGGCTGTCATTAAGGTGAACAGTTGTGCGTTGTTGTGTCAGCAACCTGAGACGGGGGGTGAACTGCACACTGTAGTATGAAGCTTGTAATGTGACACCGAGTCCTGAAAGGAAAGGAGGAAGTGAGAGGGAGATGGAAATGGGTGAGGACAGCAAACAGGATGAAACAAGTCGAGATGTTTTTGTTTTGTTTTTGCAGTTTGTGATGTTACAGCCTGAATTTTGATGTCATAAAGGGAATCATTTTTTCCAACAACGAATAATCAACAACATTTATTCAAGACGGAACAAAAAGCTGAATTGTGAATGGTAATTTCCCAGAGAAGCTTCTTTAGCATTTGCTCTAATTCGTATTAACAGAAAGCTCAGTGGCAATTGTGCATGAATGCTTGTTTGTATATCTAGGTTTTAGTGGAGACTCTGGGTCTCTGTTTGGTCACCTCGACACCAGTATGCAAAATCTGCTCCAGCCTGCTTTACCCTGCAGTGGTGCAATAACACCTGAGCGTGATGGACCGGACTTCATTATGTGCACTAGCATTTCCAAAATGAATCCAATTTCACTGAACCTGCAGAGAAAATCATCTTGTTCCATCTTTGTTTCGTTTGTTCCTTGTTTTACAGCGGGGTCTTTTATTAATGTGGCACATCCAGTCTGATACTTATTTTATTCTGCGGCTTCTCATCGCAGATAGACATTACACCTCTTTAACTTCACGGTTTCCTTTTAACTATAGTGTCACCATGTAGAAATATTGTGATTAGATCTCAGTAAAGACATTTTATTTCATCTACCTCGAGTCGGATGATAGTATTTCCTCCACTTCTCTGTCTGTCTGTCACTACACACACGCACTTACACACCTTTGCTCTCCAATTATAAGTGTGCTGGCAGACCTCCTCTGTGGCCTTATTGGCAGCAGTATGATAATTTTCTGACGTCACTTTTGTCCTGATCCGTGTCTCACTCAGGGGATGTGGTAAAGAGGGAGATGCTCTTCGCTCCTCTTCCTCTGACTCCCTTTCATCACCCCTGACACACTGCAAAAGATTTTCTCCCTCTCTCTCCAGTCTGTGCCATTTAAGCAGTGTGACATTTATGCTGACTTTTCCTCTCTATAGAAAATCAGGCAATAGGAGATGCAGTTGCTTTATTACACATGTTCTCTTCTTTTTCAGGGCAGCTGGAAATTGCACCACCCACTGCAGCACAGTTAAGATATGGTAAGATGTCGATTTTGGTAATCTTGGTGGATGTCTTAGAGTGTTTGATTCTTTTTGTTCGTTTAGACGGATGATTTAAAAGAGTTCATTCATTTGAAAAATGATTATTAATCTTGTAACATGACAGCCTGGATTGAGATGCGTCATTGACCATCAATTAACCAAGAAGGTTAATGAAGATCAGTCTTAATTAACATTTAGAGGAGGAAAATGTGCTGTCTGTGGACCTGGCTAATGCCGTTAAGTTTTCCATGTGCAGATTAGCTGTTGCCCCTGATGCCTCAAACTTATTTGTAGCCAAGAATAGCCTCAGTAACAGAAGTCAGTGCAAAACAAAGTTTGTTGATAACTCAGAGGAAGACGTGAGAAGAGGACAAGCTGTAAAACTAAAAAAAAATAGTCCTGTCACTTTATGACACAAAACACACAACTTTGCTATTCCATTATGCCAGGCCATATGGTTCAGAGTCTGTTTGCACCACAGTTCGTGGAACACAAGGCACATCCACACTGACGAGAGCTGGTAAAACAAGATTTAAGACTCTCTCTAATCTCTCATTTAACATCTCACTGCAAACAGACCTCTTGTACGCCACCTGGTGTACAGTAACATGCACTGTCTGCTCTCGGTTTATTGATTATTGTTTATGATTTTTGTTATCCCCACTGGTTTCCACCGATGTGCTTTATGGTCTTCTTTGAGTCCATTAAAACTGAACATTTACACAATTAACTGAATGGACTGAATGAGCAAGAAAGCCCAGAAGATGATGAGCCACATCAGACTTCAGCTGGTAATAGGTTTCAGTCTATACGGTATCTAACAGACAATTCCTGACTACAAATGGAAGGTCATACACTCACACATGCTGTATGTAATCCACCTCAATCAATCAACACACCCAACTAAAAGCTTGTGCAGGTATACCTCACTCTACAGTTACTGACATGACCTCGGATTTCTCTCCTCCTGGTGAGCAGTCTAAATGGCTGCTGGTCAACCCAACAGAGTTCATATCAACTTGTATTTTTTTAGTCTTTCTTTCAGTCTCACAGTACTCACATAACAGAGAGATCTTTGTGACTATGAGCAAAAACAGAGACATCATGTGAGAAATCTCTCCTCCAGAGCTCAGCTGTTATCTCGTGTTATCTCTAAGTGCAGAGTCAAAGTGGGAACTGCATTTCAGCACAAGAACAGAAACGCTGGACGAAACCCCAAACAGAAACATCGACTCGGCCGGCTGTCGCTGGAGCAACGACGACGCACGCGGTGCACATGATTTTCCTCAAGACAGCAAAGTCTTTGTGTTGTCTCTATCATTGCCTTGCTTTTCTCCTACTGGGAGTTACACGTTTGACTTCTGTGGAAAAAATGCCATGCCTTTCAATTAACAGATCTATTGAATATTTGAGTGATACAACAAAGTAAATCCTTCTTCCTTTACATGTATTAATATATAAAATCCTTGTCTTTAACTGACTCTGGCTCTGAAATTGTTTTCAGACTTATAGCACACAGTGTATCTATTAAGGAAGATCAGTTAGATTAGATTAGGTTAGATGTGGTCAAAATATTGAATTAACAGTAGAGCACAGAGAGCAGAGCCCTGCATAGACCTCTGTACAGAATAGGACAGAATAACTACATTATAAATAAAATAAGGCATGTTTGGCCTGATGGTGGCACAAGGGGAAACAACGAGGAGGCCTAATTTTCCTCCATATACAATCAATAAGATCTGTTCTAATTTCCCAAAGCGTAATTACAATCTTTTTTTTATTAAAATGTACCCTCGAACACAGAATAATGTCACCCAAACGGCTTTACATTTAGTTTATTCACAAAATCCAACAAAAAGTTCAGTAATTGGAACTGATTTTGCCAGAGGAGTCCGTTTTTAATTTCCTCCTCTGACCCGTAGCATATATTATCAAAACAGAGGCATTTTATCCTCAAAGGTTCGAATTTAAACTAGTTAACGTAGCCTGAACAGCTGAGTCCAGGGGAGATGAGGGGTATACCCTGGGAAATTAAAGTTTGGGGATCTTGCAGATCGCTTTATGTTGAAGTGCAGTATGTAACCTGTCATCACTAAATTGCACCGGTCAGCAATGCTTTAAATGAAGGGATACTAGAGAGACAGGAGAAGAAATCTCCTATAGAAGTCAAGCATTCTTTGCGCACAGCTCACTCACTGCTGATTTCACTCTTGAGTTCTCGTTTGTTTTTCCGCAGTGAAGCGTCCTAACCATCTCTCAGTACCGAGAGGTGGAGTGCTCTCCACAATCCAGTCAAAGTTGTCCCTGGTGTAGCATTATAGTAAAGTCTGTGTTTTAAGACCTGAGTGAGTAGGTGTTTTGTGTCCTGAGGCTCAAAGATTGAAAAATCTTAATTTGTAGTCAAGGAGAGCTGCAGAAGAATAATGATTATCTTTTAATGAAACTCTTCACTGAAGGTCAGTCATTTGAACTAGACAGAACATCAAATAGTTTTTTGTGGTGCAGGGTGACATTTTAAAATCCACTTTCAGGATATAACACTTTTATATCTTATCTACACTCACAACATGCACCAGGAATCTCTTTATGCATGTAATACAATACTCCATGGAGAAGTATTTACATTCTGATAGATGGATTTGTGGTCTGGAAATGGAGCTGCTTGATATTTATGACACTATTAACACAAAAGGTCACGTTTGAATCTGTTCCAGTTCAGTTTTTTCTACTGCTGGCCTGTGAGTTAGCCAGTTCTACCAGTGGCTTTGACTGTGCTACAGAAATAAGACATGATAACTTATTCACTGAATTATGGTACTTTTAGCATGTACTTATTACATTTTACTGCCTGAAAGTGGTTTAATATTCCTTATTTTAACAGCGCTTCTCTTACGTCTGTAACACTTAAATATTCCTCATGTGAGATGAGATTTAGTTTCTTATATTATCTCATAGTTTCATGCCTTGTTTTATTGAGCCCACAAAGTTAAGATATTGAAAAATGTATATTCATCTTGTTAGCAAAGCCTGTAAAATAAAATATTGGTGCAATTTAGGTCAAATGAGGCATTAAAAGCATCAGAAAAATATGAGCTGAACTGCAAATGTATGATTCCAATCAATGTAATCTTCATTTTTATCTCATTAAGACTAATCTTTTTTTTCCAGGGGTTACTAATGAATTTTCTGTGACTAGACAAGAACGTGGATTAAACTAAAGTCTGTACACCATCTTCAGTTTGTTTCAACAGCAGCTCCATAGTGTTAATCTTCTCTACAGCATAAAGTGTTTTATGTTCTGTATCTTCTCTGTTTGTGTTAACTGTGTTACAGCTCTGCTCTATGAGGCTCAATCATGTCTGTTGTGTTGTTATTTATTAATGCACACTCATGTGATCTGCATAATTTCTGTTTGTTTTGTCTGTTGATGATGTATTGTTTGTCATTTTACAGTTCTGCTGCACAATGCTCTCCCTTTTGTTGGATTTGGATTCCTGGACAACTGCATCATGATTGTCGCTGTAAGTCTATCACCTTCATGCAGTGCTGAGCTCCCCTGCAGCTCAGCAGGTATAGAGATTTGCTCAGCGTTTGATTTCCACAGGGGGAACCTGTGCATAAAAGATATGTTATGTACTGTAGGAAGCTGTAGATGATAACCTGCACTGAATATATATATTTTTGTTTGTTTGATGCTGCTGTTTTAATGTTTCAGTATATTTCCTGTTTTGCTCTGAGTCATTGTTTGGCAGTCTGCCTCATGTTTCTCTCCTTTCTCTTCTCTTCCTTTAACATCTTATACAAGTTTTAGTAATTCACCTGCCACAAGCTCTCCACTCTTTATTAAGTCTTTGTGAAATTGCTCGAATAATGAAATCTACACCCAGTGGAACAGAATTAATTTATCAACTTAACTCGAAGTGAGCTTGCATGGCCAGGTTCTTAACTTAACAAAGAGGTAATGAATTCTTCTGGGGGGGCTTCGTACGGTGGTGGAAGTCCAAAAATATATACTAGAGAAACAAACAAAAGAAACCTAAATAAAATTAAATGCCATAGCTTTACCCAAAAACCAATGTACTGTAACAAAAAATAATATGGAGATCTGTTTGCTGATTTTTGCTGTTTACAAAGCAAAGACTCCAAAGATGTCTGACATTTTAAATCAATAAGTATTTTTGGTGTGCATTCAACTTGTTTGTGAAGACTTTGGTAAAGTGTTTTTTAAAGACTGTGAGAAACTAATGCACCCTGCCTGAACAACTCCAGCTGCGCTCATTTTGTAAAGGACAAGAGGTCTGCAAACAGCCAGGAAACTATAAAGTGAATCACTTTGACCATTAAGTTGGTTGAAGTTTTGAATGCTTGCTGTAGCATTTTAGATGAGACATTTAAGTTAAAGAGTAAATGCAGAGAAACCTTTAGTGAGTTAGCCCCTGAAACATAAAAGATGCAAAGTCATTTTCTGCATGTCTTTCTTAATATCACTGAGAAGGAACATGAACAGATCTATTTCATATGTGATGGTCCATACATTATGCATACATACAGAATGAGACACACTGAGCTCACTCCTTTCTAATAAAACTAACCTCCGTCATGTGTGCTTCGCAGGGCACGCAGATTGAGTTATCCATCGGCGTGATCCTCGGCATTTCAACTATGGCGGGTAAGAGAATCTCATGATATGATAATGTAACTTGATATGTAATAAATATTTATCTTTTTAATACGAATCAGTGAGGTCGGTAAGTCCATCAGGCTGTCAAAAGCATGTGCCTGAGGCAGAGAGATGTGACAGTGTTGAACGCTTTGGTTTTTATCTTGTTTGATGTTCTTTGATGTGCTGATTGACAGCTTTCATTTTATAAATTCTCTGTAGATTTTTACAAAAAAAATATTTTATGGGGCTATTTTAGCATTTATTAGATAGCGGCAGCTTGAGACAGATAGGAAACAGGGCAGAGAGAGAGACGGGGGTGCTGTGGTACAAACTCAGTCTTCGTAAATGGGGCGCACTCTCTACCAGGTGAGCTGCCATGGTGCCGTACATTGTCCCTAAATCGTTCACTTCTCAACTAAACAATATTTCTGAAACAAGCTCTGACAGCCTGGTGTTTATGTATGTGTGTGTGTGTGTGTGTGTGTGTGTGTGTGTGTGTGTGTGTGTGTGTGTGTGTGTGTCTGAAGTCATGCAGCTTCTGCATTTGAAGGGAGAGTGTAATTAGTCATTGAGCACCAGCTGTGATTATCAACTCACCTGGCACTGCTCTCAGAAGTCATCTCACTCCTGCAACGTAATGCCAAGCAAGCCCACCTCCACACATGTCTATTAATGTCTGTTTTGACAGGTTGCCATGATTTCTCTGGCTTTGTTTCAATCTGGATTTCCATTAGGTAAAAGTTTGCTTGTCATGTATTTGCTTACCACTATATTTGCATACTTGGCCTAAGTTCAGAAGTATTTTGCCAGCACACTCCCTGCCTACTTCCTTATTAGAGTGATGGTATGCCAAACCACAGTGGACTCCCAACTCTTAAAAAAGATGATAGAATGAGGCATTTTCACTTTCAGTCTCGACAGAAGTCACTGTCTCATAATGAAGCTTTAATGACAAACTCTCGATCTGACAACTCCTCTGACACTAATCCAAAGAAAGCAAGTGAGATAACATTAGAGAAAGGAAAAGGAGAGAGTGTGTGACACTGGCTGGTCTAGATAATGATAATTTCATAAATATGATCATGCTGCTCACAGGCAGATTGAATGAGTGTAATAATATCCGCTTAACTCAAAGAGGCACATTTGCATTTTAATGTTATCACTTGAGCTTATTCAGTGTATCTGTAGAGACGCTGAGGTTATTATGTTTCATTGATTACACTGAATGTTCATGCAAAGTGGAGCTTTGAGAAGAGGAGCACACTGATGACAATCTCAGTCGATATTTGCTATATGAATAATGCTAATGTAACCAGAATTAGCTTTAAGTCTTTTTGCGTCCTGTTTCATCTCAGCCCTGTAATTTTGTTGTCAGCGGTGTCAAAAAGATGAATTTAAGAGCAGCTGGCATCCCCGTGTCTACATTGCCAACTCTGAAGGTCTCACCTTTCTTCTTCTGATTCTTTTGTTGCTGCTAGTGGTGATAGCTGTGTATTTCATGTTTGTTTTTAGCTTTTATAGATCAAACAGACTACATAAACTGATCTGTCTAAATGACTTAGAGTTAGTCAAAGCAGATGCTGTAACAGAGCAGGGGTGGCAGAGGCCTCAGGCTCTTTTCATTCTACTTCACGGGGAAACTGCAGAGATGTAGAAAACTTGACCAGGGAGAGCTGGATGTGTCTATGCTGTACAGAGGAGATATTTGAATCGTCTCTTTGAGGTGCTTAATGTGTCAAAAGCTTTTGACTTGATCCTGCTCATGTGGATTTACAATTCAAAACAGTTATTCAATTTAGAACTTTTCCAATGAGTGGATGATCGGGATTTTGATTAAGCCAGAGGAACCATTTCTGGCTTAGTGGGATTTATAGACAAGTGGATTGTCAGATTGCAAACTCAGACAGAAAATGTAGAATTCACTTTTCCAAAAGCTGCTAGTTTGACAGGCAGAACCTGTTATCTCTGAGTGGCATAAAGAGATTTTTCAATTCCAGGTTTGAAAGTGAGCCCTAGCTGCAGAAATCCCCCATTAATTAGAGATTTGTGGGGGGGGGAGTAGAAAAGTACGGCACAGCTATAGACAAAACGAATGAGTTTCTGTTCGGTCCTCAAGCACAGCCTCAACCCAGTTTCTATCACTTGAACTCCATTTTCACAGCAGTGGTACTGTTTCTCATCCCTGCTACATTGGGGACATTTTAAGGTCTGCAAATCAAGAGGCTGCAGTTATCTGGTCCACTCCAGAATGATTTAGCACTGTGTGTCAAGTCTGTAATCAAGCCCACCAATCACACATTTTCTAGGAGGCAAATATGGCTGTGCTGGCTCGATTTAGTTGGAAGCTGCGACGTTAGAAAATGGTGCACCGCTGAGCTTGGCCAATTACATAATTTAAACAGAGGTAATGATGTGTAAAGAACTCCAAATAAGGGGAGAGACTTGCCTTCAAACACCCATGCCCTTCCTGTGTCCCCACATGTTTGAACATTTTTATTAGATTCTCATAATTATATTGCACTAATATGTTTGTAATACAGCTCTCCTAATTTTTAAGAACTTCATAACATCCTGAATTCACACACGAGGCTGAATAAATGCTTCCAGGTTGGTTTCACATCTTTTCCTCCATTCTCTAGTTTAATGGTTTGATCGAAGACCGGTTTCCACACTCGCCTGTCACACCTTAAGCTGTTGTACAGTTATTTGCAGATGTATTTCTGTGCATGTTATTGTCCCTGTAGAATGCTTCCAGGTATAGATAGGTGTTGCTAATACATAACCTGACATTTCTCAGTCTGTGAACATTATGACCTACAGCTGGTAAGTGAGCCTTGCAGACAAAAGCAAGAGAATAAAAAGTTCCCCCCATTTGTTATTTAATATCGTTTCACAGCCCATTTATCCACCAATAGACATGAAGACAGAATCTCTGAATTTGCTGCAGGTTTGCAAAGTTTTAGAAAGTTCCTGTGAAAGATGGACATATCCATCATAAAGTAAAGTACGCAAAAAAAGAAAACAAAAAACAAAAGAAAAGAAGAACAGGAAATTAAATCTGAATATTTTCGTCTTCGTTAAATGGCCTGATGATAATTTATTTTTTACCCAGAAATGTAAAACTACTTTTTACTCACCTTCATCTTCATCTTCCTTTTATGTAATTAGTGAGAGTGATGGATGAAGTACAGGCCCTTACTTCTCGATGGACAGTGTGAAAGCACCTGTTACATTGTACTAATATATCTTTAGAGCTGCTTCAGAACCACTTGACCGTGAAAACCTGTGGAGGTGGGCGGCTGTGAGTTAAAGACAGACAGCTGACCTTGGCTTGTAATTACATTTGAGCAGCTTTACCACATAATGAAGCCTGATGGGTCTCCATTACATCTGCCTCCTCAGGGGCTTGTATGATGTATAATGACATCACATTATTTTATCACAACATATAATCTTTATCCTGTAACCTCCATCCTATTTCTAAACTTCCATCACTGCCATCATCATCCATCACAAAGACATCACAATGACTAGACAAAAAAAATGTAGCCCTTAAATCATCATATGGGAAACAATTATGGGAAACATAATTGTCCATTTTGAATATGAATATGAGTACAGTCAGACTTGGATCCTACTTACTTGGATACAAACAATAATTTCGGTTTAAAATACCAGACGAATCTCCCCATTTTCTACTTGATTGTGTGATTGCAAGAATTAGAAACAAATTAGAGCCAAATACAAACAAACAAGCAGCTTATTAACAGTAATGCTTTGTTCCAGCAGGCAGGCAAGTCTCTGTTCATTGGGGTCAGGGTCATAGGCCTGCAGAGACACACAGTAAACAACACCTTCCTAAATCTCGGCACGCACAGGCTCCCCTTAATTATACTGTGACTCCGAAAGGTCTTATCTGAATTCCTCTGTGCTCATTAATGTGGGTGTAGGTCCTGTGGTTGTTTTTGTTCTGATCTATGGCTACAGTTTGTCAGCAGACAGAACACAGTTTGGGCACATTGCATGCTGTTGTCTACAGTGTTGCTACAGTAGCAGAAAGTCATTCGGACTGAAGCACTCAAGACTTGCCAGAGTTGGATGCGCAGAGATGGCTCTGCTGCTTTGCCCCCCCACCCCCACCCCCACACACACCCCCAAGGGTATCTGTGCCACTGCGGCAGCTGCAGCAATACTCTGAACTTAGGGTCATGAACAACAGCAAGAACACGAGCAAAGCACAGACTTTATTCTTTCTTTTAGTATCCACTACTCGACTAACACAGAAGCGACAGAACAAGCCCCGGATATATTCAGGGATAATGACACACAGTTCTGCTCCTTGCTTTCGTTTCATTATTCATTTGAACATACCCTCATCCTCTTCTCCTTGGGTACTCTGCAAAGTGTCGCTCTACTTTATTCATGTGAAGTTATTAGGCTCTGGGTGGGAGTCAACAGTGATGTGTGCTTCAGCAGTGCTTCTGCCTCCTTAATGAGGCCAGAATGCATGGTGGCTGTCCATCATATCCTGTGCAAAAACCAACAACCTGTCCTCTGCAATGCAAGTGACCACCAGTGGTAACATATAGTGTAATATCATCAAACACCAAAGGGAAGTAGGTGAAGATAATTGAAGGTCTCTCTCCAGCTCTCCAACGCCTCAGCCTTGGTTACAAGCTTTGATCACGTCGTGTCGCTCTCGTCACAAGAGATTTCCAGAGACATCGTCACCGCCAGTATTTCTCATGTACATACTTTAACTACGCTACACCCACATTCTGTCCATCGGTGTTTTCTGAGCTATGTAGCTCAGCACGTGTCATGCATTCCATAAATTGATAATGAGGGGAATCAATTTAGCAGCCTGTTAATAAGGAGGACACCACATCGTCTGCTGGCAGATGAGTCCAATTACATGCCTCTGAGTGGTACATAAAGTGAGTCTGAGAGTGCCATATATTGTGTTTCACATGATGAAAAACTCTGGAGAAACACATTCTGGGTCTTGTGCCTTTTGGCTGTCTCGATACAAATCTCATTTCGTAATCATGTTTCTCTTCTCGTATTTTCCACAGCTGCTGCCCTTGGCAACCTGGTGTCTGATCTGGCAGGACTAGGGTAAGAAGATTCACACATACACACACACAGATGCACAAGCACAGGAGGCTCTTATGCTTAAAGTTTCTGCACATCACGGCAGGTTGTAGGAGGATGGAAATTCAAGTGGTTCACTTTATTCATTCAAATTAGAAAATGATAGTGATGATTAAATATTATGGTAATGTTATAGTGTATATCCCATTACACAGATTATTACAGTAAGGCAGTGTAAGACAATCCACCCAAGTATACACAAATTATAATTTAAAATGTCCTTTTTCTTGACCTATAGGAAGAGGTTAACCATACCACCCCACTCCTCTTAGTAAAGACTAAGTCATTAAATGCCTATTATTAAAGGTAATTACTGAATTCAGCCCAGAGGAAGATAAGCATTAGCAGCAAGAGAGAGGGAAGTACAGCCACGAGAGGTTTATGTCTCAGAGGATAGAAGGGAGTGGTTGTGCAAAGCATAAAAAAAATGTACCATGATTAAGAAAAGGCCAATAATTAAAACTAATCAATGTGGTTTGATTAAATCAAGACAGTCTGAATGAGGTGTGTCTAAATGAGGAGAGGAGAATGCAGCCCGGCCGGTAAACTAGTTCCAAGATCTAGATCCATCATGCTGTCCCTCCTACAGAATATGTCGAACCTAATTTTGGATGTGTCAAAATGCAGTTTCAGTTTGATTCATGAAAACAACCATTCAGTAATTTGAATCTTAATAAATGGCTAATTTGGCTGGTCTGCCACAGTGTGTGTCTGTGTGCGACACGTGATCGGGTTTGATCAATAAAAGCGTAATGATCCATGAGAAGTCTTCGGCCTGAAAAAGCATTCATGTGTCTTAAAATGAATGCAATGTGTCATCAGGTTCAGTCAGCTGCTTCATGACTATCATCCACCTCAGACCACAGGGACCACAATCAGCTTCCTAACATGCTTTATGGATTTAACCAACCATGAGACCAAACTATATGGCACATGAAAACAGCCTGTTGGATATATTTCAGTGATTTTTAGTGATTTAACAGATTATTACTCTTTTTGTTTACATATAGAGAGCCAGCAGAAGAGACAAGGTAACACATAGACAGGTAGAAAGACTATGCTGGTGCCTTTACACTGTTTTTGTGTGTGATGGATTAGCTAAGTTGTTTGGGCTTTCGTAAGCGCTCTCAGTAGACACACAGTGTGTGCGTCTGTGTTTGCCACTCAATCATAATTGGAAAGTAGAGCCCTTGTGGCCAGTTTGTCAAGGCGAGACTCGATTAGACCAGACAAGAGAGGCAGTTTTTTCCTCATTTTGATAGATTTGCAGCAGCGAGTGTGAAGGCTGTTCTTCTGCTACGCAGGGTCTCAGTGGAGTTTCTGCAGGTGTCCTTCACTGCAACATTTGCATTCCTGCTTATGTTCACTTCAAATAGGAACGGCTTAAGCGCACACATATATAAAAACCTGTGCTTTAGATTACTCTGGGAGTCAGTGGCACTTTAGTAGCAGCTGAGAGCTGAGGAGGAGGAGCAGTAGACTTTCTTCTGAGACTGAGAGTAAACTTTGATCAGTACCCGACAGACAAGGAGACCCCAGATGCATCTTTACTGTCAACTTGTTGAAGTTTTGATACTTGATACACATTCACACTGCCCAAGCTGCAAGTGAACCACTTGAATGGCCTTTTGGAATTTTACTCCACCAGTTTATAGACAGTTGGTGACATGTCAAAACTTGATGAACAGAGGCTGCAACTATTAGTGTCTGAGTAACTAAATCTGAAGATATTCAGTTATAATTAGAAAGACCAGAAAATATTACATTTTTGATAAGGCGAAAGCAGTTCATTTTTCAAATCAATTAATGAACTATTCGTTGCAGTTCTGAACTCTCTACTCTTCAACCTATTTAGTATCTTTGCTCACAGCGTGTAAGTGTAAAAATGCCTGAATTGAGAGTGTGTCCTATTATCCATGAATTTGCATATTTTGTAGGTTGTGTCGTGTGTGTAGTCACCCTGGGTTACATTCTCACTCCAGACAAACCGCACTGCAGTTTACTTGGAAGAAGATCAAGATCCCCATTTTCAAACAATTAAAAGCTCTAGAGATTGATTAAAATGCTGCTAACTGTTTCGTTGACATCTGCTGGAAAGACTCAAACAAATTCTTTGTTTTTTTTCCATCAGAGAACTTTCATTTTGGTTTCGTCCAGTCAAAAAGTAACTCTTTGGCACTTGTGCCAGTTGCACTTGAAGATCATACTCGGTGGAGCCAACTTTACATAAATATCGACTAGATTTTTTGTCAATGTAAACTAAGTCTGTTTCGTGGATGTACAGATATATTTTTTCAAAACCTTTATCAGAGTCTTACGTGACAAATAAATTACTGGTATTTTCTATTTCTGTAGATGTAAACCAACATTGTTACAGACACACAAAGATTGTAATTACGTGCTTTCTTTGCTATTAAATAGTGAGTATTTTTAAATTGGTATGGAAAATATCATGTAATTTCCACCTGCTTAATAACAGTTGATATAGACAGACAGGAAACACAGTGGTGAGAACAGGGGTGATGAGTAGGAGAGCTTCATGCACACATTAGCCCACTGATCCACAAGAACTCCCTGTGGAAGTCAAAGGCACCAGCATCTCTCTGAAAGTGTGATTTTTGCAGTCATGTAATCGAACAGCGCAAATGGATGTAGCTGTCACTACAGGATGTTCCTCTGGAGTCTCCTTGGTCAATACTGTTGTGATTAGGTTGCAGTGATTCCCCACTCAACGTCTGTTTTCCTCAACCCAAGAGACAGTGACTGAGCTCTGCTGCTGCGACTCCCTGCTCACATATATAATATTTCCCATATGTGTGTTTGTTTTGTGTATATTGGTGCCTGTGGTGAGCCATCTGTACACAATGTTTTTGTACATGTACATGTTTCTTTTTGGGGAATTTGGGAGATTTTCCTTTGTGCATGTGTGTTTCGACAGATGTAGCAAACCAGCTTAACCTCTTTGAAGTCCATAATTTAGTTCATGAGTCATTGTGATCGTTCGGGCAGTTGTTACTGATGCTCCCACACAGCTAAGTCTCCGATACCATTTGTGTTTCTTATGGCCACAATGCATCAGTGGTTTTCTGGGGCAGACAGGACAGCAAGTAAAGCATTATTGGATTCAGCCAAGTTAGAAAAGCAGGACAAGAACTTAGAGAATCACATTAGTGGACTCTAGGGAATAAAAACTGGGGTCCCAAATTTGATTCCCAACCTCCTTCTTGGCTGTGACACATAACCCTGCGTTGTCTGTATATCTTCCTTATAATATGAGTATTTAAAAAAAACAAAAGAAACTTCATTGATCCCCTCAGGGAAAATCTAGTTTTACTTGCCTTCCTTTAAGGAGGTTTAAAGTCCGGTATCAGTGTTTTGCTAAAGGATACCTCAGTAGGGCAGGTTCTTGCTTAAATTCTCGCCTAAACTACCCATTTTGAAACACACCATATTTACCATCGACTGTAGCTCATTTATCACTGTAACATTATAGTTCTTCATAGTATCTATCTTTCTCACTGAGTTTGATTCACACCCTGCCTCAGTGTCCCAATACACACAGCAAAACACAGTTTATTTCCCATCACGTTCTGTTGTTGTTCCAGGAAGGCAACACAAAACTTCAAAACCTTATGAATGTGCATGGTCTTAGTTTCAGCAAATGTAATTTTCTAGCCGGTAAAATTTGTGGATTGAGTTTTTATTGCTTCCGGTGCAGCCAGGTTTAGTTTCAGCCCTGTGATGCTGCTTTCAGTAAATTTCATCATTTCAGTGTTTTGAACACAGATATTTTATTTTCTGCTGAGACCCGATTTCTTTTTCCCTTTGCTGTTGCAAGTATGTGAAAAAATTGGACTGGATTTATGTCAAAGGCAAAGAGTATCTGTGTTATTGTGTTGTTGCAGGTATGTAGCAAACAAATATAAAAAGTTTTGTTTGAATGTGAGTAACAGCAGAATAGAAATAGTACACATATCATGAAAATGGAGACTAAATTCTGCCCCCTGTTGTCGTGATTCGTGTAATTATTGTACTCATGATCATGATTTGGATTATAGCATCATAGTCCATCAGCTGTAACGATAAAAATGGAAGAAAATCTTTCCTAAAAAGGTTCTATTTACTATCTATAGGTATTCTGACATACACCTGGACACACACACACACACACACACACACACTAGCCTCCTTACCTTGTCTGCTTATCTTTCTCATATGCTACTTTCTGCTTATCACTACCTTGACCTGACAGCTCCAGCTGCAGTTTATTTGGGTGTGCAGTGAACTGAGGATCCATTAGTGCCACTGGCTGAACCAGACCTTGGTCAAAATATGACTTGAATTTATTTTCTCACACTGGAGCTGCTTGACTTGCACTGTGGTATGTTCTTGGTCCAGCAGCCTCAGACTGGACACATATAACGACACATGACAGTAATGTACGGCAGCTCTCCCAACACTTCAAGTTTCAGTTCTTACTTTGGTCATTACAAATTTACTGAGTTTGCAATTTGTGCAATATAAGGTTAGTTTACAACTGGGTAATGAAGGCAAGTGCACCCCAGTTGCAGTCCTGTATATTAGCAGAGTTGGCCCAGATTTATATTACTTATATCAGCTGTCTCACTGCTGATCTCTGCTCACTTCTCAAATAATTGTAACTTGGAGACAACAGATCGCTTTACCTACTTCACTAGGAGTGTATTTTGGCATCAGATACACTTAGAAGTTAAATCTTTGCATGATTATATTTTTGTACGTATTATATATGACACATTTTTGGTCTTCTTGGGAGGAAGATTTTTTTGTTGCTGTGTTGTTGAAAGTCCTGATTTCCTCACAGATATAATTAAATGTTATTTTATTTATTATAAAACCAGTCTTATCTGACTACAGCTATGGTCAACAGTATCATTATTCTTATTTTCTTATGTTTTTTATTTATTATTTTATTTTTTCCTGTCTTGCCCACGGTGTCATTCATATTGACATAAAACTTGTGACCTTTATCCTCACTGAGGGCAATATTGGCTATTCCCTCCCTCTTTGTGCTCTATAGGTAATCTATAAACCTTTGGTAGTTCATTCAGTCACTCACCTCTGGTGGTTGATTCACTGATGAACCTGCACACACGCTCTTCACAACATCAGATGTCTTTGTTTAGGGATGCAGGTGATAGAAGAATGTTCCCTAAAAACTATCAATAAAGAATAAACAACTGGTTTATCTTAATGGTTTTATGTGATCGTTTTATACATTCCCTCAATAAGGGACAGATAATAAATTGTGTCTCTGTGACTTTTATTCAGTTACTCACAACTCATGTGAGTCAGTGATCCACACCAGACAAAATGTACAACTTCAGAGCTGAAACGAAAGTTTTGATTGATGAATTTCTAATGTTACAACATTACTCAGTGAAAATGATTCTTTATCTGCTGCAATCGGTCTTTGTGCTGTCATCTGTGTGAATCACAGAGAAACGCTTGAAATTATTTCATTCACACACACTGGAGGCTCTATCTCTTTCTCTGTGTGTGTTATTAGAGCGGATATGTGACATCCTGCTGGGTTTATGAAAGATAGCAGCAACACAGCGCAGAATGGAAAACTTATCTGCTGATTTGTTTTGTTTTTTTTCCATTATTGTTGATTACTTAAATTGTTTATTTTGCCATGCTGAGTTGTCCTATGGTTGGTTTAATGGATCATGACATGTAATTTACAAAAACATTGAAAGGAGACTGTTATGTGAAAGTGGAACAAAACAAATATGAATACATGCTTCTAAAATTATTATGTGCGAATTATAAGCTGGAGGCTTAACAGATTGTGAGTCTGTGTACCATATTTGTTTGAGGCTTTCCAATTTGTGAAAGGATCATTTCTGTTTCTCAAAGTAGCTTAATGAGCGACCAGGTCATATGTATTTCATTGTAGCAGCTCACTTTTACAGCAAGTTGTTAAGTTTCTTCTTTCTCTACTTGTTTTTTCCATCTGTCTGTCTGTCTGTCTGTCTGTCTGTCTGTCTGTCTGTCTGTTCCTCTCTTCAGGCTGGCAGGTTATGTGGAGGCTCTGGCGTCTCGGCTGGGAATGCAGATTCCTGACTTGAGCCCAAAACAGGCTGACATGTGGCAGACCAGAGTCAGCTCTCACTCGGTCGGTATCATCATACCGCACTAAAACCACTCTGCTCTCTAGCCATGTCTCTTCTGGTATAAATGCATATTTCTGTTTTCAGTTGTGTCTGACAGATGAAGACACATAAAAGCCTCATAAACACTCAACATAAACACAATCAGAGTGGATATACATGAACCAGCTGCAAAGAGCATTTGAATGATTCCATTTGTCGTGTAATGCACCGCAGACAACAGAGACACAAGCGTCTGTGATGTGCCCTTTTCATCACTCATTCATTGCATGAGAAAATTAGACCTGAATGTTTTCTTAATATGCAGTGACTGCTCAAGTGTGTAATATAATTAACTTCAATTAGGGGGAGTGATTGGTCGAGCACTAAGAGGCTGATTGTGAAAGGTCATGCCAGTTGGTCTGGTAGGCTGGAGAATACCATTTTTATTGTCTTGCAAACATATAGAATACATGTCAAACCTGTAATAGAAACTCAGTGTTTCATGTCATCTCAGATAAGTCCACACCTGCAGCTAAAGATTTCATATAATGAAATGATAATAAAGCAAGAAAAAAGGACAGTTTGATTAAAAAAGTTGCTTGTAACTGAAATGTAAGAGGCTTATTTTCTGGAAACGACAAAGCTGTAGAGATTTGTTTTTGTGTGGATGATCTAAAACCCATTTCTCTGCCAGTATTGTTTCCTGACTTCCATTTCTCCATGTGCAGGGTAAAGCCATCGGCGTTGGCATCGGCTGTATTCTCGGCATGTTCCCTCTACTGTTCTTCAAAGATGACGATGAGAAGAAAAAGGGCCAGACGGAGGCGCAGGAGAAAACACAACCACCACCTTCTCCAACAGAGAGCAGCAAAAACTGAAACTGTCAACTCATCGGAGACAAATACTATTTGGAATCCATTAGAATACTTTAAACTGGGGCTGATTGGCTGTGTCTGGTGGACTGGAGTGTATGGAAATGTCTTTGAACCCCATACAGTCTAATCTCCGGGTACTTTGCTTTGCAAATCCCAGTCAAACTATCAAAGGTATTCTGAAGAGGATTTTAGATATTATTTGATTCTAGACTTTGAACTTAAGCACAGGGACCTGAACTGTCTCTTGACAGGAGACGGTTGATTCATTGGACTGCTGCTCCTCCAACTGTTGCACCGTAACCTCACCATGTTTTGACTGACCGACACGGGCTGAAACTCATTTATCTTAAACACACTGCAGTGACCTCTTTCTATCCTCTGCTCCGTGTCTTTTGAATATATATACCTATGTCTCTAGATGGTTTGATGACAAGTAAGGGTAGTTGACCGTTTGGGGACTCATTCAGTTCATTCATTCAATATCACAACAAACTTTGAAAATTCAGACATTCAGACACTCATTCAGAGCTCTTTAAGAAAAAAAATCATAAAAGTATCTTACATGGCATTTTGACATTGAAGCTTTCCTAAAAATTGAGGCAGGCCTATGGCTTGATTCAGCAGTGTTAAGAGCCGTGCTTTGAAGAACGTTCTGTTTCCTGATGAGTTTCTGACGGTGATGAGTCATGGAAAGAGGGTCACTTTTGCATACAAAGCTTCCCCCTTCCACAGCAAGTAGTACAGTACTTCAAGCATGTTTGGCTACTTGATGATGTCAAGGTCTTAAAGTCCTGCCGGTCTGCCGGTGTTAAATATTTAACATGCTAGCTGCTTCATTAGATTTTTATGTTTTTTGTCGCTGATTAACTTTATATACTTTGTGATAATCACCCAAAGCAATTATACGCACAAAATGTTTCCCTTGTATACTGTGTGTAGCCAGGTAGGTGCAATTCAAGAGGGTATCTAACCTTTTAACAAACAGTTTGCTACTTACCTAAGTATCAGGAAGGAGAGAAATACAAAGAGGCAGAGATATAAAATACCACCTGAAACCTCTGTCCCATTTGCACTGACCCTCTGGTTCCAATACCATATGATTAATCTCCTCCAGCTTTGCATCAAGCAAGCTGTGGCTGAACTTCAGTGCACGTCTTTCATGCACAGTGGGACAGCACCGGGCCCTGAGTCCAGTTTCAGTTTCGAGCCATTAAGATCAGTAGATAGTTTGAATTGATGTCACACTAAAAGATTGAGATGAACCCGTTTCCATTCTGTGAAAAAGCTTTTTAACATGAACGCACAACTACATTTTTTCCTGTCCCTCTAGATCCATTGTCCCTGCTCTACTGCCCTCCTCTGGCTGAACTTCAGAGGTGTCAGTTTTAGTAGTTTTTGTTGTCACTTCAGTTCAGTTTACACCTTGTATTGTCACACACTTGTGGTTGTAAACTATCACCGATTTGCTTTCCCTGCTTAGTATTCAAACCCCTCAGTGTCTCGCCGCTAAGCTTCTCTGGCTATAATTTCTCACTTTATGAATTTGTTCTTAATCAGTGTTCTTATTTTTAAACCAAAACTAGGTCATTTTCCAACCAGGAAACAAGAAGGCAGAAGTCTTAAGTAAGCTGTCACTTTAGCTTGTCACCCGCTTGGCACATGTTACTCAGAACTGAAGACTGTTTATTTATGGTGTCAAATCTGTTTAGAGGTTGATGTTAAAGGAAGCAGCCATGTGTCACCAAATGAAATTTCCTTGCAGGAAATGTATTTATTTTTGTTTTAATACTCAGTCTTGTATTCATGATTTTCTCATTGGATATTCTCTTTATCTCAAAGGACAATGTTAAGAATAGAAGATATTTGTCAGCACAAAAAACACTTTTGTCAGTATATTTTCAACAACATTCGTCAACAAGGAAGGACTTTGCAACCAATCACTGTATGTTCCAGTCCATAATTAAACTTACTAAAGATGCTCTGAAGACTTACCCTGTATAAGATTGTTCTAGTTATTTATTATGTGGGTAACAGTGATCCTAAACAGTGGTAGAATGAAGAAAATGTACAGAGAATAGAACATATTTATGTAGTTAGGATTTTTGATCTGATTGCTTGATTTCCACCTTGCATGAACTGCTAATAAAAAAAAAACCCTATTGTACATGTTTACTTTGTAAGAATAATTTTAAAAAAGTATGTTCTAAAATGATGCACTGCAGCAGGATACAAATCACTGGAGTTGGTAAAGCACGAGTATTTCAGATCAGGATCGGATTTTTGACTATTGTGATAAAAATATATATTTTACGGCTGTTTCAACTATAATACATAATATATATACATGTGTTTCCGTTTTTTAGACAGCCAAAGGATGAACATAGGTATTTCCAAATAGGATTGTGTGTTTGTGCAGTCTTGCAGTGGTTTTGCTGATTGGGAACAGAGCCCTCTGCTGGGACGTGAACTGGTAAATGCAGTGTGGAGGTTTGGACAGTGTGTAGGGTGGATCCTCCAAGGAGCAGAATGTTATGAGAAAACCAGGTGAAAAGTGATGATGGTAATAATTTTCAATAATCGTAGCAATTTGCCTCCTTGGATTAAATCATTAAATTGCCTGTTTCAGTGCTTTAAGACTTCCTTTAGTGCACAGTCAGCCATCGTAAAAAAAATATAATCTGTGTCAAAATACTGTAATTTGGAGGCTATTGTTTTTTTCCTCATTCATGTTGCGCTGCGTCACTGAACGTATGTGTCACTTGGAGGAAAACAAAGATGTAATTTTATCCTGGAGAAACAGGTGGATTGTTAATCAATGATGAAAAAAAGCACATTAAATTATTCTTCATGGGTTTCCTCCTCAATGTGTGAAAGACAGTTTGTCGCAGGTCATGAGTACAGGCTTAAGGACTTTATTTTGTTTCATATCTGCTGGTATTTTGTATACTGTAAGCTGGCTGCCTATATTAGTGTTAAATTGATGAAACTGATAAAAAGCAGGTGATGAAATTCAAGTTATTTTAAAGTGTTTTTTCTTTGCTTTCAGTGTTTATATGGACCTGTTTTGGTCTCAGGAGACTTAGAAATCTATCTGTCAACAAAATCAGTTCTGGATCTGCATATTAAAAGCTTCTAAAATGGAAGTAATTTTAATCCCCACGCTAATGACATTGCTCCGGTGTTGAAAATGTTAGTCTGTCAGCCAGTGATCCACCATATCTCAACGACTTTTCCATGGATTGTCATGAAATTATGCACAGACATCAATGGCACCCAGAGAATGAGCTGCACCTGTCTTCCTAAAAATTACTTGATTTATGGAGATATGAATGCTTTTGCATCAAAGCCTCTGAAAACTCAAAAAGGACTTGGTTTTAGTGTAGCTGTCATAGGGTTTGAGTTAAACCACTGGGCTTTGGACAGGTGTCATAACCTAAAAATGGTACAGCTTTCTAAGTAATCTTTCAAAGTCAAGTTAATACATAAAAGTCATGAATATTTTTTCAATTATAAATTCATTTTACCCAACTTCACACCAAATCCACACAGATCCACAGTATTCTCTGCTTCACAGTACAATCATTTTCTCTTTAGAAATGAGGGTAAATCAGTTTAAAAGCGAAATAAAAAATAAAATCACTGATACTATATTTTCATTTACTTTCAGACTGATTTCTTACTGTTTTTGGTGTCTTTGTGGCAGTATGGATGACTTAATATTTCACCGTGCTAAAAAAAACAAAAAAAAAATCATTATTGCTTCATGTCAGTGCTATGCTTATACATTTTATATTTTCTTTGGCCCAAAGTAAAGATTCAGTCTGTGCTGTGTACATTTGTAAAAAATAAGAGAGAAATTAAAATGATTGGTGATGATTACTGAATATACTATAGAGAAAAGAATGGAGTGGAGGTTAAGAGTCTGTTTCTGTGTGATTTTATCTGCTTTGATTGTTCACCTGGCTGCAAACATCTGGCCTGGTGTGGATTCTGCATGATCACATATTTTGGTTTATAAATATGTAAATATATATAAATGTAATCTATATTTTTTAAGTTGTAAGCATGATTTAAATTCATAACAGTTATTCTTTTAATTCAAATAAATAGTTGAAAAATAAATTATTATACAGACTGAGGCAGGTGAGATATTCCACTTATCTGTATTCAACAGTGTGTGTCCTACTTTAACAGGTAAAACACACACCCACACACACACACACACACACCCACACACACACACACACACACACACACACACACAGTCCTGAGAGGAGGATAAAGTGAAAACACCTGTGGGGATGTACTGTAGGTGAGCTTCCGATATCATAAATTAGGTTTTGATTTATTTCACACGAAGTTCAAGAGGGAACACATTTATATTAGCTGCTGGCTTCACTGAAAGCAGATAAAGCTTTTAGTGAAGCTACCTGTATCTTAAATCTTGCACTAGGCTCATCAACTTCTTAGGTTCAGGTGGATGTGACTTTCATATCTATCATTCATCATCCTTTATCATTCCTGCAGTTCAGAATAATTTGCAGAAAACTGCAGTGATATGATACGCTAATAGTATATGTAGCAAATAACAATAGTGCATATACTGCTGCTGGCACTTCATATGAAATATGTTGTAAGATATTGCAATGAGTGTGAGCTATTTTGATAATGTGCTTATGTGTTATCATCACATTTATTTCTATTATTGGTCTTCACTGCAGCTCCAATACCAATAAAAAACACCTTTTGCAGAGATGATGAGTAGTAAATACAAACTGAATGCCTGCAGCATATTCTTGGTAAGGAAACATCAGCACAAACAGTGGACAAACTTACTATTTCATGTCAAAATGGCTGCTGTGAAAAAGGTCTATTAAACAAAATTGTATCTACTTTACCCAGTGCCTCATGATGCCCACCTGTGTATTGAGTATATGTAATAGATTGGTTATTTGAGGGTCATATGTCCACTTGTATTTCACTTTTCTTTTTTTTTTACTCGGTATGAGAGTAACTCTACAGAAAATAAGGTTTATAGAAGGTTGTAGAACAGTAGAACATTAACTCTGCAGTGTTTTAAGTGTATTTTGTTGTTGTTTGTTGTCATCTTTGTCACATTTACTTCTTTCCCCCTGGCTGTCATTAGTGTGTGCACAGGAATATATGTGTCAGAGGGGAGCAGAGTATCAGCAGAGATTAAATAGCTTGGGACACGCGTTGCATAGAGAGGGATGGCTTGATGGTGTAACTTGAGGTGGAGTGCAGCAGAAAGAAAATATATCTCAGTGGCACCTGGAATTATTAAACAGACACTTCATTTTACATTAACATCACTAGTATCAGAATACAAAAAAAAAAGTGTCTTCATGATGATTTTCATATCACAAAAATCAAACTTGGACAAAAAATGTTTCACTGAAGCTTTATTTGTTATCTATACAGACAATACTAAAATGGAGCAATAAGAAAACATCACACACACAAAAATCTGCAAAAACACATACAAAAATATCTTCATAATCAGTATTAAGTCATTCACATAGCTGCTCATTCTGACAACACATTCACACTTTATATGTGCCACTCGTCGCTCATTTCCCTGCACTAAAACATTAGCAACATGCAGAAATACAGTGCCATGAACATGTTATTGATAAAACAACAGATTTCAGTTAATAAAGGGCTTTGTCCCACAAAAACAATTCTATGTTATAACAAAGCCATACTTGGGAAGAGTGTTTTCACTTTTCAGCACCTCTTGAAGAGTGCAGTCAGCCTTGGACAGAAACCATCGTGGGGACAAACGGCATTTCCATGTGCATTTAGCACCAGTATTTTTATCAGGTCTAAATGTTTATAATTTCAGGCCTCAAAGAAAAAGCTACAGTCTACAGGTCCCCACCGCAGTTACTACTGACGCTTTATTAACTCCAAGAGAGGTACTACTGTGCAGTTAAAAAATCAAATAATCAACAAACATTAAAAAGCCATCTTCACTCCAAAATAACCCAAAAGTTAAAACATTTAGTCACAAAGAGATTTGTTCTAATTAACCAAGGGAGAACATTTTAATGTGCATGTCCCTCTCTTCTTGTTTCCTTTAAAATCTTGAATAATTCCCCTGCAGTATTAATAACTAGTGTTACTTCGATGCATGCCCCGCTCTCCTCTTATCAACACTTGTATGTGAACTAGGTCCTTGTCACAGCAAAGTTAAGAAGTGACACAAAAACTTAAAAACAAGTGTACATGCTTTTTTTTCTTTTCTTGTCATAACAGCATTTACTCTGAGGCTTTACATATTAAAAACTACAGGGAGCATTCAATATGTAAACTGAGTCTAGAATACAAATTTTAGTCAGCTGAGATTAAATTCTGAAGCAGGTAAAAAAAAACAAACGCTTTATGATTGTGTCTCCAATATGATTAAACCAATAAACATGCCATACCCAAAGACTTTGCATTTTAATTTGGTAACCCATATAATGCACTTAAAGGAACGACCTGACATTTTTAGAGTCATGTCATTTTTCTTCACCAGGTATTGTTACACTACCAAAAAAATATTCTTGCATTGCAACTTGTTAGCCATGTTAGCAAACCTTATTATAACCAACCCATAAATGCTAGCCTGCAGCGATAGCACCGTTAATAACCAAGCTACTGTGCCACTTTTAAAACTCCCAATGCTCCCAAACTGCTCATGAGTGATAGCGTCTTGATAACCAGAAATAGCAGAACAATGATCAATCATTTTAAAATGTGAATGTATCTTTTCGTTCACACCATGCTTAGCTCACCTCTAATGACATGCATCGGCATGTGATTCAACAACTTTGATTGTGCAAAAGTAAAAGCCGAGATGACGAGAAGAAACCGTGAAGAAACTTCTTTTTGTGAGAAATTGTAAAAATGTGAAAAATATGCTTTCGGCTCATGGCGTGCATGAAGTTGCATTGGGAGATGCTGCAGCGCGACAGTTTCAGTCAGTCCCAACTGGATCACCTTCATTACTTCGTTCAGCAGAGTTCAGACGGTACAAACAACCAGCAGATGTCTCTGTTAAAACAACTTTCCTCTGCTGATAAGTTCTGGTAAATCCGCCATTTTTAAATGTGTTCTATCAGGACGAACACAGCACCCTGTGCTACTACTGAGAAGGAATACATTTGATTTATAAATTCCTGTTTTTGGTCATATTTTCCATTCTTTGAATGTGCAATGGTTTCCTCCCAAAAAGAGAAACCTAAAATGTATTTCCTCTCAGTTTCACCACAGCTTTTTGTTCACTTACTCTACCATGATGAACAGGCATCCAGCACCGTTCACTTGGTAAATACTAATACATTAAAAACTGTGTCACTAATAAATTCCCTACTGCTTCAGCACAAAAAGAGATTTCTTGGGGAAAGTCTGACTAAATTCACATTAAATTATTGAAAATCATAAATTTTTTGCTTTCAACTTTTAGCATCAATGTGCTCATATTGCACCATTTTATCAATTGTTACAATCATGCAGTGCAAAACAACAAAAGCAGAAGCTTGTTGTTGTAATCAATCAATATACCAATCAATATATTCTACTATTTGTTAGCTTTTTCTTTATGTTTACAGGGGTATAGATAAAGCCCATGGTTATCCATAGAAACTATAATAAAGTGTTTACTTGTTCCTCAGGATGGTAAAGTCTCCTCACCAGGAGGAGCTGCCATCCTGCCTTAAAAGACTTCATTAGTAATGGTTTCACTGGACAGTTTGAGAACTACATAGTCTAATTTGTATTTCAACTGTCTTTCCACCAAACCAGCACAAACTGACAGTGGGAGAAATACCGACACAGTCCAGTTTTTCATGACATGATCCACACACGCACAGGGTCATACAGAGGGTGAACGATCACACTGTGCGCACACACACACACACACACACACACACACACACACACACACACACACACACACTCTCACACACAAACCAAGGCTCTCTCTCCTCTTGGTATGCTCTTTGTTGTGGCCGCACAAGGGCAGCCTTTGTATGCCATAAGTATCAGCATGTCGAAGAGAGAATATGTGCATATTTGTTTCCTAGTGTCTTGTCTAGTTATGCATGAGTTTGTATATGTGTGTGTGTGTGTGTGGTCCTGGTATTTGCCCTCTTTAGGAGCTACTCTCCCACTGTGCTGGCTTCCATCCCACCGTTTGGCAGGACAGCACAGATAGAGGACAAGACAGAAAGTGAGCCTCTTTTCTCTCTTCACACTGTTGCATTGTTGGTTTGAGCAGGCAGGCTGGTGTTGAGATGGGTATTAAGGGGGGAACAGTGGAGGAGACTGGGGGCAGATGGGGGAGAAAGTGGAGGGAAGCCAGCGTCCTGGTGGTGGTGGTGGTGGTGGTGGTACCATAGACGTTCCCTCAACTAATGTTTGTCTTTCAAGTCTGCCTGCTGAGCTTATGTTTGATATATTGTCTTAATCTTACAACATGGCAGAAGAGTTCCCCGTGTATATCCAGTGCCATAGGTTGTAATCCTGCATAGTACTGTACCATCAAGGTTTTTGTCCTAACTCTTTATTCTGTCCCAAAAAATAAATAGCATGTTTTCCCATTTGAAGTTGTTTGAGAGCTTTCGGAATATTCACTTGTCTTTGAGAGAACACCGTGGACTGAGAGCCTGCTAAAAGAACATGAAGAGGGGGTTTTCAGTCTACTTTGTCATTGTTGTTGGAGTGAACAGGCTGGCACTGGGCTGAGCACGGAGACGAGAAGGAGGAGGTGGTGGAGGAAAACGTTTTAGAGGTGGCAGAGGGTTCCCTGGGTTTGTGTTTCTGATGCAGGACGATCGCAGCAAGAATGCTAATGATGTGCACATGGAAGTACATAGATCTAGGAAAGAAAGGAGGAAAAACAAAGCATAACTTGCCGAACTTTGTTATTAATGTACTCTAAGGGGAAATATATATAGAGATATACATAATATCATGTTAAAAACTAAAATGTGGAATATTTTGAGTATTCTGGGGCTCAACATTTCCACCATAATACATGTAATCAGCTAGTAGAGAAGGCTTGATGGCAGAATGGCTCTTTATCACCTATTTGCCACTAAAAGCCTGCAAATATATGTATTTATCATTTATGTTCAAGATGAATCAATAAACAAAAAGTCATTTATTAAGTCTTCTGCAGTAGTAAAATAAATATCTTTGGATTTTAGGCTGTTGGTTGTGTAAAAGACATCGCCTTTGCCTTTGGGAAGGGCATTTTCACCATTTGCTGACATTTTATAGGCAAACCACTTATTAATTAATTGAGAAAATAATCTAAATATTAATTGATAATAAAAATAATTGTCAGTTGCAGATGCATAATTTAGATTTGAACCCTATAGCAGAAGAAGTATGGCAATTTCACAATTGGGTGGGTAGAAATACTTCCTTGTACTGAATACTACAGAACAATATGTGGCCATACACCATGTACACTCTGCAAGGAGAGGCATCACCAGCACTTGCATAGCATGCATAGCCGGCATGCCGGCATGTGGATCCATATACATAGCCACATGAATGCAGCAGGCATGACTTGGGCTGAAGAGGATAAGAGGACTAAAGATGATCACATACCTGTAATAAACCAATGTGGGCTCTACTGCAAGAAGTAGAAAAGGCATGACAGTGTAGCAGATGGCCAGCTGGGTGGCTGCCCAAGTTATGATGTCGTAACCCATCTTCAAGCCTGTGTGGCCCAAGAAGTAGTGACGAATACACTTCCGTACCTGGTGGGTAGAGACAATAACTGTTTTCATACCAGTGAAAGGATTGGTATAGATATGGTATTGATGTAATTCCACCTAACTCAGCCTCAGATTGTACGAACTGACTAAAACTACAATGTTCTATATGTTGCTGTGGTATAATAACTTCATCAACAGGTTAGCCAGGTGTATCTATCGGTTGCTCACATACATACGAGGAAAACACGCAGACAGATTTGTAGACTTCCTTCCAGGTGTACTAATATGAATATTTAATGGATGTAGAATACTCACAGTTCGTGCTGCCATGGTGATGGGGATGGCAGTGATGAAGGTAAAGTAGTACCCTGGGTAAACACCGTGCCACAAGGCAGACAGGATGAAGGTCAACGCCAATCTGTGCTTGGGCGCTCGGTCATAGCACACCCTGAGGAGGTGAGAGGAATCGGACATATTCAACAGAGCTGAGTAAATGTTTTCGGACTATCTGCATGACTACTGAAGTTGCAGCACTTACGTTTTGAGCCAAATTCCTGTTCGAATATTCCAGTTGTCTATAAACGTCTTGAAGCTAGTTGCAGTCTGAAAAAAGTAATAAATAAAAATAATAAATAACAATAGTCATTGTGAAAGTCACTGTAAGACTTTGAATAAAACAGTGTCCATTAAATTTAACACACACTGTATTTTTTAAATCATGTGAAATACTGAAGGTACCTCAATGCCCAAGATGTTGAGGTTACAGATGAGGTCCCAAGATGGCTTTCCATTTTCATCCATCCCCAAGAAACCATAACCGGCAGCGTTGTTGACTGCATCAGCTGACAGGACAGAGGAACAAAAGAAAAAAAATGAAATCACATGATGTCCATGGCAATTACAATGCAGCTCATGTTCCCCAGAGCTCACCTAGTGTCCAGGCAAAGTAGAATTTGGGCCTTGCAGCTTGTATGGAGAAGAAAGCGTAGGTGAGCCTAGTGAGGAAAGGGGCTTGGCTGACAAAGTGGGGGTCCACGTTGTACGTTATCGGCAACGACCGAGTCACAGTGAGGAAGAACAGCATACAGCCGGAGCAGACCAGCAATTTTCGACAGACGGCGTTCTGTAGAGAAAACAGAGAACTGCTGAGCAGTGATGGAAACACACATAACGGCTGGACATGAAGACCACTGGACTCTAAAATCAAGTCCAGCTGAGACCACAGGAAATTACTCATATTTAGTAACTATAAGGACGTGCAGAAACCAAACATCGGATAGTTGCTCCACTCTACTGAACCAAATCACAATGTCCATTTACTCAGGCTACACTTTTTATTTGACTGGAAACCTATTGGCTAAAACAGATTGGATCTATGTACAAATATGATGTGTGTGAGTGTACTCCAGCTGTTTAAGAGACATTGTTTCTGGCTAAGTGTCAGTGAATAAAAAATTAAACTTGCAGAAAACGAAAATGGTGTAGAACACACTAAAGATTAAAAACCTACTATGGTCACAGCTTATGCTATGTCATTATCAATTTACCATAGGTGATGGGTCCGGTGTCTTATCATAACCATTCTGTCCATTACACGTCCCAGAGTGCTGCCTGAGCCTCTTGCTGATGTGTCTGCCCTCTATAAAGTCTATGTAGTCCGTATAGTTAGTGCACGGTCCCACCAAGATACTCAGGAAGTTCAGATTGTAACTCAGGTACTCGATGAGAGAAGGCCTCACACTGCAGAAAGAACAATATAAAAAAATCACTGAAAACAAAACAGAGAACCCATAAACACTACTCACAAAAAGTTAGGGATATTCAGCTTTCGGATGACATTTCAGAATGCACCTAAAATGCACTATAACCTTTACAGGTGAACTTAATTTGACCTTCTCTAAACTTTTGAATACACATGTCCAACTGTTCAATGTTTCAGTACTTATTGCATAACATGCTGTTCTCTAACAAGGTGATTAACCGCAAGTGTCTGATTCATGAATCGACCACTAAATGTTCTGGTTCAATGACAGTTTGTATTTTAACAGTCCTCTTCATCATGCTGTTCACATTTTGACATCATGAGACCAAGGCGACACCTAACAATCGGCCATTGCAAGGCTTCAAACGGGATTTACTCAGAGGGAAGTTGCCACTGAGCTTCACAGAGTTTCATCAGCAGGTTGCAATAAGTCGACTTGTGAACAGCATGAGACGTCGTTGTCAAGCTGTAACTGATGATCAAGGACACATGACAAGCATTCATATTTTTTGTTGTGGTATACCCACCACTGATGTTAGCTTTTGTTTCAATAAATTGTTTGAGATGAAGATATTACCATTGCATGCTTCTACTTAAATGCCCTACTTTCATGATATAATATCACTGTAGCATGAACTTTTTACATTTTCCATACATTTCACCCGAAAGTCAAATATCCCTAACTTTTGTCAGTAGTGTATGTTCAGTATGATAACAATGAACACTTGAGATAAAATTAATCTGTGTTACTGTATGTTTACATATATGTTGAGTGGTACATGAGAAAGCATGCCAGTTATTTTTACATAAAAATGAACTGAAATGAATTACAGAAAGGAGGTCATGTTAACCTGCATATTGCTTTGCAGATAAAACTTTACATAAAGGAAAAAAAAAAAACATTTTGTGAATGCCAGACATTTTAAATGTCATAAATTAGCTTTGACTTAACCTTTGGCCCTCTAATTACAGTTACACAGCATTTAAAGGAAACAGGCTCGAGGACTGGTTGTTAATTATAACCAGCTCCAAATACTGAAGAACCAGAAAGTCAAAAAAGAAATCTGCTTTTCAATAAGCTTACTGATTCTTGAAACAATGGTTACAGTACAAGCAGAAAAGTAAGCTAACAGCATGAGACAGTCACCAGACTTGGAGAGTTATCACAGAAGAGCAACAATATGATCATTTTTGATACATTTTATAATCTATTTTGAAGTAGCATGCAGGTACGCTGGTGAAGGTGGTTTTATCTATTCACGTGCATTAACATAATATTTCCCATGCAAAATGATGCCTCTTTTCTAAGTTCCCAGCATGCTTTTTACATGAACAAGCTATTCACCATGATTGCATCTCCTTGTCATTGTCCTTCGTGGCTAAAGGAAAAGAGACAGTTATTTATTCTTTAAATAAGGTCTTAATTCAGATGCAACCTTCTGTGCATACTGTATATACTTTGACAGTCCAGATCCACCATGATGTCACTAATAGTTATGTGGAGTATGGAAGAATGTCCATTACCATCGTCTTGTTTTTTTGGAGCCAAAAGTGACCATATTTGGACGAGAGGGTGGAGCCGAGGAGGACATGATTGCTACACCTCTATCCTGATTGGACTGACAACCCATGGACACACCATAGTAGTGACTTGTAATTCACAAGGTAGCCACGCCCTAAAGCATACCCTGCTTTATTATTTATTTTTACTACTACTTAAATTGGACCATAAAGTACAAAATTACTTTAAACTAGCTATTAAAACCATAAACTCACAAGGAAACTGTTTACTGAGGTCATAAATAAAGTAGGGTAATTTTCTCCTAAGCTTACATACAATTGGGAATTTATTTTGTACAGTGAAGCTGCTGGCTATTAGAAAGAATGCAGGTTTAAGGCACTACCTCATTGGCTTCACTTTCAGACCCAGAAGCTCCATCCACTATTTATACAGTCTATGGTCTAGATACAGTCTAAATTGAGTAGGTAAAAAAGAAGAGGAATCATATCAAACACCTCCACTTTATCATTATTCAAAGACCACAGTGCTCTGACTTTGACTCTGTCTCCAAATAATCTATGCCCTGATGTTTCACACTGCAACCTATAATTACCACCAAGTCATTAGTATGTTTTACCACTGTTTAAACTTACTTTATAGCCAGAAGCCTCTGCTCCGGGGTCAGTTGTTCAGGTTTCTTACACATACCTGAAAAAACAAAGCATGGAGTCATCAGTAACCTGTTTGGAACAATTCATTTTGCTACTTTTAACCAAGTAAAAAATAAAATGAATGATGGCTGAATTCCATTTAGCTGCTTTAGTTTCAGGATCCTGGTTCACTGTCACACTGTCAGAAAATCTCCAGTGAAAAAAGCCTTAATGTTACTTAAATGTTAAGTCACTGTCAGAGTATGTAGTTTGCACTATTAAAGGCTTATATCTGTGTACATATAAGTTTGTGTGTATGTGTGTGAGTGTGCATCTTCTCCTCTGCTTTACCATCATGGAGTTGAAAGGCCAGTGTGGTGATCTTCTGGGTTACTATCATCAGAGGCCTGAGCAGAAAAAAATAAAAATGATTCATTTACCAAAGAATAAATACAAGTTTGACATTTAAAAACTGATATATAAAATGTAATAAGGCCTCACAAAGCCAGCCTGATGTGGATGGGCAATGTTGACAAAGTTTTATAGTTATTAAATGTTTTAAAACTCAGAAGCAGAGACCACTGACCGCTCAGGAAGCACCACGTGTGTCTGATCAGCAGTAGGATGTTCTTTTCAGTCATTTACTCTGTCACTGACAAGCACATTCAAACGCCTACTGAACCTCTGTTTGAGGCTACAGAATTGATTTCCCCCATGTGAATCACTTCATTCTTTTCCAGTAGTGTCAAATCAGGTCACTTATTAAACCAATGCAATTCATTCAAATCCCTAAATCCCCAACTTAATCATAGTCTCTCCTTAAAATCAGTATAGCTTCATGATAATCATCTTGTCAAACTCAGAGTACACACCAAGAGAGTAGAGAGAAGAAGAATCCATCAAATACTGTAGGTTTTTTACACTTATTTACAATGCAACAACATAAAATGCTGTATCATGCTTGTACTTTTACATTTGTACTGACACTGTCATCCGGAACATACACAGAGAAGGCAGTGAACAGTAGACTAAGTGAAAATATAATAACATGTTTCCTTTACAGTTTAAATTTTGCTTAAGTTAACCGGGATTGCGGTGACGTGGAGCGTGGAGGACATTGAGGTCCTGTACAGTAAGTCTGAACAGAGTAGTTTCACACCCCCTCTCCTGATTTCATTCACAGATAGAGACCTCTCTGTCCCAAGAATGTGAGTGTGTGCACAAAGGCACACATAAACTACATCTCTCTCTCTCTCTCACACACACACACACACACACACACACACACGCACACACACACACACACACACACTCTCTCGCACACTGGTTCCTGTGTGTGAGTGGGCTGCATTGTGTGCACTGCATGGAAAACCGAGGCAGAGTCGGGCTAGCCGAGTGGCTGGCAGTGCCAGCTCAATGAGAGTTGGCAGTGGGCTTTAGAGAAACATTTTCAGGGTGTGCAGCGCTCCACCACTGTAGCCTGCAGACTCTGTTTTTCCACATAGACTCTAAAGTTGGCAGTGCACACAAGATTTTGACCCAGTTGAGTTTCAGTTCTGCTGCCTTTCTGCCAAATTCAGAAAAGATCAGCTTATGGAAATGCTCACTGACAAACGGGGAGAATAACACACTAGACTTTAGAGACAAGCTCTAAATTAACTGTGTTTGGCATCTTCCAACAGGGGGGGTAATGAGAACAACACAAAAGTAGAGAACAGTTAGTTTCCAACACAAATGAATGGTGTTAAAAAAAGGTCCACTGAGTCAAAGAATAATTTTTAAGCATTTCCTTTGGCACTGGATAACTTGATCAAAATCTGTGTGAGTAGTTACACATATGCACACAATGCGTGTGATTCACAACCATTCATCAGTCCAGTCTAAAAGCTTAGGGATTTCTAATTCAATATACGTATACGACCCCACCAAAGGCTGACTCACAGGCCTGGCTGCTCATCACCAAAGTCACGCGGAGCACAAGTGAGGCTGCCAGTAAATTCATCCACACCAGGCTGGGAAAAGAAGTTGCTGAATACAGAAGCCACTAAAGTCAGTTGTCACCTTTAGAGAACAACTGCACACAGAAAACATTACCGCCCACTTTATCCTGACAAAACACATGTATCTACAGCTCCATGTTTAGTTCAAGATTTGTCTGTTTTTCTGTGGATGCTGGGAGGCCACATTCTTTCTGTAGGATGCTAACAAAATTATAACCCTCTTTATCAAAGCAACTGCATGTCCTCAATGTGAAAGTAGCTATGGAATGTCGCTGTTAAGTTTTGTTTTCAATTTGATGACGCAATCTTTGATTTGTGAAATGATGAGTAGTTACTTCCCATCTCCCACTCCTCCTTCACTAAATTCTTCTTTTAGCACTACTGTGTGATCTTCATAAAGTCAGAAAAAGAGTGATGTGTGTGATGTTGTAATGAAAAGAAACCCTTAAAAAGAATACTCCTTCAGAGGCAGCCTTGTTTCTAACACAGCAAAGTCACAGTTGCCAGGAGGCAGCGAATACTAACTCTACCTGGCTGGGCAGTGTCAACTGTGAACAATCCACTCTGCTGCTTTTTAATCAGCAGTTTGTATTTACACAAGGCCGCGGCACTGGGGACTGTGTGAAGAGGTACAACACAGTTTGTGAACGTTAACTGATAACATTAGAACTTCTCTATAACTGAAATGACTAATATGCTGACAGCAAAAAGGTGTGGCAAAGAGGGAAGAAAAGAGGTGAGACAACCGAGTGAGTTTTTCCCTTACCCAGAGAAGTCAGTGGATAATATCCCATAGTTAAAGATGAAGACTCTGCTTACTTGGCACGCTGTCAAGTAGCCCATAGCCATCACCATGGAATACCTGTATGTGAAGGAATGAATGAAACTAAATCAGACAGTTGCTCATATTTATTCTGTTTATATCACCTCAGAGATTTTGTACTGAATATCTACAATGATTGAATATTTCTTTCAAACCTTGGTAATGTGTGCTTGCAAATTCGAAATATGTCAGAACTTATCGTTTATTTATTTATTTAACAGTGAAATTATTATTTTTCAAACACTGACGTTAGGAAATAGGAGAAGGATTTTTTGTGTGGGTGCACTGGAATGTTCTGAGATTGTCTTGATTCATTCACAGTAACCTCCTCTCACCCTGTGCAAGTGATAAAGAGGTGTGTAATGTGGTATGTGTGTTTAACCTGGGACACACTTTTTTATTGTGATTTGCCTCCACATGTACAAAACAATACCGGTTTTATCTTCCAGGTAATCCCTGTACTCATGAATACCAGAGCAACCTAACCAAACCTCACTGATGTTGCTCCATTCACAAAGAGAGAAAAGAAACTATGACACACTTCAGGCAAGTTGTTTCAAGCCACCATACATGCATACATATGAAGTAACATGTTAGGACATTCACAAAGCTACACAAACGCACATGGCTTCAAAAAGAGAAATTGGCATTTAAAAAATGTACACAAACACACACATACACAGCCCGACTGTGTTCGCTGATTTCTTAGACTGGTCCGGCTGGCGTGTCAGGCTGCCTTTCACCTGACGTGTTTTTTTTTTAACAGCAGCATTTTAGTTCAGGCTGCATTTTGACAGAAAGATAATGCTGAAGGCTAAACACTGAAGGCTGTGTTGGAATGTGTTGGAGGGAGTAAATGAATAGGTACATTCAAAAGTGTGAGCAACAAGAAATGTTTGTTTTTCAGATTTAATTGTCAAGAACAGCCAACAAGTATGTTATCAATAAGCTTGCCATTTTCTAGACCTACTAATCTGCTCACCCCACAAAACGAACACCTGTGACGTAAATAGTTTCTGGGCTGATCTTGCCTGACAAGTTTTACCAGAAGACAACAGTAACTAGAATTGCTATCATACATATAGTGGAAGTGAGGTGTTACTGTTGCAGTTTTGTCATCCACCTGTCAGCATGATGTCAGACAAGTCAGCCTGGTCTGGAAACAACACTTGTAGCAACTTATTGATTATGGAATACAAAAGGATTTTATTTGTCTAAAACCAAATCAACCAGGCTACCAGATCATTACAAAGGACAGAGATAGATAGTAGAGTTTGTTTACATTTTCCCTTTCCAGGTGGGTGGCATTTATTTATTGCACACAGCATTAAGTAATGTACTTCCACCTGATATTTAAGTTTAAATATAAGACGGTCAGACACACTTCAGTGTTGTAACAATCCATTTTCTAATTAATTATATCATTCTGTCTTCATAACATAGCTTCATCTCAGACTTTTTCCTTTTGAAGTATGAAGACCAACACCCACCTGTGGACATTGCTGATGTCAGATTTGATGATGATCAAGTAGCTTGCAACCACCACTGTCAGGATGTGAGCTGAGTACCTGCAGAAAAGGACATGTTATCAGAAAATGTGCATTGTGACCATTATTAGACCAATACAGTGTTCTTTATTAAAAATGGAAGTGGACTTTATGTCTGTAATATGGTGCAGTGTGTGTGTCAGTGAAGCTTAGACATGTTCCCCTGAAACCTGTTACTCATGGATCAAATGCCAGCACTACCATGTCTCCAGTCTATCTCCTTTCTCTGCACTCTTATTGTCTACAGCCTCATTGTCCTCCTATAATTATAAGCCAGTGGTGCTGCTAACATTCAGGACTGGACCCTGACCACAGGACCTCTGCCCTGTCTACTTGTTAAAAGATAGTTAACTATCACATACTTTCACTCAATTCAATCAAAATGTGTTGCTGTTTAAGGCGTGTCACTGACACAGTAATGAAAAGACAAAGAGTCGCAGCATCATGTGAGATAAATTGAACAGAGTACTGTGTGAGCGTGGAATACAGTATCATACAGTACCATCCGAAGCAGAAGATGAGAAAGGCAATGCCAAGCAGAGTGGCCACAGCGTGCCTGACCAGGGGATTGGCATGGCTAGGACTGAGGTAGAGACGAAACCAGAAGGCAGCAAACAAGGCAAACAGCTGACACGCCAAAAAATTCACCTGTATGGGAGAAAGAGAGAGATTAGGATGCTCAAAAATATTCAATAAAACATTTACTTTTTTGGTACTTGACAAAAAAAAAAAAAAGAAAAGAAAAAATCAAATCCTAATACTATAGGGATGTATTATGACAGCCTGATGCAAGATTATAAGATTTTTCCCACATGTTTGATCATATTATCTCATCTTGGTATCTTATCACCATTATAAACATGTCTAGTTTTGCTATGGTATTTACTTTAAATGTTAAGAAGCATCATTTTAAACACTGGCATGCAGGTCTTCTGGTGCCATCTTCTCATTTATACCAACACAGTTATGAATTGTAATGTGGGCGTCGCGGACTGTTAATGAATCACTGCATGTCTCTCTAACAAATGCCACAACGTTAATTGACTGTCCCAACGCAGATTAGTAATATACTATAAAGAAGCATTGCTTGGGTAATGCTGCTTACTAACTCATGGGCAGATATTCCTACCTGATCAAGAGGAAAGCCCAAGTATCCACTGACAGGCAGCAGCCACTTAGATCCAGTGGTATTAAACGCAGTGTCCGCGCGCTCGCCCATCCTACGTAGTTTTAATTTGATCGACGCCTCAATGTTCCTCAACGTCCCCTTCTTTTTTAAAGATAACTACTCACTATTTTCTGTGACTGAAACACATTGTTTGCCGGAAAGGCCCCGTGACAAGTCAAACCAGTCCACAGTATGATAGACTTGACATAGAAATTCACTCCTCCTCCTCCTCCTCTTCCTCGGACTCAGTGCCAGTCAAGTCTGACGCGGACAGGCAGAAATAAATAGCGCTTCCGGCCATCCAAAATAAAAGCCCTGTTAACGAACGTGTCAAATAAGGTTTTATAGCGCAGTGCTACAAACAGAAAGCAAATTAAGGTATGAACTGTTTTCAAAGTGAAACCTCTTCTAAGGTTTGTTTCCCACTCGCACACCTGCCGCTGTAAAAGGCGACGTTTTAAACGAATAAAAGCCATGCCACCTTACTTCCGGTGTTTTTTAGACTCTCTTTCAAGCTTGGCACAACAAATATGAGTTGGGACTAGTGACTACCCCCCCCCCGCCCCTTTTTAAAATAAGTGTTTTACTAGGAACACTTGGTGACAAAAAATAGCCTTCACATTAAACAGATCAATTATGAACAAAGTGTGTTTGTGTTATTTAAAGACTGCGGCAATCACGTTTGATGCTCACAGAATTATAGAGAGAAATTGACACTTTATGAATGAAAATCAATGAAACATCTCCTGCTTTCTTAAAGTTTAGATGTGAGGTGGTCAAAATTTGAATTTAAACCTGATGCATTAGTTTGTGTGTGTTGCACAGGGTACAAAACATGTCGTTTGTTGGATAGAAGGACTGAATGCTCTTTCCTCAGACACCGTGGTACAGCTTGTGGAGAGTCATATGGGTCAATTATTGTAGAGTCAATGCTGTGAGTTATAATTAATGTCCAAATGTCAAGTTTTCTCAGTGGCTCCCTGGAAACATACTGAGCACTTCACATGGTGAGTCTGAGGGTGACATTTAAACTCAGCTATGAATCCAGCTGAGAATATGAACTAATCCTAACAGATTAACAATTAATGTGGTATTTGATAGATATAGCATATCTTCTTCTTTCTTCAGGGGAGGCCAGAGGTCAGGATCAGCTCCATGTTGGAGCATAAGCATCCTGAAGCTGAAGGGTTGTCTCTTCATTCTGTATGTCATAATACCACCATAATTCACTATTCATTCATTCACACTCATCTATTTACAGGGTATAGAGTACATGTTCACCTACTAATCATGTGGATTACTATGATAGCAGTACACAAAGTATTATGTGGCCTGTCTCAGACGCCTAACAGTGGTGGAAGAAGTATTATAATAAAACTTGATTTTTACATTTTTGGACAGTGGTTTAGCAGAAGTGCCAGTGTTAGTCATGTTCTGGTGCATGTCAGTATATTTGGTAGTGGTTTTTCTTTTGCATTATTGGGCAGCAGTGTGAACAAACCCATGCCAAGCTGTGGGGATTTGTCCTATGAGTTTAGAAAAGAAATCACAACCACTGGTTTTGTGCCACATCATTGGACTAATAATATTATAATATTGTAATACTTTACTCAGAAATACACACACCCCATTACAAGTAAATGGTGATCTATAAAAGCACATTATATTTTGTATGTATCTATAGCTGTTAAATAAGAAAAAAAGTACAAGTGTAGTCAAGACCAATATATCCCTCTGAAATGTAGTGGAGTATAGAAATATAAAGTAGCAAAACATGGAAATACTCAAGTAAAGTACAAATACATCAGAACTGTACGTAAGTACACTAGTTGAATACATGCACTTAGTCACATTTCTCCACTGAATGTAAACCTTCATTGCTAAAGACTGTACACCACAGGTGGTTTTATACAATTAAATGTCAGTTGCATGCTAACTTTGGAAATCTTCCAAATCTCAGTGACATATCACTGACATATAGCTGAAATATAGAATTAGAGACAATGCCCATGAGTGTTAGGCTGTCCATCTGGAGTTAATTTGTACTCATTTTCAAGCACACAGGTAAAGTTTACAAGGTGACACACTGATTTCGCAGATGTTTTAAGACACACACTATATAAGTAAGGAAATACATATGGGGCCCCACAGGAGCTGAGCAACAATAATGCACCAAAACAAACATGATATTAAATATTGATACAAACATTAAAATTTAAATATGCTTTTAGAAGATAAATAGAGGATAGTGCAGTTTGTAAATTATTCGATTCAGTATTTATTGTCACCACTTTTTACTCAACTAGTTTTTACCAGCAGGAACAACTGATCTGTAATCACGGCAACATATTATCTTGGAGAATGTCAGTATTTAATACCCAGAGGCGATCTTGTGATTCTGATGTATGAGGACACACAGAAATCTGGTTAAAAAAGGGGGCCAAACATTATGTTAGCAACTGTCTCTGCTCAAAACAACAAACATCTTGTGTTATAAATATACTGTATCAATACAGAAATAATAAATAGATGTATAACAAAGTCAAATTACTGCGCAGTATATAAACAAAATATAAAATCTAATAAGATATTATAGATTATCTAATATAGATTTGGCCCAGTTAATGAAGTACATACAGTACATCATTTAGCACTTCAGCTCAATTGGTCACTCGCGCCACCCAGCGTGCTTTCAGGGAACACGCAAGGAGTGACAGGTGACGTCGCCTGTTTACAACTGCCAATGAACACGTGGCGCACAGAATACTGAGCTGTCATTGGTCAATACGGCAGTAATATGGGTGGGGACTATTCGCCAAAGGACCAATAGCGTCTGGCATGTAAATTCCGTTTGAAACTTCCCCGGGAAATCTGAGTTTCGCGGGAGGGCTCTTGAGCGCGTAAACCGTATCCCTTCATTCATCAGGCCGTTTCCTGAAGCCATTTCTAGACGAGGGAAACGAGAGTTGCGCTACTTTTTAATCCGTTGCATCTGCCTAAATGCACCTTCTTAAGGAAAAATACTTTACAAAAGTCGATGCATCAGACTCTCATCTTTACTTCGGTCTGATTATTTTTGTAACTATTGCGGCGGAATAGCAGCCATACGGGCTTGAAAGTACAGAGACAAGAAAGGGGTTACCCCGAATACGCAAGATGAGAAGAGGGATCTCCTCGGCTCCGGACAAAGTGTTTTTAGCGGGGGTCGGGGGCTCTCCTCTGGACAATAATATAATTTTAACAACTCTCTCGGATCGTTTAAACCCTGGTCAATCCAACGCTACGTTTATCCAAATAATAACCACCCCACCGCCTTGCAACGTTACACAGACATCAAATGTGTGTTTATCTGAACCTCAGATAAACAACATTTACACAACTCCACAACAAGCTGCAGCAAACGGAGCAGGACAACGACCCGCTCTGGGGAGACCGCCGGTAATCATTTGTACAGCTCGTTTTAACATATTAGGTTGCTACAACTAGCCACAAACACGACAAAATGTTAGCTTGCTATGCTAGCCGAGCTTGTTGTTCGGGCAGCTAACGTTAGCTGCTTAGCCAGGGCATTCCCACGACTCAACCTAGCGAGGTGGCTAAGTAACTACCGCTAGCTAAGTTACCCAAGTGGGTTGGTTAACAGTTTTGTTGACCGTGGGGAAGCAGACGACGAGTTTAAGTTAGTTTTCCGTTTGCAGAGACGTAGACCTGTCATCTAATAGCGTGCTATGCTAACTTCATGGTGCTTTTGAGTCCGCTTCACCCTTGCAGCCAGATGGAAATATTGGTAAGAGATGAGTAACGTTAGCGGTGGCCTAGTGGCTGCTGTTGGTGTCTTAATTTGGGGGTTGGGGGGATTGTTGGGCTGCTTGGCTCTTAGTTAGCTCATTTCTAGCTTTCTAACAAGACACGAGGGGCTAAACTTTGAAAGACATGAGCTTATACGCAGCTAAAGCTTGACTTCAGTTTTGAAACTACTCAATAGATATTTCTCCCAGTCGTCTCTGAACATGCAAGCCAACTTGGATGAAGCTGGAAAATGTGTTAGCTTTCAAGGCTAGCAGCAGTATTGATCATTAGAGGACAACATTACTCGTTGTCGGCCATGACCTTAATTTTGCAGTGTTTCATGTCCCTCTTTTTTTTTTTTTTTTTGTAAATAAAGTGTAACGTTATGGTGCTTTTTTATGCCAAGTAAAGTGAAACTCGAGTTTGTTGCTTTAGTGCTGACTGCACGTTTCCTGTATTCTCAACCTGCACAAACCACACAAAATAGTTTCAGCAGTATTCAGGGTGTTGGTTTGTTCCTGGCTATTCATCTTTCATGAACTAAACCAGCCTCTGTATCTCCGGCTGTAGCCATGAACATGCAGGGGGTGTGGAGAGGGGGGGCTGCTTGCTGATATAAAATGGCTGACATTTTGACTGTCAACAGAGGGCATATTATTCTGTATTTGACTTGGCCTAAATTAAGTAAGAAAGTATCAGATGAGGTTTACCATGCTTAAAATAGTTAAGTGTTTCCCTGGGGTTAATTGGTTTATCCCCTACAAAAGGTTTATAGGGCAATACAGTAGACCAGCAGCACCCTGGTGTCTTGCTCAAAGACACTAAACCAGGTACTGAGGGCTTATTAAGGCTGTTCACTAAGCCACCATGCCATGTAACCATGATGATGACTAGAAAGCCAGGTCAAGGTGGTGATTTAAAAAAAAAAAAATGAACATGGTATTGGTACTAGTGGTGCTGAGGCAGACATTCAAAATGTCTACTGTTGCTAAAACCATAGGTTACAAACGTACATCACCTTTGACAGGCTACACCAGCACTAAAATGCATCGATAGTGACAGGTTTGTCATCGACAACCTGTTGAGATGAATGTGAGTTGTTAAAATTCTGGTTCAGATCCAAATAAACACCCAAACAGCTGTTCAGAAAGGGCCTATGTTGTTGATTGTTTACATTTTTGGACAGTGGGCTGGCAGAAGTGCCCGTGTTAGTCATGTCTGGTGCATGTAAGTATACTCAGTAGTGGTTTTCCTTCTGCATTATTGGCCAGCGGTGTGAACAAACCCATGGGTGTGACTTACTTTTAAGCTGTGTGAATTTGTCTTGGCCAATGAGTTTAGAAAAGAAATCACAACCACTGGGTTTGTGCCACATCATTAGACTGACAGTTTGTCCATGATTTGTTGGAACCTTGACCAAAAATATGAACTACTTTATGAAAGTAAAGTTGACTGCTACACCTCAGGTGATGTCCTCAGATTCAACGATGAAGAAACCTAACTAGAATTTGTATAGCAAGTAAACTGTGTTCAACAATTCATAAACCTTTTCATTTCTTAAAGTAAAAAAAATACTTTTATTGTACTTCTGTTAACTTTTAAAATTGTGCGCATGCTTCAGAGCACTGGAGATACATAAGATGAAAGTAATGATGCATTTCACATCACACACGTTTCTTGTGAGGTGGCTTCAAAGATGAGATGCCTACCAAGTGACCAAAACGTCCACATCAGCTCTTAACAATATCTTTTCCCCCTCTCCCAGGCAAAAAGGCGGTTGGCGCTTGATGATTCAGACCACCAGTACCAGTCAGAACCAACCAGGACCCCAAGAGGCAGAGGGGGGACTGCGGCGGCCAATGGGGCAAGACTAAAGACACCCAGAAGTAAGCAACAGAAAGTTATGAGGAGCACTTTGCCATGTGTTGTACACGTCACTTGTAATTTTACAGCACTATGATTCAAGGTCATCCTTTGTGAGATATGTTCCATACCATGGTTCATACACAGGGACAGTCTCACAGGGTGTTTTGGAGGGTGAGACAGTTGTTGTTGTAGTACAGCTCCTAAAATGCTGTAACCCTCTGATGAAAGGGGTTGATGTTATCAACACAAAGCTATTTATAGAAAAACAGGTCCAGCTGGTGAATATCTAACTCAGTGCTTTACGTAAACTATTATCCACTGATGATAATCAAAGTTCAAGTTAACTCATGCTCGTTGTTTGGCCTGCAGTGTAGCTCGTGATTTCCTCTTCATGTAAATCACACATTCCCAGCTGATCATGACTGATTGAGTCATTTCCTGAAAAAAAAACAACACATTTCCAGTTTTCCCAGCACGATTCATGATTCAGCTGTAAACATAGTGCAGTACAAAAAAACCCACCAGTTTCCTAAAATGACCACAAAGTTGAATCTTTGTGACACAGTCTGAATGTGATGAGCGTTAACTTAGTTACAACTTCTCACACCTCAGCTGCAAATGTATTGATTTTTGAGCTGAGGGTGAGTATAGGAGTCCTGTGACTTGGTTGGCTTTTTCACATGGATCAACCCACAATTTACTCATGAACGTTTTATATTGCTTGCAAATTTTAACATCAAGTTTAATGCTGAAATACGCTATCCTTTCCTCTTTTTTTTTTTCTCCTACCTTTCCTCCACCGTAGCACCCAAGTCTCCACCAGAGAAGACTCGATACGACACATCTCTAGGCCTGTTAACAAAGAAGTTCGTGGACCTTCTCGCTCAATCTTCTGATGGAGTTTTGGACCTCAACCTTGCTGCTGAAACCTTACAGGTAAATTTCTGTTGATGCTGATGAAACTTCAGTAAGTTCAAGACAGTACGAAGATTTAATGTTCAAACTAATAAACTCATCCTTGATGAAACACATTCCAAAAAAGTTAGGATGGGGCAGCAAAAGACTGGGAAAGCTGAAGTGACCATCCAGATTGTTACCAGTGCAACGTTCCAAAACTAGCATCTGTGATGTTGTGTGTGTGTGGTGTGTTCGTGCCATGACGTGATGGGTAACTTGCACATCTTTGAAGGCAACCATTAATGCTGAAATGTACATTCAATTTTAGGAGCAACATCTATCCAGTCAGTGTCTTTTTTAGGGGGGTTTCCTCCTTTTTTTAGGAAAACAAAAGACATTCTGCGCGTGTTACAACAGTGTGGCTTTGCAGTAAAAGACTACCGGTACTAGACTGGCTTGCCTGCAGCCCAGACCTGTCACCCATCACGTGCATCACGTCATAGAGTGGAAAATGCAAGAAGACAAAACCTGAACTATTGAGCAACTGAGGTCTTCAACAGTTTGTGTCCTCACTCCCAAAAAAAGTTGAACAGTTTGAACATGAAATATTTTGTCTTTGGACTGCACTAAATTGAATATAGGTCAAAAGGGATGTGCAGATGCATTGCATGCATGCATTTATGTTTTACAAAGCTTCCCAACTTTTTTGGAATGGGGTTGTAAAAGGGAGAGAAAAGAAAACATAAAGGGGTCGTCTTTATTTTATCTGATTGATGATTGGTTTTTGCTCTGGTTGTTAATTTACAGTTAAGTCAACCACTATATAGATAACTGAGACCTGTATCCTCTACGTTCAGGTACAGAAAAGACGGCTGTATGACATCACCAATGTGCTAGAAGGCATTCACCTCATCAAGAAGAAATCAAAGAACAACATTCAGTGGATGTAAGTGGTCATTCTGTCTCACTTTTACTCAAATAATACCTTTCCTTCCTTAGCTCTCTTCATCCTTATCATGGCCAGGTCTGTTCGTGTCTAACTCAGTTTATTTATTCCTCCTCTTTTGCCCAAATTTGTGCTTTTATTTCTAACAGCTGGATCTCCACAACAACTGAGTGGCATTGTGTTTATAAAAAGAACTGTTTAAAGTTTAAAGCAACATTCTGGGTTTTTCTTGGGTTGGTGTTAAATATGGTTTCGTCATATAAACAGATCCTGAACACAGTGTACCTTGGCCCATTAGATCACAGGAAGGCAGGTGGCTGCATGCAAGCTGTTGCCACATCAGAGTATGAGGATACCTGAATGTGCTTCACTCTAGTCTGCAAATTTTAATTATACCTCATTTGTTCAGTAATTGCTGAGCGCACATGTAGTTTAAGAGTAGGCCTTGAGCACCTGTGCTCACTATTTTAGGCCTTTGGATGCATTCAGTGAAACTGATGAGCACTGAACATTCTGCTGTTGTGTTTGAGGATATTGCTAAGTCACTTACCTTGGAAATGAATTATTGTTGCTAATCTTGTATAAAGTGGCAACAAGGAAGCATTAAAGAGTCGAAATATTTTAGGTAATCTGTAGACTGCAGACTAATTCTTTTCACAGAATCAGCTCCTTTTGAGTTGATAATTGTAAATGTATTGAACACTTTTTTCTTGATACTCGCCAAATGCATTATGTATAAAAATAAAGAGAAAATATTTATTTTGGTGTATTAATTCAGCATCCTACTAGTATGTAGGTAGACTAAGCCCAACATGATTTGTCATTCTTCCTGGGCAAATAACAGACATCCTACTCCATTTCAACTGAACACTTCATTCAACTTCAGTGCAGTGTGAGTGTAGCTTGCAGCCTCAGGAGTGAGTGCTGGACTCGACTTGAGTCACTCGTCGGTGTCCTCGTTCGAAACAATAACTCCTGCTCATTCATTAGTTGTCCTGCTTCCTATGTTTTGAGCAACTGCACTACAGGAGCAGGCAGCATGGGCAGCACCCTAAAATAACCGCGGGTGGGCGAGGGCAGTATGAGTGGCAAAAGTCTGGGATTCGTGTCTGCACTGGGTACAGGCTGTCAGTACTTTTCCCTGTCAGGACACAATACATACCTGACAGGGAAAAGAGTTGTTTAAGATATACACAGATAAAGTTTTCAAGCACAATCCCACACTTTGTAAATCACATCCTCTAATTGAGGCTTTTTTGCTACCAAATATTTGAAACCATGAGTAAGAGACTGTAATATAAGGGCAAGTGAAGAGCCTGATACACTACTAAATCTGTTTTCATCCCCACTCTTCTCTCACTCACAGGGGCTGTAGTCTGTTGGAGGTAGAGGGTGCATTGAGCCAGAGACAAAGACTGACTGCAGAGGTTTCAGCACTGGGAGAAGAAGAGCAGAGGCTTGAACAACTCATCCAGAGATGCAGCTTGGATATGAGACACATGAGCGAGTTGCCAAGCAACCAGAAATATCCTTTTATTGTTAGTTGATGTGTCATCCAAAACTTAAAATGATTCTTAGCCACCTTACTTTAGTGTTAAAACTTCCTATAACGATGTTCTCATAATCCTGCGGGTAGACATCATTAAATTGGTAGTAGTATAAAGTAGTTTTCTGCATTGCAGTTGCAAGCTTTGGGTGATTTCTGACTCAGCTGTGATGCATCAACAGTGACCTGCTGAACAGGGTTTAACATGGCAGGTGCAGTCTGTTACATGTATATCATTTAAAGCAGATCTTTGTTTTACATTATGATACTTAAAATTTCAACTAACTCACCTACACGACACCAGCATGTCTAGATATATGGTACTCCTGAATTTTTGAGTTTTGTCATCACGTATTGAGCATTTTGAGGCTTGTGTATACATGTATGTTTAGTATTAACATGTACTGACGTTGTAGTGCTATTTCTTTAACCATTTCGTCTCCACATATGCCTACGTAACATACCAAGACATCAAACAGCTGGGAAACCTCAAAGACCAGACTGTTATTGTCGTCAAAGCGCCCACAGATACCAAACTAGAAGTACCAGACCCCGATGAGGTACGTGTACAAGCACACACAAGCTGATCTATCATTATTTTCCTTTATGAAAAAGAGTGCTTCTCAGTGTTTATACTTATCTTATTAACCTAACTTGTTTCTTAGATGCACATATCGATATCAAATTCTCTCAGACTCTAAATGAAAAGCTGGCAACGTCACACAAATAATTTGCGGTGTAAAAAGTGCAGTGTAGTATTGCGGAAATGCTGCTAATTTCTCCAGCCACCTGTTGAAAGGCATTTCTTCCAACGTTAATGCACTGGCTGTGGAGGCTGCAGTTGTGACCCCTCTAGAGTTGGTGTTGCTGTTACTAGACATTCAGAGATGACATCTTAGTGATTAAAGCAGTCTCGAGGTCTATTGTAAAATGTATTGCTTCAATTTGCTTTGAGTTACAAAGCTATTATGTGCAGACACCGTTTGGTATGTACAGTGTAGAGCACATTTCTACATCTCTGAACTCAAATCTTTCAGTGGAGTCTGTCCATCCTTCCTATAGAATGCAGGCCAGGGAGTTTTTTTTATTTGGACTCATTCATTTATTTCCTCTCCAGAGTTTATCCATCCATCTGACCAGCACTAAGGGTCCTATAGAAGTCCTGCTGTGTCCAGATGAGGAGAATGATCCCAGGAGTCCTGTAAAAAATGGAAACATGGACATCAATGGAAACTCGCCTTTCCTCAAAGTCCTTCAAGGTTTGTTTCATGTAGATAGTTGTCACCAGTTAACTTAACTGGACTTTCTTTACTTTCCTTCAACTTTCTCTGTGGATATAAAGAAACAACTTACTTGTGGCTTGCTTTTATATGTAACTTAGGGATGTTTTTATTCATTAAAACACAAGATAGTTGGTGACATCTTCTAAAGCATCTTTGCTCCTGTGCAGGCTTTTTGCGACTCCATTTTCCAAGAGGAATGCCTTCTATATTCAGCTCAGGGTCCTTTGAAGCATATAGTGCTAACGCACTTGTAGTTGGCATGTTAAAGCAACATTGCATAGAAATTTTCTTTTTTTTTTTTTTTGCAATTCAACCCCCGCAGTTTCAGTGCAATACCACTGTTGTAAATAAGGGCAGTTGTACATGTGTATTTGTTATGATTACATTACTAGTCAACAGCCAAACATCAAGCAAGTCTAAACAACAAGACATAGTCAAGACATAGCATCCGGCTAATATTTCTTACTCGTCTAACAGCAAGAAGCCCAGGTTGGCATCTGTCTTTCATCCTTTCATCTCAGAGACGACAAAAAGTCAACCCCAGATTTAGTGTGCATTCAGACAGGATCAGGCGTTGCGGCCAGACCTAGCAGGGTTGTGCGGTGGTGGTGCTGAGGTGGGTTGCTGGGGCGTGTCTATATGTTCTGAATGTAACCGCTGTGAAACAATCAGGAAATAACTTTAGATTTTGCTGATTAACTGGCTTTATCGAGGCTGGCGCTCGCTCACTGTCATCGACTCTCTCTCTCTCTCTCTCTCTCTCTCTCTCTCTCTCTCTCTCTCTCTCTCTCTCTCTCTCTCTCTCTCTCTCTCTCTCAAATTAAACTTCTTCGTGTCTCTATTTTGCTGCGGAAATTGCCAATTAGACTCAGATTTAGAAGCTGGGTACATGAAATAAACAATGCCAGAACACACACACACACACAGGTAGAGTATCAGAGTTTAGTCCATGAATGCACCTGGATAGTCTCAGCATGCCGGAGCTGTTTTTCGCTGACAACCCTCAAAACGGACGACCCCCTCTGAATGGAAAAACCTCCATTTTCGCTGGAGTGCAGGATCCTGTCTGAATCCAGCCTTACTCTTGTCTAGCTACTTCTTGATCAGTCCCTCTCTCCTTTTCTCTTATCTTCTTCAATCAACATCCCCTTCTGTATTTTCGCCTCTGACATTATGTCCATAGAGGTTGCTGAACCCAATTACGTTGGTCACTTATCCAGCTCCAGTTCTGGCATGATACGGCTCTGTTCCCTGTCAACATTCACCCACGCCCCGTGCCCGAAAACCTTCTTTTCCTGGTGGTACAAATACTAACACTGTGGCCTGGGTAGCCTGCATTGATCATATTACAAGTCAGTATAGCATCAAAATGATTTTATGAAGTTTATTTTATTGTAAAAAAGTCACACAGTGTTGCTTTAACATTAAATTTGAAGTACAGCATCAGCATTATTTCATGATGTACACTTTTGACATGTAGAAAATATGCTTGATGAAAAGTCTGGGGATCATTAGGTTTCTTCTCTCTTCTTGTAGAAATGTAATGACAGTGTGAAAGTCATTGCCATTACTGTGGCTGTAAAGGTGTATGAATTTGTTTCAGACCCCAGTACAAATAAAGATGTCTACAATGTTAAAACAGTTCAGGCTATCATAGCAAGGTTGAAAAGAATGAAATCTTATGAAGTCTTATTGAGTGCCTTTTGCTTTTAATATGGACCAAAATGCTTGGATAGACTGGTTACTAGAATAATATTTGTTTATTGCCTGAAAACCGTCTAACCTGTTAACAGTTAACCTGAATGACAGTTAACCTAAGCTCTATACACTTTTGATTCCAATCCCGGATTCACTGTTACATAAACCTAATTTGAGCCTATTTCAAATCAAAGAAAACGAGTAAAAAGGAACATGCACACCACTCTCTTGGTCTACTTTGTGTTGCAGGGAATCAAATCCTCTTCCAAAAAAAAGCCCATCTGTAAATTGACCATCAAAGGTGTTCTTATCATATTTTAAACTTGGTCTTTGGCTATCTACAGAGGATTTAACTAGTCAACTCTGTTTTCTTTCACAGATCCCAGCTGCACGAACACTTCTTCCAGCCCCTCCCTGGCTCCACCTTCCTCTTCTTCAGCGGTCTCCGTCACAACTCTCTCTCCCATCTCGTCCCCTTATACCAGTCTGCTCCAGCAGACCGAAGACCAGATCCCCTCATCCTTGGGGCCTTTCTTGAACCTTGGGCCTCCACTTCTGGACCAAGATGACTACCTTTTAGGTTTGGCAGATGACCAGGGAATCAGCGACTTGTTTGACGCCTGTGACTTTGATAAAATGCCCACTCTAGGCCTGGATGATCTCCTGTGCAGCTAGCATTAGGTAATAGAAATTTACATAGTGTGCATGGGAGAGAGATGGAGAATCAGTGTGGGTTTGATGCCTGTGACTGACGAGTTAGTGTAAGTCAATTCTAAATAGACGAAAATGAAATGTTGAGGGGCTTATTCAGTCCCAATGGGACTAAATGCCATGTTCTTTCATGGTGTGAGAGATAAATGGTCTTGCATGATTTCACACGAAGGCACGACTGGTCAGTGTGAAGATGTATCCATTACTCTTTGTCTCAGGCTATGTAAGGCCTCTAGTGTAGCTGGGCGTTGGGGGACATCTGAAAGTCTTTGACGTCTGTTTGGTTAAGTATAAACGATGAGGGGAAGGATATCCAACTCTCTGTGTGATGAAGGTTCAAGTCCTGTACAGGGAGACAGACAAAGACAGAACAGCTCGAAGGAAAATACCCCCACACCAACTGGGATTAGCACACATCATGGGTAATTGGGTTGGGTTGAGCATAAAATCCAAGTGTAAATGCACCTGAGATGCACAGATGTGATCACCCAAAGCCATCAGTAGAATAGCCAAGAGTAGGGAATAGGAAAACTGTTTACATGAAGGAGGATTTAATGGAGTTGTAAATCTGTTTTGGCAAGGAAAGGATAAGATTGATCTGTGTATTCCCAGCGATGCATTCTCTTGTCAGGTGTCCAAATTCATCCAGGTAACCCATCCTTAGACATATCCTTGAGTTTAAGATGTGTTAATGCCAAGTGCTGTGGGGGCTGAGGGGATTCTCAATGATTGCATTCTATTACACCAATGATCTGTGATTGAAGGCTCATACTGCTGACTGTTAAGTAGGCATTTTGTGTGTTCAAATGTAGACAATTTTAGAAATTAAAATGAATATAAAAAGAAAATGGGGCAATTTTGGTGCACAGCATTCACGACTACAGTTATTTTACGGTTAGAATAGGCAGGCTGTGCCTGCTCAGACGCTTGTCAGGATACCTATTGTGCTATTTGGGCTTATGATCATAAAATTACTAAGAGTATGAGTATTTTTGTACATTTAAGCGCTATTTAGATGTATTGAGAGCTGCATGGAAGTCCATATACTGTATTGGAGTGCACATGACATAATTATCCAATTTTAAAGGAACCTAAAATGACAATGAAAATAGGAGTGTGTACTCTTAAATGCTCTAAAAAAAGGACAGCTGTACACACGTGTTAAGTGTACAAAATATTTACAGTATGCCTAATGGCACATTTAGTTTCTTTCATCCTCCATTTTTAAAATGGATTTAATAGGTAAAATAATAAGGGACACTTACTACCTGATCAGCCTGTTATCTACTAATTAAGTGGGCACACTCATATTTTGTACTCTTAGTAGAAATATACAGTTTAATGAATACAAAATGTTCAATGTGGGAACACATATTGTGATGTTTAGCCTTACATGACCTGTGTGCTAATAGCACATGAAAGCCATTATACTTTCTATACACTCTGGTGATGTGGGATTAAGCAAAAACAATTTATGTACCTGTATAAATCCGGCCTATTAACACAGATGATGTGCAAACTTGAATATCAAAACCTAACTCATACTCTTACTGATACTGGACCCAAATTTCCACTTTCTTGCTGCTTTTTGCCCTTCCATCGTCATCAGCAAAAGCTGCCATAATCAAACGTCCCCTAATGCCTCATCAGTTAAACTGTGTGCTGTGAAATTATACTGTGGTTTGAGCTAATATGAAAAAAATGACTTTGAACCACTTGTCAGTGCACACTGCCTATTCGGTGTATACTGAAAGCAGTGTATGAGACAGGATAGGCGCGTATTAGTCTTTTTAGGTTTAATAAGTGTTGAATTTTAATGGATTTTAATACTGTAGAAATAACTAATGATATCACGGTCACCTAAGCAACAAGGGGCCAGGTAGCCACTAATTTAGGCTTCAGCATGTAATGAAGGGCTTTTTTTTCTCCTCCAGGATATTTAAAAAATGAGAAAAAGAAAAAAAAAGAAAGTTGTATAGACCTGTTTTGTAATTGGAGTTAGTTCAGTGCAACCAAGCCAAGTTTCGTACTAGGTCTGGTTATACTGTTTTGCATTGTCTAGGGCCACTGAATCTTCAAACAGTGGTTAATCAAGAAAGTCCATCTCAAGAATTTGGTGAACTAAGAGCTGAAGGAATGCAATCTATTTTTGTTCTAGGTATTTGGAACAACATTACTTGTCACTTCTAATAGCTTTCTCTGTTTGATTACATCCCGAACAACAAATTGCAAACATCTCGTCTGAACCCACGCCTTTGAAACTAGAGGAACCTGCGGCTGCGGGTAACATTGCTGCTGTTAGTGTTAACTTTTCCCCGACCTGATTGATGTGTGCTTGAGTAATTGCGTGTGCAGCATGTGTGTGAGTTATGTCAAAGATCAAGCTTGCTTAAAGAGTAAGTCTGCCATGTGTAAATTGATGTACAGTTTTCTAAATTTTTCAGTGCACAAGGTACTGTAGGCTACCTCCCACTTAATGTTGGACAATAGTAATAGGGCATAGAGGTAAATGCCATAGCGTGTCTTTGAAATTCCCTTTTGTCATAGAAATTACCCTTGTATTTCGATTTGATGTTAGACATTACATATCACTTTTCTTTTTGATGAGTGTGATTCCACTCATGCCCAGACATAATAACGAGTATGCTGTTGCTCTTAAACCAGTCTCATGCATCTTAAATTTGAGTATTGGGGTGCACATTTTATGGATAGTATGCGGACAAAAAATTGCAATATTTTTTGGTTTTGTTCTTTTGATATTTTTACATTTTCCATAAGTTATTTAGTTATTTTGTCAGTGTTTTCCTTTTTTTCTTCTTTTTTTTTTTTTTTTTTTTTTGGTAAAATGCAGAGCATCTCTTAAACCCCAAAAGTAGTACACATTTATTATTGCTTGCATGCAGTCGTTCATTCACAGTTAGCCTATCTGCCCTTTACTTACTGGTCATTAGGAGACATTGCTATGTCTACCAGGTGTTTCAGTGACTCGTGTCCTCTGCTGAAGTGTGTAGGGGGCTTTGCTTCTGTGACACTATGTGTCCGTTTTATTTTTGGATTGTTGTGAGGGAGTCTGTCCCACTTCTTTTTTTTGCATTTCTGCCAATTTCACTCTGATGGAGAATATTGAAGCTTGTTAAAACACCTGTTTGACTTTACAAGTGCAAAACTCAATTGTTAACACGAACTTCACACTTCACAGCATATCTTAGCTTAATTTGTGCTGCTATCATTAGTGAACTAATTTTGATTTCAACGCACAGAAATACTCTGAAGACCATTTTCCCTCTAGGCATATTTATATCAGTGTATTTTATATGTATTTATGGAAAAGTCGAGCTCTATTTTCCCCATTTGGTTCACTAACCACAGTTGTGCTATTTTCTAATACCATTTACACAGGTAGTTATATTTTCCTCCATCAATTTCAAGCGACCAGAATCTGGTCACAATATTTTATCCACTTTTACATGATGGAAACATGAATTTTGGAAAGATTTGGATGGAGTGTGAAAGATTTTAATGCACCGCTGAAGCTAGTGTCATTTCCAGTCTGTCTGAAAATGTAATATGGATGACTCTTAAGATTACAGCTCCTTTGTTTCTAATGTGTGATTCTCATGTGTGATTAGGCCTTACAGAAGATTCATTAAGCTAAAATGTGGTGTTAACTAGATCCTGCTATTTTCCTATGGTTATTCTTAAGCTGGTACCAAATACAATATACTGATCCGTAAATATTCTGTAATGGTTATGTGAAAAGTTTAACTATGTGATAGGAAAGAATTGACTGTAAAATTATAACATTGCTGCCTGTTTTCACTAATTACAGGAAAAAACGAGCTGTAATATCACATTACTTTTTTGTTTTTTTTGTTTGCAATTTGAACGCATGGGTGAAAGTATCTGTGTGCTGTTGAATGTTTAAGGTAAACTAATGTGATTTATGATGTGTGTTGTTCAGTTATAAGTTTCTTTAACATCTGTTAAATGAGGAATTTGAGTTGTATTTGTTTTTTTTTGGGGGGGGGGGGGTATAAATGGATTTGTTTTTGTACTCTGGGTGTTTGTAATTGAAAATTTGAATAAAGGCAATATAAATATGGAAACATGTTTTGTTAATGATGTCTTTATGGATAATTCTGCACTGTAGTGGAAATGGGTACAAGGGGAAATCCGCCTCTGTCCTTATATCACATTATATGCTGGTATTATTCACTCGCCTCGTAACGTACACGTGTAGTTTGTCCCTCTTTACCTACCGTAAGCTACGCACAAGTATGGCGGCCTGAGAGTTGTAACAACTGTTTTGATGCTGTAAAGGTTCATTTTTTCCATTTCTAACAGACCCTTTCTTAGGAGCTGATATTTATTTGAACGAAAACCATATTGCGAACCAGGTAAGGGATTTATAAAGTATGTTAAGGCGCCTGTCTATCCAAAACAAGGGGCACGTGGGTAGTAGCTAGCTATTGATGCTAACCATGCTAATAGTTAGCCTTTCCATATTGACCAACAAAATGTGACTACAGGGTGTCAGGTATCTGTTAAATTAAACATTTTCACCGGTATTTCTCATCTGTACCAGTCGACGTTAACGTTTATCACCTAGCGTGTGTCTACAGTGAGGTTATAGATAGTATCAAAATGAAGCGTTACATCGGCTTTTGTAGGTTAATAACTTGAACGTAGCTAAATTAGTTTATCTTTAAAGACAGTTAACCTACGCCGTTACGCAGGTGTTACCAACAGCCAATTATATTCAACCGTTAAAACAGTTTTTACGTATTGTCGACAGCAGCCGCTAAGAAAGGGGACTAGCTGGGTAAGTATTTTCAAGACAACACTAGTTAGAAAGCCAAATACATTTTCGTAAGGTTCATACGACAAACCAAGCAACGTTAAGAAATTACCTGTGACTTTCATTTGTATCTTAACTTTGTCAACGAAAAGTCCAGCAAACTAACTGAATGCATACATAAACGTTAGAGGTTCAACGTCTAGTCGGTTTGGTTGCTTGACCTGCTCACTTGGTTATCACTAGCCTCTGCTAAATAAGTTTTGTCTGCCACTCATGACAGCTTGATAACTCTTTTTTTCTGTGGCATATTTCCTATTAAATAATGGAATACAATTTACACTGTAGTGAAAACTAGAGGAGAGAGACACTGTTGAATAAACTTTTTCACAGCAGCAATTTTGACATAAAATAGTAGGGTAAACACAGGTGTTTCCAGTGATACTAATTAAGGTTACGTTCCATTTTGTTGCAGTTGAGACTTTCCAGTGAGCTAACATGCACCACAGCAGCACCCTGACAATAATTGATCTGAATGGAACTGAACCTTAATTAGTATCACTGTAAACACCTGTGTTTACCCTACTATTTCATGTCAAAGTGTGTGAGTAGTACTTTAATTAGCATTACAATGTCATATTAATGGCTCATTTAGGTAATGTTTCTATACAGATTTTAAAATTGTGAATTTAGCATGTCTTTAATTACAAAATCATTGTGACATGAAAAATCTAAATCAGGACATCTATTCAAACACTACACTGGCGGCCTACTGTTCAATGAGCAGATCGATTAGTACCAGCATCATGCTAGGAAATTTGTGATACTATATTCGAAGAAACTATGAATGTTGCATCTTGTCTTAAATAACCAGTAGAAAATACTTTAGACATGTTCTTAAATATGTATTAAATGATAATAGTTAATAGTTATGAATATCTGTGCATTTAAGTTCTTCTATTGTTTGCATAATACTGTAATATAGAGCTGTAGTGAGTAATTACGAATTTGGACCGTTTTGATGATCAATGTTTGTTTTTTTCAAGCAAAAGTCATGCACTGGTTTTAGTTCATGTACTGGAAAAATGATTATTAGTATTAGGTGTCACATATCATCTTATCCCAGAGTTTTGACATAAAGGGAGTGACAATCAATAACAATGTTTTTATTACATTACTCTGCTTTATGTAATGACAGGGGAACTAATACTATACTATGGTCTACTTGACTACTCACAGGTCTAAAGTATATGAGAGACTGTCTCTAGAGTAATACTGACCAAGGCTCTGTCTGATAATAGGCTCTTTTTAGATCATCATGCCGTCTGCCTGTGACTCTCTGATTGAAGACATTGAGGACATGGTGTCTTCTAGTGACCCCACTCCTCATGAGAGACAGTCTGCTAGAAAGAGTATCATACCGAGGTCTAGGAAGAAAAAAGAGCTGAGCAACGAGGAGCTCCAAGCTGACAGGTTTGTCAAATTTTATTTATTTATTGTGATATTACATTTGTATATGTTGTGTTTTAGGCTGATGATGGGTGAGTAAATTCTAAATTCCTGCTAAGTATAGAATTGTAGTCAGTAAATGAGATGGACTGTGATGCAAAATTCCAGGTAGATAAAAACGAGATGGTTATTATGTCAGTTAAGTCAAAGAAGTATGAAAGTGAAACATTGCAGAACTGCATTTTTGTATTTGTGCTATGTGCAGCTTTTTAAGTAGTATTTCATTTTTAAGAGAGTAACTTTGCTTTCACACCTGTAGTTCGTTTCAGTTGGTCCATAACAAAAAAACAAAAAACAAACATTTTTTAGTACTGATCTGTTTGTACACACAGAATTATTACAAAAGAAGATATGTAAACATGCCAACAGCCATGTGCACTGGCAGGTAACTCATTCATTGGAAAGTTGGGGTGACTGTCCTCTTGTATTATCAGAACTACATGTATCATGCCGGGGAAAGCTAAATTCTGGGGACAGTCAGTAAGTCATACAGCACTTTATTTAACTTGTTTGTTGACACACATATGTGGGGCTAACACAATAATAACAAAAATTAAGAAGTTAAATTGAATAATTGATTTTGCAAATTTATTGATTGATGAATTGATTAAAGCCAATTGGTTAAAGGTCATAATATGATGATAACACAGCCATCATTTTTCCTATCTCACACTCATAATTTACATTACAAAATTGCGATGTATCATTTAAGGAAAGTGGCCTCAGCGGTGGATGTAACACAATATAATTGAGAAAAAAAATGGAAGTGTGAAAATGCATACACATTAAAATGGAGGCAATGAAATATATGCGAATAAATGAATAAAATCATAAATTGTCCATTGATCTGTTAAACTTGATTGACATTTTATTTAAAACGGTGTTGCTCTGATAGTCATTTACAACACCCACATTATTTGTTGTTTATAACAAGCATTTCTTAAAAAAAACTTTTATCCAGAATGTCAATCAAAAACCACTGAGATTAGATGAAACCATGGCCTCATAACACGTTTCATTGTTGTTCATTTTTAGTTTGATCCCTGGCACCCAAAAAATCTGGATGAAAACGTGGGGTTGCAGTCATAACAACTCAGATGGAGAGTACATGGCTGGTCAGCTAGCTGCCAGTGGATACAAGATGACTGGTAAGAGATTTTTTTTAAATTGTTGTGGTTTCTATTAAGTCTATTAAGTCTATAGAATAATACTAAGAGTGGTGAAAAGAACTAATGTCATTATTATTGTTAAACACAAGGGGGCAGTGTTGCCTCATAAGTAAGCTGTACCTTACTTATGAGGCAACATGAAGGGGAGACATTGTTTTGCCTTGAATTGAACTTCCCAGGCTGTGTTACTGCCCTCAACTAGACCAGTCAAATTTATTTGGTTGAAAACTTTTAATGTGAGGGTTTGGATCACGTTTGAGTCTGCTAGTCGTTAAGAACCAGGTGGGAGTTCAGAGTAAAGTCTGCAAGTGAGGTTCAATTTAGTCTACTGAGAATATGAGAGAATGCAGTGCTGCATGTCACCATGGCTGGTTAATATATCAAATTGACCAGCCTCTTTGACAACTTTGTTTTTTGAACTAGACACTAGAATAGATATAGATAACAGTAGAATATGATGTGGAAAATCTGTATCACTGGTTGCAATGAAAGTCCTTGGTATACAAGCAATTTATATTTTGGCTTTAATGTTTTGAGATTAAGAATGCAATGAGTAAACTAAATTTATATATTTGCTGATATCTGATGACCAATAAATCACATGGTCATTTAGTCTGACACATTCTTTTTTATTTTATTGTAATACCAATATGCATCTACTGTAGTTTTTACCAGTGAGGTTTTCCTGGAACATGGAACATGAACGGAGTGAATCTCGGTGCTCAAATAACAAAATATAAAAAATATAGAAAATATGAAAGATTTTCTTGGCAACGCTTGCTGATTTACTGGAAGAGTCTGTTGTTTATTTCAGAATCAAAAGCCTTCTTCGAGTGTATATAGGCTGTCCTTTATCCATTCTGTATGACCCGGTGAAGGCCCTGTGCCAAAATGTGTTGGTTAAATAATGTCAAACTCTTTTAGTAAGTCAGTGAATGTTGCAGAGTTGTTTGTTGGAACATGCTTAAAAGATGAAAAGTTCAGGATGGCATTATATTTTCAAAATCTTTGTTTTTTATATTGTTTCTCAAGGAGGTGGATGTTTTAAACTTTTGTGTAAAAGACTGGTTGCCACTAGTGTTGGGAAGTTCGAGTCTTTTAAGTGACTCGGATCTCTTACTCTCGGACGGTAAAATTAACTAATCTTTTTATGAGTCATTTCGTTAATTGACTAGTGCAGTGCTGTAGCCCTCTAGTGGCCGGTGTAAACGTGACAAATGAACGAACGAACGATCTGTATGAACGTACTGCTGTGTGTACTGCTCTTCACACAGCCTGAGCGGCCTGTCACGTGACAAATGAACGATCCGAATGAACGAGCTGCAGCAGGTACTGCTCGTCACACAGCCTGAGAGGCCTGTCACGTGACAAATGAACGATCCATATGAACGAACTGTTTGTGATTACTGCTCGTCACACAGCCTGAGCGGCCATGCAGCTGCCTTGTGGCGAGGCAACGTACTGCATGAAAATAAACAGATCACTCACTGAGGCGACTCATTACTCCCGAGTCATATAAAAGATTAGTTCATATTGAATGAAACGTTCACGACCGACACGCCACTAGTTGCCACGTTCTTTTTAATCTAGTAGAACCATTTTTTTTTGTTAAAAATCTGTTCCTTTAAGTCGTCATCAGTCAATGCATATTACTTTTTATGGAATGTAACATTGTTTTTAATAGAAGTTTTGATGATATAATTTAAAATTCAACAAGTTATCCAAATTAAACAGTTAATATTGTTAATGACTGCCCTCCAGAGCAACACATTTTTTTGACTGGGTTCTACTTGTATACAGTTAGAAGATCTTTGTCATGGTTAGGCTTTGTCATCAGCAGTTTAAATGTTAAATACATTAGAGTTGACAAGTGTCAGATCACAGATTGTTGACTTGACAAACCTTGACTGTGTTGAATGGTACCTTTCATCTTAAGTTTTGCATGAAGGCTAGGCATAGAACCAGATTACCAGAGGTCTTTCATGGGGGATTGAATGTGATTGTGTGTGTGTGTTTATATATGTACAGGTGAGAGAGACTGACACAGACAAAGCAAAGTGAGACAGAGATGGACGATCTGCAGCATTTTAGCATGTGAAAATGATCTTTTCAATATGATAGTCCAATAGTCTCTGCGTGCATGGTTGAGTGTGTGATCCTTTGTTTATCACAATCAGTCAAAAGACAAGGGAGTTCTTGTGCCAGGTTATGTGTGACAAGTTGCACAGTACCTACACGTATACATTATGAGTGTTTGTATTGCACTATGTGTCTTTCTTTTTATATGCAGTAGCTGTGTGTCTGTGTGTGCACGCACGCACGTGTTTGAGAGAGAGACAGAGTGAAGGAAAGATGGGGCGAGAGAGAGACTGAAGAAGAAGAAGAGAGTTAATATTAACCTCTCAGGCATTTCTCTCAGCATGAGGTCTCCACAGCCTTAAAAGGACATTAATCACACACTTCAAAAATGCAGATGTACTCACTCACTCACAAACATATACACAAACTCATGAACACAGACCAACGGTTTTCCCCCTCATCTGGAAGCACAGACTCTTGATCTCTTTATCTTTTACACCTTTCTTTGTTTTTAACTGTTTTCTCAGTTTCTTTAGCTCTCTCAGACACAACCAGCCTCTCTCACTCTCACCACTTCTGTGTTGCTCTTTGCTTGTCTCTCACCTCTTTTCTTGATGCAGTGGCGTTTCCTGTGTTAAAACATCTTGACATTTAGTGTGTTAACTGTTGTACAATAGATTTATTTCGACTGTAATTTAGTGGAACAGTGGCAATTGTCTCCCAGTATGTGAGTGTGGTGAAAACCTGTTGTTAGAGAGTTGTTTTCTGTTTCCACTTCTCCAAATATCATCTCTCTCACAATCTGATAACAGTAGCTGCCCTGGTTGTATTAAGGACCTCACCACAGATAGACACATTTCAAGATGGTGTAATATAATACAATCAAAGTTAATAAGGTTAAAACTTGCTATTGTGGATATTGAATTTTTCTATCTCTTTCTATTCTCTGGATTTGATTAGATTTTCCTTTAAAGTAGGACCATGCAGTGACCACACACTGACCCCAGTTTGAGAAAGTGTTCAGCAAATAGTTAATTTTGTTAGATTTCAGCTCTGTAGAAGTACTCCCAAATCGTGGTATGAAGATATTCACTACTATCGAGATTAATAACATCTTACAATACAGACAATTATACAATACATTAAGAACTTAATGCATTCTGTTTGGCCAACTTTGCAAGCTGTCATTCTTCAAAATTAGACACATAACTAAACTTAAAATATGCATATATTTACAAGGGTCAAAAGAAAATGGGCCAGTTGTTCCAGTTCAGTTGTTTGGCTTTCTGTTGAGCTTTGCATATATTTGTATGACTACATGCATTTGCAAAAGGGTGTGATCGTGTGTGTGTGTGTGTGTGTGTGTGTGTGTGTGTGTGTGTGTGTGTGTTATTATTACCTTATTGTTATCCTTAGCTTATTGACATCAATATGTCTGTGTATCTGTGTGTGTTTGTCTTTCATCACACCTGATTGTATTAAGGTTATGAACATAGCAGAGTTATAGCTAGATATATAAATATTCATCAACACATACAAGTTTTATTAGAAGCCAATGTTGTCAAGGAACCAGAATTTCAAACTTTAATACAATACTAGTATAAAATAAACAATAACATGATCCCTCTTTTGATATCAGGGGGAAAGGGGAAAAAAAAGTCAGAGGCACTATATTTTTCTTCTTTTCTTTTTTCTTTTATTAACAACCTGTTAAGGACTAGTTTGCAGTGTTGCAGGGGCTGGGGTTATTTGCATATTTTATTTGAATACATTACTGTTATAACTGTTGTTTCACCTGGTCCATGCTGGTAAAATTAACACTGTGTCTACAAGAGAATGGCCCTCTGTGTTTCTCTGCAGAGCATTGCGATTGTCAGTGGACTGTATGGGAGCCTGCAGCCTTGGGATCTGATTGTAGATTTTTTTTTTCTATATTGAATGTATACTTAATTACTAGAAGCATGTGTGTTTTTGTGCATGTGTCCTAACAGAGCAAAAGAGTAATCTTCTGTCCACTTGAATTGAATTTTTTTTACCCCACTATGTAGCTCAGAGATGCCTTGATTGTTCACTGAATATTCAGAATAATCTCCCTTGTTGTCTCTCTTTCTCTCTCACTCAACCCCCCAACAAAGTACTTTAAAAGGCAGTGTCTCACTGCTAAAGCTAAAGGATTAGTTTAGTTTCTATCTCCCCTTTCTCTGCTTTTTATCCACGTCTTTCCCTTTTGTTTGCTTCCCTGTCTAATCTTCTCTTCTGTCTTTTTCCTCCTGCATCACTTTTTTGGTTTTCTTTCTACCTTACCCCCCCTCTCGGTCTTTGGGTGTGAGTATCTTTGCTCATTGTTTTTCAGCGTGGGATTGTTGGAAGAAGAAATTGCCTGTCATGGCCAGAATCAGGGGAGATTACACTCAGGACAGGCAGTGATTGTTTTGAATGGTATAGTATGGAATGCAGTGCAGTAGTCTTGAGTGGCATGAAATTGCTGGGAGTGCAGTGGAGAGAGTGGAATAGTCTGGAATGACAAGGACTGAATTGGGCTCCTCAAGGATGTAGTGTCTAGTCTTTGGCCAGATTGAACACAAGGACTTTGAGTAGGAACATTATCATTTGTGAGTCAGACTGTTATGTCCTTCTCCAAAACAACAGTTGAAAATGATGACATCATGTGAATGTCAGACTGATAGCTCTGTCTAGTGTCTGTCGTTCTAATCCGCAGTGTCGATCTGCAGAGTTTAATGAAAGAGTTTGGACAAAGAGCTTCTGCTGCTCTGAAAACATGACATCACCTTCTCTCCCTCCCTCTCATCCTTACTGCTGATTTTCTCTTTTTCACGCCGTCTGCCCTCCCCTGTCCCTCTTTCATCCTTCTCTCTAACTCTTTCTTTCTTTCTCAAACTATGACATCACCTGGTGTGAGACGTAGTAGCAGTTCTTATGTTGGCCTCTAGGTGGCAACCTTGGCTCAAAAGAAGCGCTTTTTGTTGAAAGAAGAGATCTCTGCAATATCAGGATGAGGTCATACTTCTGAAAAACATATTCTGTATTCTCATTCATAGTTTCAAAAGTTGTAACTTTCAGTTCTTCAGGCTACATGTGATCTAAAGTGATCATTCATGTGTTAATAAAATTAAGCTCTTTAACACTGTTAACAAAAGTCAACCTGAAATCATGTAGTGTAATATTGTAAGACATGATGTAGACTTTTACATAACAAGAGCCTTGTTGATTAAGGTGTAATATAAAGTGGCTGTTGTTCAAAAAGATTGTTATATATTTTGATATAATAGTGTGAGTATTTCTTTGCATCAAATGTTCAAGCAGACCAGTGAGTTGACAAATAACCAGCCTGGTAATGTATACAGTCGTAATATATGTAAATGTGTTATCATCCTGAACAATCTGAAGAGAAAATGTCTCTTGATGCCTCTCCTTTCTTCCTTGGGCTTTTGTCTTGTTCTGTTGTACTAGTAGTAGTCACTAGTAGTGCAAAAGCAACCTGTGTCACTTCTCTCTGCCTTCATTGTCTCCACACTTGTTATGCTGCCTGTATTTGTTCAGCCTGGCTCGTTGTGACTTGCCTTTCCTCTGTACAGCCAAAGGGGGCACTGTTTACCCATGATGATGATGATGATGATGATAATACACTGATTCAGATGAACCACATTTGAGCAGCAGAGCAACGTGCCAAATAGTGACTTCATAGAAAGGCGTGTGTGCTCACGCACAGGCGAGAGCGCACACACACACACACACACACACACACACACACACACACACACACATACACAGACGCACACACACCCTTCATGGAAAGTCACACCAGGATATTTTGATTGTTTTTGACTGCTCTCCTCCCCTCCCAATCTCCTCTCCACCAGCCAGTCGCACACACAGCACTTCAGTTATGATTTTACATACCGGTTAGGCAAAATTAATCCCTGGTACACAATGTCAGCCAAATTAGGCGTCCTCAGTTCCTGGTTTGGACACAGACGGTTGGAGGATATGAGTTTCAGAGAGAGGGTGTGAACTGTTCAGATGAAATGATACTAGGACTTTATTGATCAGCAAATATTACAGGTGTTGCTGTTGGATAGGAAATGTCAGATGTGTCACATACAATCTAATTTTACTGTTCCTTTCAGACAAAGAACTGCTTTGGGATTATGATTGATATGAAATTAGCTTTGAAAGACAGCTAGATGGATTAGCGGGTACCATATTATGTTTATCACTAAATGCATTTGATTTAAATTAAGCACTTAATACTGTATGCATGTTGTAAATTTAATGTAGATATTGTCACTTTACATAGCATACAATGTATATTTTCCTGGATTTCCTTACTTTTTCCAGCTGATTGGCAGTATTTAGAAATTTAAGATGAAACATTGTCAAACTGTTCTCTTTCAGCTCAGCATTCGTGTTACAACTGCTTCTGCTGCTCTGTGTGATTGTATTACATCACTGTAGCGTATTCTCAGTCTGAGTGTGTGTGTACCTCACATACATGCCGTCTCATTCATAAAACGGAGTGTGTGAGGATCTTCTCATTGGCTGACTGCGTGCTACGCAACATTACACGCCGCAATGTTATAGCCAATGAAAACTTACAACGTTCTCTCTGACTCCACCTCTCACTTATACACACACACACACGTTAGCACTCACAGCCAGCTCATGCACACATTTACTGTTCTGACACACTGTTGCAGTGGTGGGAATTGATATTGTATCGAGAAAGTGTGAGAGGCAGTTGAGTTTTTGACAGCTGTCATTCTGAAAGATTAGACATATCACCTGGTGTGCGTATGCTTGTGAGAGAGATCTGCTTGCTCTGTCTTTATGCTGCTTCGCAACAGTGTGCATCAGACAGTACTACTTTGCTGATTGAGAAAGAGAAAGGGGTGAAAAAGACAGAAGGGCAAGCAATATAAGGAAAGATGAGGGGAAGAGTCAGCGGGGATGGGAGGAGGGTGCTGGGATGAAGGGTACAGCCGACAGAGACAGATGCACTTGAAGCCAAAATCAGCCAAAGCGACAGTCGGAAAAAGGGAGGCGTACAGGGAGGGCAATATGCTGCCAGGGAAAACGAACTAGACTCTGGCAAATCTGCAGAAACGGGAAATAGAGAGATGGATAGATGGAGCAATAACAGAGTGGAGTATGGCACGGCGGCAGGAGAGATGTAAGGAGAAAAGCGAACGGGGAAATGTTAGTTGGCAGCAGTGGATATGAATCTCAGAAAAATAACAGTTAGGAAATAGAAATAGTAGAAACAGAAGAATTTAGAAATAGACTTTTTCCTAACAATCTGCACTTGAATTAAATATATTAAATATAATGCCTTTGAGTCTAGAGCAGACATTTAAAAAGCAGACAGACTGTTAATATGTAAATATGGATATGTAAATATTACTGTGGTGACATGAGGGCTAAACGGTTTTGAATATGGAAGTTGTCATTTGGCAAAACAAGAGTTCTCTTTTGTATGGGTTTTTTGAAATCACACAAAAGTACTACTTAGTGACTTTTTCTGCCTTTTTTTGATTGAACAGCTGAAGATATGCAGGGGGGTCTAGTGACAGGTGAGCTATCGGGTACCCCATGACGTTTGTGTTTTTATATCTTACTTACTGTACTCAGAACTTACTTAGAATACTTCAGTAGTTGTTTTATGACTTTATGACACTGGTAATTATTACAGTTCCTCTTGTAATTGCAAACATGAGTATACTGAATTATTATTTTTTGTATCTTTGTATGTGTGGTTTTCACAGAGAAATACTGTTAAAATGAATTGGAGAACCCTCTCCCATCTCTGTAAAACATCACACACACACACACACACACACACACACACACACACACACACACACACACTTTCCAAGACATTGAATTTGTTTTAAAGTCCTACAAATAGACCCATGAGTCTGGGCAGTCAAGTGTAACCATTTAGAGGCCAGGAGATTAGAGTGATCCAAAGCCCTGCGCCAGTGTGTGGGTGTGTGTGTGTGTTTTTGTGATCCTACAAGGTGACCCACGTGTAGGCTGCACCCAGTAACCATTTAGAAACCACGGGATTAGGGACCCCGACCATTCCTGCCTTAAGATTCCCTTGAGGGAACTATGTATAGGGGAGAAGAATGAAAACAGAATAGCCTGAGGAAATGAGGGATCACTGCTCAATCTAATCCATTGATTACTCTCATGAAAGGAATTTTGACGGCATCGCAAACTGACCTGAGGGGAACAGCCATTTCATCCAGAAAATGTCATGATAGTCAAAAACCACAAAATCAGTCTCATGAATTATTGGTGGCATTATTTTTGTCTTTTTTTTGTAGGTAAATAAGTACAGCGTGACCTGAGTCTGTTTAAATACCCAACACCTGATGTCCACTCATGATAAGGTACTGCAAGAGGGAAACAATGATTATTCCTTCACTGGTACTCATTTCTCCAAGGATAGAAATGTCTCCCTTATTGCTTGTAGCGTTTCCCATATGTGAGGTCTTGGAGCAAGGGAAGAGAATTACAGTCGACTGAAAGAGAGACCACTCCTTGTTCCTCTGAGAAATAACAAAAAACAGAACAAATTGATTCCCCATTGGGTGGTGATATCTTACCCTTGTTTCTCAAACCAGAAGCTGAAGCAGGAAAGCTAGGTGAGGAAGAATAATGGAAGCAAGAATCACTGTTCCAGTCTTCTCTCTGTCCATTCATTTGTTCACTCGAACTTTCATTTCTCTGATGAAGAAGGCTAGAGATAAATGTAGGGAGAAGCTGGATAGGAGTTTCCTTTGCTGCTTCCCTCTAGAGGAAGGAGGCATATTCCCTATTCCCAGCAGAAGCCAGCCAGCCAGTCAACCCCCTGTTATCCCAGGAATAACGCCTGCATTCCACAGGGATTGGGAATACCCTGAAGGGATATAATGGGAATATCATGGAGGGGATGTGAGTAATGGGATAAGGCAAGAGCCAAGGGAATGGCTTGGGGGTGGATGGGATTGAGGAAGGGAGGTACTAAGAAACAAGGAGGATAGGAGGTTGTTTGGAAAGGGGATGAGGCGTGAAGCCAGGTTTTTCTCACATCCAAAGTATTGAGCCTTAAATCAAAGCAGAGAGATGATGCTTTCTGGCAAAAGAGGTGGCCTAATGGCAAAAAATAAAAGCTAATGGCCTACAGATGACAGTTTAAATCTCAGACCAAAGCACCCACAAGGCACAGAAGAATGAAAGAGTCGTGCATGATTTTCCTCCCATTCAACAAGTTGCATCAGGTGCCATTTAACAAGGCATTTAACCCTCAGTGTCTTACCTTGAGCTGCTCAGTGGGCAACATGACATGCCTGTGGATATGTTGGGCAGCTCCCAGTTGTGTGTATGCAACCCTCGCTCCATTTCCCCTTTGTTATAAGGAACATGGGCACTGTCTCTTGAGTCAGTTACTTATGGTGTATCTTGTTGCTTTGAATACTCGCAAATGCACCAAATTTGTGGCTGGAAGTAGTCCTCCAAAACTACAGTGCCCACTTGTTTTACAAAATGATCAAGCATCTCTAGACACCCATAGTGCTCCAACACAGGTGTTTTTCCTCATGTTGCTTGTTTAAACCTCCTCTCAGGACTTTAAGAGCATGTATAAAACAAGCATGGTGCCTCTCAACTTCAACCTGACTAGATGTCTAATCAGAGTAAATGGAAACACCTGCGTATGTGTGATAGCGCTGTAAAGATTTGCATCTTCAGAAGGAACACATGGGCTTTGGGCCAGTTAATACAGACTGGCTGGGAAAGTCAGACAGCTTATTAAGCTGACGTATACCTGCATTGTATTGTAATTACTCAAAATATAAGGTAACTGAAAATGAAAACCGTATTTTGAATTTTGGCAGTTTGCCTAGTTGCCAGCCTGGCAACTACTATTTAAAAGTTAGTGTTGAGCCTCGCATGCAACATTATTGTGGAGCCTTGGTTTACTGTGAAATAATATCTTTTTTTTTTATCAGCCTTTTTTCAACCTGTTCTTCAGCCTAGAGCTATAATGTTGCCTTGAGAGTTGCCCTGACAGATATAAGACAGAGCAAACAACGTGCTAATTAGGGTCACCACAGGACAAATTGAGTCTTATTCACATAATTTGATATACAGACTGTCCTAATTTCGAAATGTCAGTGTTTTTATACAGTTACTTGTCTTCATTTGTTCAGTAGAGCGATGTCAGGGACTCACTTCACTTTCCTCTCTTGGAGGACAAACAGTGCAATATTGTGTCAGACTCCTTGACAGAAGAGCTAAAAAGACCAAAGCAAGAGGATCTATATTCTTTGACATTTGACAACTCATTGTCGCTTTCTCTGTTTTTGAATAATTAGCTTGTCTGTTATTTTACAAGCTGAAAGAGACTTTTTAGTTTTTCTCACTTCTAATTTGTCCTCTCCTCTTTGTTTTCCCTGTCATCTTGACTCAATGAGAAAAACAAATGTAATTTCTCTCATGAAGAGGAAATGAAAGCTTGAAAGACATTAGTAATTAACATGGCGATGCCAGGCTGTTGGTGTGGGTGGAGAAGTTATGTGGGTGACATATGAATTAAAAGCAAAGAAATCGAGAGTTAGTCATTCCAGGACATGTAGTAAATGACTTTTCAAGGCCCCCTTTGAGGTTTTTCTCTCTCTTCCCTTTGGCCCTTTTGGTGTTGTTTTGGAAGATAACCCCTGCTTTGTGTCTGAGTGTCCAGTGTTCAGCCATCAGTGCCATTACTCGCTGACCACTCGCTGAAATGGAAAGCAGGGGTGACCTGTATCAGTGTGTGTGTGTGTGTGTGTGAGAATCTTCATATGTGACCACCTACTGAAATACTGAAATGAAAGCACTGGCTGTGAAACTGATTGAAGAAAGGAAACTATGAACATGCGTGTTTGTGTGTTTGTATGTTGTATGTTCTGTGAGGACCAGTCAGAAAGTGGAACAAATGAATAAGGGAATGCTTAGGTAGGTTAAAGAATTCAAGTCCTCACAAGTATTTTAATACAAGACTGTGTGTGTGTGCATTTCTGTCCTTTGTGATAAATTAATTCTACATGTGTCTCTGTCTGATCTCTTCTTCATACATATAAATGAATCGGCTATGTGCTAGATTTCCATGTGAGAGCACAGATATTAGATAAAGTGGATTTAAAAGCCGGGATGATTTGAGCAGTGGGTTTAATTTGAATCATCATTGGACAAAGTAACCTTGATCATCAAGCAGAAAAGATGACTTGACTGCAAGCATCGGCAGGACCTTGCTTGACCAGAGAGAAATTGTGAATGAAAATAAGTAACTGTGTGTGTGTGGGTGTGTAGACGGCCGGTCATCCACAGGTTATAGACCTAATAGCTTGTCTGCTGCCCACTCTGCAAGGCAGGGTGTAGACGAGTAATAATTGAGCTTGAATTTGCTTCAAGGTCTGTGTGTGTGTGCACAGAAACTTCTATCCACTTTCCATCTAGTCAACCATTTCTAATTCACTCGTATGTTCTGTCTGTCCTTTCTTTCATTGAGGGTCTTACTCTCATTCAACCTTGCTCTCCTCTCTCATCCTGTGGTTATATTAGCAGTATAGATCTTTACAGGGGAAAGTTAACAGAGTAAATACAGGTAATGTTTAGCCAGGAAAGAGATCAATAGCTATGTATTGATTTAGCATTAAGTGTGGCCACAAGTCATTTCCTTGCCGACTGTGTGTGTCTGTCTGTGCTGGAAAATAAATGCTTTTGGAAGCATTTGGTCCCTTCAATGTGTCTGTGTATGTGTTTTCTTTCTTTTGTTTTTTTGCAGTTGTTTGGACCAAGCTCCCAAAAATGGTGCCAAGCTGGATAGATTTCAGCCCATAATAAACTAATAAGGTCAACTAAAAGGAAAAGTGGTTATTTTTTATTGTTATTTATTCTGTGCTTCTGTTTCTGTCTCTCATTTGCATTCCATGCTCAGTGGCAAGATCAAACAAACAAGCACACAGATACATGCACATACAGAAGTGTGTGAAGTTTATTGATAATCCAAGGCTTTCCACATGGCAGACAGATGGCTCTTCTAATCTTCCAGACAGCCACTGCCTTTTGATATCTGATCTGATGATTATTACACTGTGTGTGTGTCCATATCATTGTATGGTTTCCAAGGATGAACTCAATAAATCTGTCCTTAGATGTCCCCTGCCTTCAGCCTTTTGTTATGTGTAACTTATTTTACGGTTGCGGTTTGAATGTGTCTGTACTTTTGTCATCTTGTGACTGTGGTTGATAGTTGATCAATGGCTGACCAGGACTGTTATGACAAGCCTATATTTTTTGAACTTTATTTTCCCTATTTTATTGGTCACAGATCAGTCATGGTTGATACTGAGTTATAAATGAAATAATATGGATGTTTGTTTTTTTCTTTTCTTGGACTGTATGCACTGCAAAGTAAAAAGGAAGGACACAATGGGTGGCCTGGAGCATTTTTATCTTGAGCTCAAGGAGTTACACGCATGACTAGTGAGATATCAGCCCAATGCATATCTCCCTTACTTTTAACTTTTAAAGCATGTGAAAAGTATTCATAGATTTTCTGTTGACTTGTATTGTGTACAGATAATAACATGGTAAGCCCAGAAAGTGTTTGTCTTCATTGGTTGCAACTTTACATGTTTTACATTTGAGCTTTGCCAAAACTATAAAAAGCCCTTTGTACCATTTTGATCTAGTGAGTTTACCACTTTTATCATCCACTTTTATATCAACTTTTGGTAATGTTATTTTTTTGGAAGTCGCAGTTTCTGAGATGGCCTTCACTTCGCGTCGAGTCTCACTGTGACGCACCTGCAGTACGTATTGAATTTTTCACCAACAGTAGCTTGAAACATAAAGTTGAGCTTAACACAGCAAATGAGTTAAGCAGAACAGAAAACAACAGGGTTCCTGCTGTGACAACACTGTTGAGTGACAGAATGACTGCTGGCAAACAGTGATGAATGAGTCAATGTTATGCATAGAAAGTTTGTCTTGGCGCTACAAATGCAGGTGTGGTGCAATTTACAAGCCTCTTGAAGTGCTGGAAGCAACATCACCCTTGCTATGTAAACTCTCATTTCCCTCAGTCCCACGCCGTTAAATGTATTGATACATTGCTGTCTGACTACCTGTCTCATTGTATTGTGGTACGCTAGCCCCGTGGTTGTCTCAGCTTGATTTAGCTTCTCTGTCTGATATCTGATTAAAGAGTCGGTTGTGTGTAGGAGCCTGATTAGCATATAAAAAGACAGTGACAGGACATCAGATAATTCTGATGCCATCTGTTTTCAATGGAATTTGTTAGCTAGAGAGGGAGAGCGTGTGCGTTTTTCTGTGTGTGTGCATCCCCCATTCTCTATCATTGTCCTCGCTACTTTTTTAAGCCCATTATTTGTATTTGTACTGCAGATTTTCCTGCCTTTTGTCCTATTATTTCCAGTTTTTTTATTTTATTTTTGTCCCAGAGAAAAGCAGACCCATTATTAACACTGACTATGAACAAAGACATCAATTATTTATGATGGAAAACACTTTAAATTGTTCTATTTTGTAATGATTTATTAATTAGGAGGCAAATTCTCTGGAATTTGGCTTCATGTCCGCCCCACCTAGCTAATGTATTCATGTACGGATGCAGGGAGGCGCACATGCAAGCAAGCATATACGCGTGCACAACCACACACACACACACACACACACACACACACACACACACACACACACACACACACAGACAAATGCCGTAGGCAGCTTTGTGCTATTAAAATGCTTGCAACACTTCCATAGGATTATCCATTGAGATGTCCATTGTAATTTCTCATAAGTCAGATTTTAATAAATACTGCATTTTTTTTTTTGTTCAAATAGAAAGCTGGCTTGGAAGCAGAAAGATTAAGAATATGCATTTTTAACAATACTCAACAGTTGGAAATAGTGTGTCACAGGAAGGAAAAGTAAGAGGGTATGGATAACATTCATGTGACATAACTGGTAAATTCATTCATTCAATAAATGATTTTGTCTTGATTGCTTAATTCCTTGATACAATCATAATACTAAGATGAGAATACTTTGGTACCCTTGTGTGCTATATCCTTATACCTCTATGTCTCAGAATATGTCCTTTTTGTTAACAGGGGTTGCATTCAGGGCTCTCACAAGAAATAAGTAGTGTTATGGTAAACAAAATACACAATCTTTAAAATGCAGAAGCTCAAATGGACTACCCTAATGGATTTGTGTGTATGTAAATGTATTCAGAGGCTGTAAGCTAGACTAGTAATTTGTACTGGTGAATGTGCATGTTTGTGTGTGTGTGTGTGTGTGTGTGTGTGTGCGTGTGTGTGTGTGTGCGTGTGTGTGTGTGTGTGTGTGAAATGTTTAGGTCTACATATTTCCAGCAGAACAGCCTCTCTAATCACTTGTCTACCTGCCAACATTCACATTCCTTTCACTGCTCAGTGCTAAGCACATCGACAACAAGCCTGTGTGTGTGTGTGTTGGAGGGCAGAGGCTGTGATTAAGAGCTTTGCAGTGTTCATTTGAATCTGGTGGCATTGCAGGTAGAGAGATCAGGTGATATGTTCAGGATAACACTGAGTTTCAATTAAGTGCATTAGTGATTATTTAATATGGTGGAACGGCAGGTGGAGACGTTTCATGGTTTGTGTGTGTGTGTGTGTGTGTGTGTTTGTGCGCGTTAGTGATGCATGTAATTTGAGGAGACATTGCCAATTGAACAAGGTGGTCCACTAAGCTTATCATGTGTTGTACGTGCACAATGTGTTTGCTCCAGATTAATTCACTACATCTAGCCTTTCCCCCTCTTTTTTTTTTAAGAGCAAGCTCAATCAGCAAACTCTGAGTCTGAGTGTGTGTGCGTGTGTTTGTGTGTTAGAGCTGCAACAATTATTTTTGATTATTCATTAGTTCTTGTGATCACTCTTTCCCAAAACTTAGGTGATGGCATCTAATGTCTTGTTTTGTCCACAACCTGAATATATTCAGTTTACTGTCATAGACAACTAAAGACACCGCCAAATATTCACATTTGAGAAGCTGAAATAAAAAATAAGTTGTATTTTTTTTCTAAAAAACCCCAAATGATTAATCGTGTGTGTGTGTGTGTGTGTGTGTGTGTGTGTGTGTGTGTGTGTGTGTGTGTATGTGTTTACCTTTCCCACTCACCCCAGTATCTTTTTTCTCAACATTTTCACTTTCAAAATCTTTCTCTTGCATGTATCTCTCTGTCTCGTGTTTCTTTCTGTATCCGACCAGCTCCGTATCTCTGTCTCTGTCTCTCAGTCTTTCTGATGTCTTTCCAGCTTCCCTGGTTTTTACTGGTCTGTCTCAAAGTCGTCAGCTCCTTTCTTCTTTGTCTTTGGTATTTTCATCTTTCTCTTTTTGAACTCATGTCCAACCTTTCTTTCTTTTTATTTAACTTGCTCCTTCTCACATTCAAATTGCTCACATTCTCTTACTCTTACAGTCTTCGTTTTTCTACCACTTTCTCCGTCTCCACACTGATCCTCTAATCAGCAGCCAGCTGGGGCTGGGGTTTACTTTTGAAATGACATACCATGCTTTCTATTCCCCTTGTCTCCTCCTCTCGTCTAATGCCTTGAACATCTTCTGTCTTCCCTTCCTTTCGTCTACCCTCTGTGTGTGTGATAGTTGGAGAGTGAATACAAAGGTATGAGAGTCTGGGGATAGCAACATGAGCAGGCTTGAAACCCACAACATCATAAGGACATGCTATTTGCCACTGCCTACTAAGCCACCAGGAACCCCCCCATGTTCTCTGTAACAAAAAAATAAAAGCTCTCTGCGTCTGGGATATTTGCATAACATTTGCATGTGAACCCCAACTGGCTGTTTTTGGAATGCCAAGAGGCTAAATTCAGTATTTATTACCCGGGCCTATAACAAGTTTTCACTTTTCTATGGCATTTGCATCTGATTTGCATGTCCCACAGCTTGGATTTGGGAATAAGGGGCCAGATGACCTAAATTGTTTCAATTCCACCCAGAAATAAAAAAGCAGCGGAAGGTCTAATTATTACTATTAATCGAATTAGGACGCTTTACATGTGGAGCGTAAATATGCGAAGGAGTTATTAGCTGAAATAGCAGCTGAGGCAACTTACTTTTAATGCAAACTGCTTCAGCACTTCTTGAGGCTGAGCAGTTGGCTAGATTTTCCACATTGCATCATCACTTCCTTTCCCAATAGTAATTGATCAAAAGGCTCCTTTTGTTTTGTGGGTTCTTTATTTTAGGGCAACTATTAGGGCAAATTGTTTTATACTGAAGTCCTCAAACAGAACCATTTCAACTTTACAGACATAATTATCTGAGAGTAAATACTTATCTTCCTGTCAAACACAAAGGTTGGTGCTCTCCACTGCACTAAAACTGGTCTCTCTTTCCTTCAGTCGATAAACGGACTGCTCAAACTGATAATGAACAGGGCACCCACAGAAAAGGGGATTTAAGAGAAGCTTAAGCCCCCTTCAGACACGCACCCCTTTACGGTAATCTGACAGCAGTTTAGCATGTCGGTTTCACGTCTGAATAAGCACCCTGTTCACCATTCACGTAAAAGTCATGACGGCAATTTTACTAAGTCAGACCTACTAAAACGGCACAAGACTGAATTGAATGCCATCAGATTAATGTAAAGGCTGCAGCTGTCCAAGGTAAAACATGCAGAGAGAGAGAGAGAGAGATTAAATGCACATCTTGTACTGCTTTCTAAGACCATTGTTGTACACGTATTATCTCAATAATTGTCTGTGATGCACAAAATCATTTTAATGAACTAGGAAACACTGAAAGCCAGTTTTAAGGCGCTGAGGATATTCTCATATCAAACACTATACAGATAAACTGATGTGGAATATAGTTCACTGTTTCAGTAGCAAAATTTTAAAATCCACCAGTGATGCAGCCTGTGAGGGAACAGAAAACATTCTTAGCATAGTCTAATATAGTAGCCTATAGTCTCTAGCGTAGTTTCTCCTCCACGTTAGAAGAGGGTCAGGTAAGGTGGTTGCAATTAGAAACTAGATGCCACTAAATCCTCTAGATACCACTAAACTACACTGGTTGTTTAAATAAAACAGGTACTATTTCCTTAATATGCATTATTTGATTGTATAAGTTAATATATGAGTCAGTAGTAAAGTCCCTTTGCTATAGACCCAGAGAAGTGTCTGCACAACATTGAGACCAACTGTCTTCGTTCTCCCAGATGTTTGTATTCATTCCCTTACACACATATGTTACATATCTGAACTTGAACCTAAAATTGCTGCTATTTTTGTGTATGACAAGTTAGCAGATAGAACAGGGTTGGTAAAGACTGTGTGTGTCGAACATAAAAATCTTCTTCTGGCGTACTTCAGTGAGCAGCATTGACAAAAAACATCCACCTGTAGTGCTGAATTGATATTGTCTCTTTAATGACCACAGCCCACAACCTCCCACCTCCACTTTCATTAAGTAAGGTTAAAGCTCCATCTGCCACAGTTCATTCATTTGTGTTATTCTTTCCCAGGACTGGTGAGCTTTTACATACAGGTGGCTCCTACCTTTTTCTTTACCCTTCAGTCTCTCTTTCTTTGTCTCTCTTCCAGGTGACAGGCGGGAGAAGTAGAATGAAAACACAAACACACATGCATGCACTCACACACACACACACACACGCACACACACACACACACACACACGCACACACACACACTTTGATCACTCGCAGTTTGCTAACACATTCTTTTGTGTACACAGCAAATTGATGCGTATTCTTCACATGGCCTATTTTTTAAAGTTAAAATTCAACATCCACACACATGCACAAACACACACACACACACACACACACACACACACTTACACACATAGGGGCACACACCTCATTGAATATAAACTGCCATCTCCTAGGGCAAACAGCAAATATAATCACATTTGTAATGTCACAGAAATAGTGCGTCAATATTTGCCTAGTCTGTTAGTGTTGTGAAATGGGGAACTGACTGTGGTTACCATGGTGTGCATGATTTTGACAGTTGGCTTTGAGACACAGAAAAATACACTCTCTCTCACACACACAGACACACACAGTATGAAAATGAAATTACAAATTACACTTTCATTTTGATATTTGAATAATAAAATAATTCAGTAAAGATAAATAATTTTGAGTCAGCTACTATCACAGTATAAATATTATGTGCTTAAATGATTGTGTGACATATCCAAAAGCTGGAAAAATTAGATAAGTTAGGCCAAAAATATTGATCATTCTTCAGTAGATTTGTACTTTTCCCCCTCTTTAATTTGACAAATATGTAAATACATATGTTGCCATAGTAATGTAGTAACACACAAAAACAAACAAACAAACAAGTAATTGGTATGTGTGGATAAATGCAGAATGTTTATCATAAAAAGAATTTAGATAAATATATTGTATGCACTTTATATTTTTCATCCCCAGCAGTGGGCTGTAAAGTTAAATCAACACCTTCTAAACACCTTTTGTGATGTAGGATATATTACAGAGCTGTTTCTGTGGATTGCATTGTTCATGTTGCACAGCTGTGTGTGGTATTTGTCTTTTGAAGAGTACAGAGAGTTAACTAATAATAATAATAATAATAACTATTAATCTTGTTTATGGGTGTAATTGCACGCACACTTTGTTTCCTTGGATTATTTTTCTTTCATGCCATACCTTGCCTCTTTTTTTTTTTTTTTTTTTTACTGCTAGTTAAGCTTGCTTAATATTTGATTATCAATTTATTAGTAAACAATTGAGATATGTCGTAGCAAAGTACAAATGCCATGAAAGAGTGTTCTCAGTCTGAAATAAGGTTCACATGACTGTCATTATCAAAACATACACTATATATAAAAACAAACAAAAAAAACCAACTGTGGGGGCATTTTAGAAGTTTTCTGTTTTTTTTCTACAGTGACAGTGTCTAAGGTGCCTGATCTCTACCTACATCGATAAAGACTGATTCTTCTGCTTACCTGCTGAAAAGATAGCTCAAAGATAAGCTTGAAGTGCGGGTCTATTACTGCCACTGTGCCACTTTTAGTTTGGTAGTTCTGATTTTTCTCAATCCCTAACTAGACTAAATGCCAACTTCATATGTGGACAGTCAAATCGTGTTCATAATGAGAAGGCAATTACACTGGCCTCCATCTAGACAGTGAAAGTGTCTGCCATGTTTCACTCTGAGGTGTGTGGTAGAAGTGAAATCATTGGTATTTTACTCTGCCAGTCAGTAACCTTCTAGGCCCTTCTTTCTCCCAGACACACTGACTTTTGTGCCCTTGACTCTAATAATCCCTATCTCGCTGTGTGAAATATCTTTTCATGCCTGCACTGATGATCATAATGGTTTTCTGTCTGAGCTGCAGACTACTGCATGAACCTGAGGCTTCAAATCATCCTATCTATGCAAGGTGAGACGTGTAATGGCAGAAATCTATTTAGGCCTGGTTTCCATCCGCTGCCTGTATGAACCTCGATAAATCACACTTAAAGCGCATTTAAAATCACAGGGAATCCATTGCCAGATGTTTATCATTACTTCCCCTGTTGTGCATTTTTTCCATATACAAACCCATGTGTGCCCTACAAGCCCTCTTATCTTCTTTGGCAGCGATTGCTTTGAAACTTAATAGCTCAAAATTTATTTATTTCTCCAGTCCACACACACATGAAACATATCCTACCCCTATTAATTACAGGACAGTCACTCTGATTTTAACAATATATTTATTTTTAGTTCCTTTTTTAGGAGATTATAAACACTGGTCTAATGGAAAAAAGTGCCTTAATGTTGCTCAGTGTAGGCAGATATATAAATGGCTGTTTGTGTTGCGAGTTCGGTTGTTGTTTCTGCTATTTTTAGTCTAAGAGAAGGGGCCCTTGTCTGGACCCAGGTGCGCCCACTGTGTCTGTGTGATCAGATGTAAGAGAGACAGATTGACTTCAGCCTCTTGCCCTGCAGAAGCAAACTTCTACCATCCAAATTAGCTGTTGGCTTTCCTCACAGCATTCATCATTCCTGCTCTACTTTCAGCTGAGCTTGCCTGCTATTTTTCACTGAGATACCCCCACTTATTCTTCTAATGCTAGGTCTCTCCTTTGCTCCCCCTCGTTATTTTGTTCTCTTTCTGTCTGTTTCTCTGCAATCTTTGCATTTTCTCCCATGCTACTCCGTTCCTTTTCTTTCCTCAGACACCGTCTCAAACTCCATATCTCCTTTTCTCTCTTTTCTCTTTCTGAATTTCTTTCTCTTGAGTCCTTCTCTCATTCTCAGCCCTCCATCCATCTCCTTTCTGTCCCTCTATCTGCCTCTGTCTGTCAGGCTGACTCTCCCTCTCTAACAGTAATGGACTCAGAGTTGTTAAGGACAGGAGAGAAATCCCAAGTGAATAGATGTTTCTAAGATGTTGTCAAACTGTTGGCGTGAGTGCTATAGTGGGCCCCTGCTGTGCCTAACTTGGCATACCCTCCCTGCTTCTTAGTACACACTGACACACAGCAACACTCTCACACACACTGCCATATCTGTCGCTGAGAAGAGACAGATTATGCACAGGCTACAAGAACCATTGCTGTGAATTTCTGCCACTTAACTAAGCTGATATATGGGAAAGTTGTTGTCACGGCCCCCAGTGAGTCTGAGAGGATTCTAGGCTGTTGTGTTTGAGGATGTGTGTGAGAGAAAGACAGAGGGAGAAAATAAAGTAGCTGTAAAAAATGACAGCTTAGGTGATGTCCACACTAAGGCGGATTCATTTGAAAATACACCAGTTTCTCTCTATTTCTGGTATTAATTTGGCATTTTCCATTCCTGAAAACTAAGCCTTTTTGAAATGACTGTCTAGAGTTGACAAACTTTAATACACTGCAATAAAAAAGAGTTTTTACTTTCTGTCACTTTGTGATCACTCATTTTGTATGTAAGTATTGCCAATCACCTGATGTTGGTGCTGTCAAACATCTTTATGTTTATGCAGTCAAATGATTGCATCAGTTAAATATTAGAAACAAGGAAATACATTTATAAAAATTGTAAATTATAACTTCAGTACTGTTTGCTATATTTAAACACAAAGTGGTAAGAAAAAGGTTGGCTGGAGCTGGATTATTCCTATTGCTGGGCGCTCTGCAATCTCTAACTTTCCTAATAAGATGTAGTTTGTCATGACCCCCTGCTTTTTTGCTTTTGTTTTATTTATTTATTTATTTTTATCATCAAAGACAGTTACTATGGTAAATGAGTTTGTAATAATTCAGTAAAAATGAATAAATAGGATAAGTATCCACTTAAACCAGCCAACCCAGGTGCATGACATCAGGTCTGCTGATCCTCCAAACTCTACCTGTGTGCCACCAGCAAGAATTAAATAAAGACAGAAAATTAAAACCAGCAGGAACAGCACCGACAGGACAAAGAGCTGTCACACCAAACCTGTAGTAATACTGGGTCACTGAGGCATCCAGTTTTGTACTGGTATTGCTCTGTGGTTGCATCAGAAGATTAACTGCCGATGGGAATGGAAGATGTGGTTGTGCTTGTGTGTTTTTTTTTGTTTTTTTTTTGTAACTGGGTATTTCTATGAATTATGTTTAGGGCTACTGCTAATGATCATTTTCATTATTGATTAATCTGCTAATTATTTTTCAAATGTCTTGTTTTCTTCAGCTTGCAGAAAACAAAACCGTAAGATATTTTACAATGATTTATGGAAAAGAAAAGCAACAAATTCTTTTTACTATTTGTGCTAGAAAAACTACGTTAAAGGTTTCTCTAGTACTTATTTTAGTGTAGATTCCTTAATTGATAAATTGACTAATTGTTTCAACTCCAATTACATTATGTTCGTTTGCCTCTCATCTTGTACTAATTTTATAACTTGCTATAGCAGTGTGTGCAGTTATTCACTTATGACTGACAGGTGTTAGCGTATTGCGGTGAACGTCACTCTGTGTGCGTGAGTGAGTGTGTGTGTAGCCAGCCAGCGTCCCTCTAATGACAGTTGATTGCATTATCATCCACGGCTGAGTGGTTGCTCACCCTGCTAGGCGGATAGACCAACCGCCAAAACCCCAAGGCCCGCGTTTGTGTGTGTGTGTGGGTGTGTGTGTGTGTCTTAGTGTTTGTGGGGTTGTGACTGTGTGCTCACTTGTAAAATATGATTGGAGGTGGAACTGGTACGTCCTCTTAGTCCCATTCACAATTTCCATTGTAAGTGACACAAACGTACAGATACACACAGACACATACTGTACATATATTCACGATATACACACAGTCTTACACAAACACATACTGACGCATACGTGCACAAGTGTGTGCGCAGACACACACAAACACACACACACACAGACTCCCAGAGGTGAGGGAACCTTTTAGACAGAAATGTTGTCAGCTGGGAATCTCTCATCACAATCAGACATGGCCAACTTGTTGACTCTGACACACATGCTTTGGGAATATGACAATGTGGGTGTGTGTGCTTGCGAGTATAGCCATTACGTTTGGGCCAGTTTATCAGTACCCTATGTGAGTCATCAAAATGGAGATTTTGTTGGGCGTAATTTCTCAGATTGCATCGCTGCTTCATTTCATGTATTAATGCATCGCCACAGATCAATGCCATTCACATATTGTATGAGGCAATGCATTTTGTGGTGTGAACAGTTTGACCAAAAACAATGCAGAGTTGACAATTTAAATATATTTTTTTTCTTAATTTCTTGTTTCTAGTATTTGTATTTAGAATTGAACTCTGTTAATAAGGAGGTTGAGCCCTTGCCTTTTCTCTTTACAGTTTTTGGTATGTGATGATATACCGTATGATGTTACTGTTAGACTGTAATGGTGTGATTTATGCAATCATATTTTATTATAATTAATTCTAATGTTCATTCTATTAACTGTATTGTCTTTAACTACACGCAGAAGTTACATTCATCCACTAAATTTGATGTTGTTAACCTATTATAAAAACATGAACATTGCAGCCATATCAAAAATTCCCACATTTAATGTGCATAACACAAAAATCAAATTACTTGTTTGTGATATTGCTGCTGATTGCGGTAACTAGTCATTTATATCTCTGAGAGTAATCTTTATCATTGTCAATCTGACATAGCAGCAAGGAATTTGGTTGGGTCATGTGATGTCCTAGCAAATTTCACTTCCTGACAAACTAGAGATCTTAGTATATGACTTGATTGTGATGCACACCACTGGTGAGTGGTTCACTGCCCCACCCTGCCTCACTCCACCTGTCCTCCCAGCCAGTCAGCCCGGCTCCAGCTGTCCGGTCAGCCAATCAGCCAATATGGCCAGACAGGCCTCGTTAGCTCAGTCAAGTGTATCCATTCACCCCAAAGCCACCCCTTTGCCCTAGCATACTTACCCCTATAAACCACCACTGCACTGTATCCCAAGGTCAGCATGTCCTGTGTGTGTGTGTGTGTGTGTGTGATGAGAGATGGGGTGAGGAGTGGGCTATGGAGGAGGAAAGATGATGTGTTTGAGATGGAGGGTAGAATGGATGGAGGGCAGAAGACAGAAATAACAAGGCAGAGAAGTGTAAGCGTGTGTGTGCATGCATGCATTTGTGCACATAGGGGTGTGTGTGGGATGGGATAGAAAGTGGGTCATCGTGTGGTCTGTGTGTGAAGCACCAGGAGCATCATATTGACCCCTAGGGCTCCTGTCTGCCTCTTTTTCTCTCTCTCTCACTCACACACACACACACTGAGCACACACTTACACTGAGCACACACTCACACTGAACACACGCACACACACACACACACACACACACACACACACACACACACACACACACACACACACACACACACACAAATGCATATACACACCCAGACGTCTCTGTCTTTGCCCTCATATATCATCTACCAGGGCTATAGACCAGAGGGAAATCAGAGGCAGCATAGATCTGTTTCTTGGGTCTAAAAAATCTGCACATCTCAATCGCTCAGATACTTTGTTTTAGTTCATGTAGTCTGAGGAAGTAACTGAATGGACACTGAGAAAGTGGAGCCAAACATTATGGGAAATGTTATCCAAACCTGATTGAGAACCAGTGTACTGCAATGACAGCAAGTACAAACAGCCATTTCCATCCTGTCTTGTTGCCTTTTTCTTCTGTACAGTTAAATATGCCCTGATAGCTTAACTCTACCTGAGAGTCTCCACTAGGGACAGATATAACTTACACAGTGTATGTACAGTATAGCACGCAAGGGAATGTCAGAGAAAGTTTGGAAACTTGTTAAGTAGATCTGTCTGAAAGAAGGGAAAATATGATACTGTAGCTTCAGTGATAAGTGAAAGTGGGGTTATATATGATGTATATCTATCATCGAGAGAGAGAATTAAAGGAGTCTGTATGAAAGGTTTATGGCGCTGGAAAGCAGGAAGTCTCCAGAGCTCTTTTTCCTACATAAATATACTGCAGTGAACTTCCTTGAACTGCCTGAAAAACCCAAGCAGGATGCTTTATAATCAGTGAGAACTAAAAATGCAAAGTACTCTCCTGGCAGGGAGAAAACAAATCTGTGTGCAGAGTAATCACCATGGGAGCTCCATAGTGCTGGAAAGCAAGATTGCTGTTTCTTTTTAGATTGCAATCATATCAACACGAGTCTTTAATTATTTAGATCACAGTGCCAATTACTGAAAGGAATATACTACTGTAAGCCTTTGTAAATTAACCCACAATTTATAGAATAGTTTTTGTACATATAGTCATACATATAGTCTTATTGCAGTATTGAATTCAATTCCAGTAACTGTCTGTACAATCACTTATTTTAAAACTTTTATAGAGAATAATTAGTGTGGATAGGTCTAACAGTAAACCATAATTAGTTATCCATGCCCTTTTAATTTGAATACCTTTCAATGTATTACAAGCAGACACATTTCCCTGTTCTTGGTAAATGCAACACTCAAGCAAACTGTCTATCCTTTTCTGCAAATCAAATGGATGAATTATGCGATTATTTGATTGCCTTAGGAAAGGCCTTTTATAACTTTTTCCTTAATATGTATGTCTCAAGAAGAGGATCACTGAGGATCATCAGTGTATGAAGGTTTTCCTAGGAAACCACGACTCCCTTGTGTTCTTTCACTGCAAAATCCTATAGATAATTATCACCATTAAACATCGTCTGTCTATAAGATGCTCAACAATATTGGTACCACATCACTTTTCACTTCAAGTAAAAATAAGACTTGGATAAGAAGATAAAATGTTTAAGCAGCTGGGAAAAATAAAAAGGCAGAAACATCTGAGATTAATATTGGGCTTTGATTGTGCAGTAAAAATTGAAGAAGGAAAGAAAGTAGAAAATAAATTTGGTATGTATATTTATGTGGCAAACATAGGGAAGTGGTGACAACAAGAGGTTTGCAAATGACATAAGAACGCTGAGGGAAAGTAGTTAAAGTAAGTGTATGTAATATATGGCGGTTAAACGAGACAGGAGATGAGGGGAAATATAGAGCATAGGTAATGTGAGGAAAATGAAAAGGCATAGAGAATAGATCAAAGAAAAAAGTTAGGAAGGAGGAGTAAAAGAATAATGATGTTTTAGGACGTTGTGGTAAAATATAATGTATGTGCATGCTGATAGGAGCTTAACAACACAGCATGAATTACACTCGTCTCTTTTTACCTCCCACTGTGTCCGTGAGTTACATTTTTACACTCTATAATATACTGTTATTTGAAACTCTGAAAACCATCTTTTACTCCCTTCAGGTTATATCTTTGGAAGCTTATTTTATTCATTTCATTCATTTTTAGTGAAAACCGTCTTTCTGTTTGTCCTTGGTTGCCTGTGAATCCACCTCTGGCAAGTCTGCACCTTCCATGTAAATACACAGAACAAAAATATAAGTAAATGTAACACGTATGTTTTTGCTCCTAAGACTTATGAGTCTTTTTACACAAATTTGTCAAGATCCGTGTTAGTGAGCACGTCTCCTTTGCCAAGATAATCACAAACCCCATTTACACTTGCATACATGCTCACATTTACACCTGTGGGTAATTTAGAGTCTCCATTTCAGATAACCTGCATGTCTTTGGAGTGGAGGAAGAAACTGTTGCAGACACAGGGAGAACATGCAAACTTGAGAGAAAGGGCCCAGCTAGTCAGTGGAGTCTACTGTAACCTTTCTTGTGAGGCGTCCATGCTAACCACTATCATGCTACCATGCCGCTTACACTTTTACATCCTATACCTACCACTGTTATTTTCTGTGTGGAGACAAAGAAGATAATATACTGCCCTATTTTTTGATGCTCTTGGAAAAAAAAAAAAAAGCTGTTTTTTTCCCCCGGCTCCCTGGCTTGGGACATGCAACCTACTGCACCTTGATTTCTTCTTGTTAAGCGATAGCACTTGTTCTCCTTTAGTCTTGTAAATGTCACAATGGATAAGGAGAAACTTGATTGTTCAAGTATAAAAGCACTCCCATGTATGTTACCTTTACCTTGACCATATACACCTGATACCACTTATTGGTAAGCCTGGTGTCAAGGATGCAAACCTTTCTATATTGTCGAATTAGAAGCCCCCATTCCTGGCATTTATAAAGCTATTATGAAAAAACAAGAAACATATTATCAAACCATTGCTGTAGGATGAGGCTTTTTGAAGTGAGGAATCAAGTGAAATAATATGGAAAGACTCCAACATCCTGGGTAGCGCGCCAAATTCACTTCATATGCTAATAAGGAAATATAATCAGTTACTTTTGTGTACAAATTCACACACTTTATCTTTTATTTGTGAAAAGAAGAAGTCCTATTTACAGCAAACTGCTGAGGTAAATGTACAGTTTACAGTTTTAATTTGTGAATTGGCACATCTGCATACAGTGGATACATGGGAGTTCAGGGAAATTACCTTATTCCCCGTTCTGCCTGTTTTTGTTTGTTTCTCTTTGCTTTCTGACCCTGCAGCTGAGCCTCATCTCTGTTTCTCTGTGGGGTGCTGCACACACCTGTGGGTAAATCAGACAACAGACACTGTACTAATACCGAAGAATACATAATTTTGTAGTATCTCTGAAACAAAACATTTAAATAATGCCAAAGGTGAACACACACAAACCTGGCATGTGTACTAAAATATGTTAGCCATGAGATGTGTGTTCTTTGTTTATGAAACAAATGTTTTGTTTCAGATGAGAGCGGGGTACTTACTGATGACACTCCACTTTCCAGCTCATTTTATCCCTCTCTGTTCACTCCCTGTAGTTTTCCCTTATACTCACATATGCCCACGTTTGGTCATCCTAAAATCCCCTTTGGGTATTAACTATCACCTGCTTCCACTTCACACTCACTTTTCTCTTCCTATTCCTCACTCAGGATGACCCTCCTCCATGTCTGTCTGTCCCACCTATTGCTTTTATCCTTTTTGTGTTCTTTCTTTTATGTACTCTAGCAGCCATCTGATCCTTGCTTTCACTCTTTCTTACTTTTGTCCATCTTTCCATCCACACTTATTTGGTGCATGCACCTGCTCCCAGAACCCTTTCTCCCATCTCCCTATCTCCATAGGGAGTAGTGTGATTGAAATGTGTTATGTATGACCTTGTGTATATGTGCATACACACACACACACTGACCCCAGGTGTTGCCTTTCCAATATCCCGGTCTCTCTTGTATGGTTTGGTTGCGGGGTGAATTTAGGGTGACTATCACACAGAAACACACACAGGAATAAACTTCATGGATTAAATTTAGTCATTTGGGTCAGTTGGTGGGAATGTTTTAAAAAAATACACCAGGGTACACCTCCATACACATACACACAAACAAACAAATTGAGACATATCTGTGTGTAGACACATGCCCACACACAGGCAGAGGTCATTTTCCTTTTGTGTATAATGGGGACAGCTGAGAATGGTGGAATTCCATATATTCCTTATTGACGCACGCGCGCATGCAATTTATTCGGGGGTCAGCTGTTGTGGTCAAATGGAATATATTTTTGATACTGGATAAAATATAAAATGGGCTTTTCACTTGTGGGCTGGAGACTGAGTGAACTAGTGTCATTATTACTCTGGTGTGTGTGTGTGTGTTTGTGTGTAAGTGACATTTGTAGGTGTTCTTCTCAATACTCCCCGAGTGCTACTGGAATTTCATTAAAAATTCAAAATCAAATCACATATTAAAAAACAAAAAACTAATATAATAAAACGAGCCTCACTACATTGTTTATGTTTGAATTCTTACAATATTGCCGAAGCAGTCACTAAATGGTTACTGATTAAGGCTGAGCAATTTTATTGATCCTGCGATATATAGTAGTATCGATTTTTTTAGCCACGAGTATCGATACATTAAGTCCCATTCAAATCCCGTGTTACGCCTGGCACTCTGCTCGCTGCCCATTTCCCCCCGTTGGCTTTGCAGGAAGAGCGATCAGGTCAGCCAGCCGCTAGTCTCGCTGTAGAGCAGGGGTCATCAACTACATTTGTCCAAGGGCCAGAATTTTTCTCGGCAGACACCATCAGGGCCAGACGCTCTCGTAAAATTAAATTAATATTGTATCCTAAGTAATATATTATTATTTCATATATCAATTTGCCTTTGAAATGTATGTTATTTTTTAGCCTTTGTCAGTGTTAACAGACTCATATTACTTGTACGGTAGCAAGCCACTAGGGGGCGTAAACAGTATTTTGGGCTTCATATTCATGAGGCTGTCAACTGCTAAGGTGGGAAGGTGATGCCGCCGGACGCGGCGGCCAATCACAGTGAACTGATTGACATCTAGGCCGCTGGTGACATGAAGCCTGCTCTCCGTGGTGCTGAAAGCTTGAGCGCCTTTTGGGTAGCTTGTCCCCAAAAGTATGATACACTGAAGACACTGGCCATGTATGTGCCCACCATGTTAGGATCAACATACACCTGTGAAGCTGTGAAAAATGAACTAGGACTGCAGGCGCATAAGGCAGGCATAACAGCTGTCAAGCCCGATGTTAAAAAGATAGTGTCTGAGGGGAAATGTCACTTCTCCCATTAACCAAACGTGAGTATTTCAGTTTTGTGATTTTCTTGATTTTACTTCTTATTTATTTGTTGGATTACAGGCTACTTTAATTTGATGTAAAGAGTAACATTTCTCATAACTGACGGCCTGACGCTTTTATTTGTCGTTTGTATCTATTTGCTGATGTGCAAAGCTTGCACTTACAATGCTCTTTTCTTTTATGTTGACGGTTGTTATTGAGACACTGCAATAGTGCGCTATTGTGTGGGGAAATGAAGCCCAATAAAGGATAATTTTGACAGACGTGAAACAATAAAAGAGAAACGCGTTTATCGTTTATGATTGGAGGCGGGCTATGGCACAAGCTACTTTTCTGAGGGCGTTTGTTTCATATCACTTAAAGAAAAATGTGGAAACACTTTTTCCTCTTCACTAGGCTATTCCTGAATCCAGTAATATTCTGGGGGCCAGATGGAAAGCTCTGGCGGGCCGGATGTGGCCCGCGGGCCGCCAGTTGACATTCACTGCTGTAGAGCATTTCTAGCAAGTTACCCGTCTAGATACTCTCTCTACACAGACGCCGACGTCTTCCTCTTCCTGTTTACGCAGTCAGAGTGAGGAGATTCAAGAGAATGGTGGCAAACATAAATCCAGCACCTTCATGCTTAAAAGCAGAAGTGCTCCCACCACTTCGGGTTTAACCCTCTGGGGACGGATTGGGTGGATCCGCCCAAAAAGTCTAAAGTTTTACATATCTGTGAATATCTCCGAAACGGTTTATAATAGAGAGATGTGGTTTTTTGCACTGTTTTCCTGAGATTCCGCTAAAGACGGAGATACGCGGTTTGTGTCTGTCCGACACTTCCTTGTTGTTCTATTGACGTATTCTAGCCAATCAAAGGACTCTGGGGTCTTGGGGGGGAGGGACAACAGAGAAACAGCAGGCGGTGTAGAACAGAGTGCAGGGGGCAGGGAGCACACAGAGCAGAGTGACAGAGGGCACAAAGTGACTGCAGAGTGACGGAATAACTTCATAAATACTATTTTTATTGAATGACAGGTTCCCCTCAACTTTCTGGAGGGTCTTTGCTTTGCTAAGTGGCATGCCTGAGGAAAATGAGGCAAAAACTCATGGGACCTTTTGTATTGAAAGGGCATTGTTTTATTGTTCTTCAAATATTTGGTTGAAAAACTGCATATGTATGTCAGGCAAAGGGATTGAAAAATAATATTTTCATTCAAAAACTCTTCACTAGTACAGTTTGAGGTGTGATATGAGAAAAATCAGATTCATTTTGTCCAGCATTTGCAAGCTGTAGACTCTGTCCAGTCAGAGTAGACTCTCTGTCCAGTCAGAGTAGACTCTCTGTCCAGTCAGAGTATCGAATCTTATAGAATCGAATCATATCGAATCTTATTGAATCTTATCGAATCGTATCGAATCGTATCGAATCTTATTGAATCGTAACGAATCTTATTGAATCGTAACGTATCGTTGGCTGAATATCGTGTATCGTGAGATTAGTGTATCGCTACAGCCCCATTACTCATCACACATTAGGGGAGTTTCTAAAATTATCATCTAAACTTTTTTCTAATTGATCTGTATTAAGTGAACTAAACCAAGGTAGATAAAAAGAACACTTACTTTACTGTACTGTACTTTGCTTCTTCATCCTTCATTTTGTTTTATTCTTAAATTTTATGCATTTTGCTTTTTTTGTACATACTTCATGTTTTGTCTGTGCATGCTTTTTGGAGTGTATGAATGTCTAAAGTCATATTTTGCTTCTTAAAAAGTGATCTCATTGCTGGAATGTTCTCAGCCTCGTCTTCACACACCATTTACAGCTATGAGTTCCAGACAGTTTGCAGGTTTAAGGCAGGGCTAACATAGACACTCTGTCTCACACACACACACGGATACAGACACCCACGCTCTCACACATACCAGGATGCTTGTCTTACCCTCTGGGCCTTTTCTTCATCAGATAAAAGATTAGTCAACAGTTTTTTTTTTTTTTTGTGCACATTCTGAACTAACAACTTCTCAAGTAATTGCCTGATGGCCATGATATGCAAAAATAACCAAATCACTCCCCTGTCATTGGCTGCACCATCATACCTATGCAAATCTTATGCAAATTTAACTTTCCAGAGATTTCCCAACAGCGGCATTTCTTTGCGTGGTAGGAATTTATGTGCACCTAAAAGCTGAGTCATACCCCAGGCGACATTCCCACACTGATACAGAACAGAAAAACACTTGTTGGGGGCCCATGAATTAATAACTTAACATGTTTCCTAAAAGTACATTGACTTTGGACCGTCAATATACAGTACAGTGTTCTATTTGACTAAATGTTTTTCTCTCAAGAGTTAGAGTATACTAAGTCTGACAGTGGAGACTGTTAATGTAAAAGTGAATTATCAATTGGCAAGTACTTTGACTTTGAGTTTGTGCAGTTCATGTCATAGTTTGCAAAGTCCAGTAAAAAGAATCCAGTACTTGTACTTCCTCCTTTTATCTGTGCTTGGAAAAAGATCACATAACATAACTAATCATTGTTGATTAAATAATAGAAAAATAACATGCACATTATCTCTTTTTAGGAAAGTACCTTTAAGGAGCATTTACATATAACTACTTTTCCTTTAACATTTTAGGCAATTTTAACACACTGTTCAGTGCCTTATGTAGCAGTTTATTCACAGTTAAATTGCACATTATTTTTTCAACAAATGCATATGTGCTTTTTGGAACACAGTTATGCACTAATGCACAATCTTGTGACTTCTAGATTCAGAGTCAGTCATCATTTCAATCATCAGTATTACCTGTGCTGTCCCAAGTCTGAGTTGCTGCAAATGACAGCCAAGATGATGCATTTTTGTCACCATGGATGATGGCAGTTATGGCTTGATAAGTTTCAAATTAGATAGTTCGCTTAGCAGAAACAGCTGTCACTGAGACTGTGACAGCCATTGTCAGTGCAGTCTATAGACGGTGCTGTTATTTCTCTAACTGATTTTCATGGAGGAATAAAAGTGTCTCCAGGCAGTAATTTGTGATGGCAACTGTGGAGATGGATGATTTCTTGTGTCATTTCAGACCCATCAATGTCAGTCTGTACTTTCCCACTCGGCTTCTAATTCACCTTAGTATGAAGTTTCTGTAATGGATCATTAGATATTCCTTAGACTGTCCAAACAGCACAGAAAAAGTTATTTGACCTGATTGAATATTTCAAATATCCAATGATGTCAGAGCAGAGTCTTCATCTCATCAAAAATGTGACCTTATGAGTATATTTCAAGTTGCAATGTTCTATGATCAGGTCCACGGAGAGTTTCTTGCAATTTTCTACATTCTAAAACATCCAGACTTGCAATCATTTAATCTTTAACAGTGTCTTTATCTCCCAATTTACGAATCTCTTCAGCCACTCGTTACCCCTATGACAGTAAATGTGGGAAACATTTACTCCCCACTTTTAATATTTCATCTGTTTCCTGTCAGTATTGTCTTATTCTCAGTGTTGCTAAAACAAACACACTCAGCTCCCTTGTGGGGTTAGATTTATGTATTTGCATTTACTGTGGAAGTTGAACAGCTGAAGCAGTTTTAAACAAACACAATCATCCAGCGAAGGCCTTGTACCACAGCTGCAACCCCGGGGTCCTGAATGTAGCACTACAGTACACGTGACCCTGAACTACGGTGATAAGACTACCGCTTAGTCAGGGGTTGTCTGAAATATTTCTGTCTTGTAGTTAAAAAACAAAACAAAACAATAATTACAGTTACATTAGAAATGATTAAAGCTGTAATACCCATATCTAAAACAATTGCTGTACTTGCTGCACTGTGTATCTGTTGTGCTGATCCCATGCTGGATCAAGAACAGCTGCTGCTGTTGTCACTTCCCAGACACAAGGACCTTTGAGGTTTAAGGCTACAAATACCAGAAAATTAGTCCGTAGTACGGGCATTTGGACAGAGTCCATGGCTGCCTTGCTTCAGTGATGAAAAACAAGGATTTGAAAATCATGTGAACAAGAGCTGGCCCAAATTGTGGGAGCATTACTTACTGTAGTGCTGAGATTATTGATCAGTTTTATAGTATTCAGTGATTCTGGTGAATGTGGATCATATTTTATAGAATATATTTGCTAGTTTTCCCTCTTATTTTCTCTGCCTGGTAAGCTTCAACTGTGATTTACAGAGTTTCTTGATGGACATATAACTTAAGCCCAAAGACATCCTAAAGTAGCCAGCCCCCGATTAAAGGCTGCCAATTGTTTCTGCTGTTAGCAGGCAACAGAACTGGGCTCAGCAGCTGGACCGGACTAGGTTAGAGCACAGTCCATGAGACCAACAGGGAATAATATTACACTACTGAGGTGATTTACGGACATTCCTGAAAAAGCTGTGCAGCTAGCCAAACTGACTCAGCCCCTGGATTAATCACAGCACACAGTCAAGCTGTCCTGGGCTCCACAAACTGATGACCCATGTTATCCCAGCAGGATGTGACAAGGTCCCTGAATGCTTGGCCTCTCAGTCTTACAGTGTCCCTGTAAATGTTCAGTGGGGTTGAGGTCAGGTGACCAGAGGACAGTCCATGACAGTCTTGGTCTTCTCAGGTTTTCAAGTGGATCTTGCAAAGCTTTGAGGTGTGTCATTATCCGGCTGCAGTATCAATTATATAACATGTCCCTGAAGAATGGAGTGCTACTTCTTCTTGGTCAGGGTGTGGTCAGTTCAGTGTAGGGGTCCAACTCCAGAGTAGGCATGTCACACCCAGACTTGAATATTGAATGTTCCCACCACCCTGTTTAATTGTGGGCTTGATACAATTAGAGCTGCAACGAGTACTCGAGTAATTCGAGTACAAAAAATCCTCGAATCATTTTTTTTGCCTCGAGTATTTGTTTAATCATTAATTTCATTTAAGTAGTCACTTGCGTTCCGCCCCGGGGATCGTGTTCTACACGGACTGTAAACAGTGACGCACGCGACTCAGAGTCAAAAAGTTGGCGCTATGGAAGAGAGCGAAGAGACCGTCCGCAAAAGACAAAAGATGTCCAAAGTTTGGGATCAATTGTTTTAATAGGCCTGTCGTTTCCGTCACACATTATGCAATAGTATTGTAGCGACCCGGAATAATGGAGCTACGAAGCATGAGCTGGTTTTGCTGGTCTTTATTGCTCAGCTTGAACACAGGCTACTGTAGGCCGTAGCCAACGCCAAAACAATAAAACACGCAATCAAACCGGCATATAGCGTTATCAACATTAGCTCTGTCACGTCTCTCTCCCTACACACACACACCCCGGACACACCCCCACAGGTCCTCCGCTAATCCCAGCTGGCTACTTCGCCCCCATCGTTCTCTCTCCTGATCATCTCCTTACATACACCCATCTGCCATGAATCTCAAACTTGGGTTTATCTGTAAATAAGACTTTTTTTCCAGTCATCTACTGCCATTGGCCTAGTTTCCCCTCCTGAGTAGTGGTTTATAAACTGCTACTTTTCCTCTGAGACCACTACAGGACAGCCTTCTTTTAACATTGATTGGAGTCTTCTGTGATGAAGTTACTTTTCTATCTCTCAGGAAAAAAAAATCTGATGTATTGATCTTCTGATTGTGTGCTCTCTTTCGATTTGTCTGATCGTACTTTGCACACAATTTATAGTTTCCGTAAAACATTTGAGTTTCATGCACTGACCCCTTAGTCTAGCCTTGATGTGATGCTGAAAAAGCTTCCAGGTTTTCATGAAAATATTAAAGGTTTTAAATGTGGTTTCAGACTTTTGGACTCGACTGTATATAAATAATCGTCAGTTGCTAAGCTAATTAAATATGTATGAGCTGGTTAATTTTCATCTGATTGAGAATGAAAAAATAAGCTTTAAAGCCATGCTGGGTAACTGCAAGTGTGTTTTTGTTTTACTGTTTGCTGCAGTCTTTATCTGTGTACTGGTAAGTTGTGCTGACTCTGTAGATAGGATTGTTTTGCAGATGTGTGTGTGTGTGTGTGTGTGTGTGTGTGTGTGTGTGTGTGTTAAATTGATGGAGAGCTTGTTATTGTTGGTCTGGAAAGTCTCCCTCGGGACAGAGAGGAGACAGCAACTACACAGCTGAGACCACTCCCACTAGTCCTGTGTGTGTGTGTGTGTGTGTGTGTGTGTGTTGGTTGCCTAGACAAATAAAGGTAGGCATAATGGGCACCCTTTGCCAGCTGAACTTATTCTCTTACCGTGTCTCTCTTGCACTCTCTTTCTCTTTCTCTGGAGTATTAATTAATTCTGGAGTATTCATAAATACGATTTCGTAATCTTTCCTCTCACTTAAGGATTACTCAGTATTTTTTGGCTTTTCTATTTATACTCCTGTCCCAGAAGAAATGATGATCCGCCACAACACACAGAGGGCCAAACGAACAAACCTCCAAACCCAACACATGATTGTCCTACCAGTGTGACTCACATTATTATAGTGCTTTTACAAGATCTGCAGCTGAACTACTGTTTTATGAGACTTCATTAAGTCTTGCCTACTATCTGATACAATCAGCTAACACACCTCAAGGCTCAGGCTGCCGTGTTTTCACATTTTTATTAGATTTGGTGGTTTCTATATCCACAACATCTACAGGTGGTGAAAAGTCATAAAATATGAAAACAATATAGCAAGCAATATAATCTCAATTGTAAATTGTGAAAGACTTTTTCCTCTTACAGATTTGTTGTATTATCCTTATCAGCCATATTTCAAACTCTTAAGCATAGTCATGCTAGTGCCACTGCAAAGGATCTTTCATCTTTACTCTTGTAAGTTTGAATGTCCAATTACAATATTGATTGTTTATTAAGGATGGCAGTGAATATATTTTGTCACATTGTGAATAATTTCATGAATGCTACTGTACTTTTGTAGTTTGTCCTTGATTCACACACACTGTGTGTGTGTGTGTGCATGCGTGTATGTGTGTGTTTTGTTGAGTGAGGGATTGAGAAGGAGCGTTTTCCTTAGACAAGGTGTGGTGAAGCTCGTAATCTTCCCATTCTTTGCATCCTGGGACCTGCTGTGTGTGTGTGTGTGTGTGTGTGTGTGTGTATGTGTGTGTGAGAAAAGTAGCAGGTGTGTCTCAAATTAAATAATGCAGGGAAAACAGTGTGAGTGGGGTGTGTGTATGCTTGACTGCAGCAGGGAAGTGGATTCTAAGTGAAATATCTGGTTCAACGTGGCGTAAAGGAGCAAGCATCTAGCTCCACACCACAGGCGTGCTATATCCCCCCCGAGTATGTGTGTTTTTGTGTGTGACAGCTCTCCTGGCAGTGCCATGCACAGCCTGCCACCATCATCTTGAGCAGCAGCCAAGCTTAACATCACAAGGAGCAACACACCGCTGTATGTGTGTGTGTGTGTGTGTGTGATGTGTGTACATGTCGATTAAACATAGGTTTCAGTAACTTACTTAATGTAAGTAACTATTTTGGGGCATTGCAAACATCTGTGTTTGTTAGAAGGTTTATCTTCTGCCAAATTCTGGCCACTAAGAATTGTCTTTGGCAAACAATGAGCTGAGTGGTTTTCACTATTCGAAATCTAGTTGGATGGAGGACCTAGAATAGGAATTGTCTATACAAGATGGTGAGATGCAGTCGAAAGCTTAAGAAAGGCTCCTAAGTGGACTTTTGAGTTAAAATTGTTTTGTATTAAATACTAGTCCGAGGGTTAAGAATAAACTTCCTTGCTCAAGCTGGATGGGGTCCTTTTGGTAAGGTCGCCATAAAAAACATAAATTCTTTTAGAAAGCTCATTAAAAAAGCAGCTGGCATTGCTACAGTATATTTTCAAGTTGAAAAACAAAATAAACCAAAACTATAGACATTTGGTTTATTTTAGCCTGAAGCATAATGAATTGCCAAACAATTTAAAGTGTTATGAACAAACAAACAATAAAACCTTAAAATCATCTTTCCCACTCAAAGAAGGCCAGCACAGATGTAATCTGGTCTCCCGTTCATCTGGCACCCAGAAACCTTGGTTCAGTGTTAGGGTTAAGCTGCAGGCAAGAGACGAGTGTCACAAACAAACACAGGCAATCACACATTGAATTAAATGAGTTAAATGAGATAAAAGCATGCAGTATTTATTTTTTCAAATATGTGACTGTGATGTCTGTATACCCACTGTATTTCTTGGTCCAGCATGGACCAAAGTATGGAGGGTGGACTACAACTATTCTAGCTCCCAGCTGGAAAGGTGCCAGTTCACCTGGGCACTGCTGAGGTGCCCTTGAGCAAGGTATCACCCCCAAACTGCTCCCAGGGTGCTATGTGTGGCTGCCCATCACTCAACCATCTCTCTACATTTGCATGTCTATGAGCCCTTTGTGTGTGTGTGTGTGTGTGTGTGTGTGGGTATATTGCAGGTAAAATGCATGGATAAACTTTAGTGAAAAAAAATTTCCCTTGAGGGATCAATAACAGTATCTATTCTATTCTTTTGTATAACTATAAACTTTTAAACTCTACACACCTTTGAAAGACTGTAAAGATCATTACTGTAGTAACTAGTTACAATAGTTATTCTGTGTTGAAGGAGAAGTAAATTTTTTTTTTTTCACAACTTTGAATAGAAGTGACAATTTAAAGACTTGAACGTTTCTGAAACACGTGTGATCATTTGGGTGTGACTTTTTGAGTACGTGCTGACCTACTACGTGCTTCAAACACAAAGAAACTGTGCCAGAGACCAATTAATTAGTTCTGATTTTCTAGGATTCCCTATGTTTTGTTGAATCCTTTTCATTATATGATTTGTTTTGTAATTATGTGTTGATTGGCTAGATCCATGTTTTCTTTCTTTATCATGCTGTGATTATATTCTGTAAAAATAACTTGACTTTCTCTCTTTCTGTAGATGACCCAACAGAAGCAGACCTGTGGTTGCTTAACAGCTGCACTGTGAAAAACCCTGCAGAGGACCACTTCAGGAACTCAATCAAGTACTGAAAAACACAAAACGTGCACACACACTTCCTATTTTTTATTTTATGTAGCCAGTAGAAAAGAGTTTCAGGTATATAACTGGAATTGGATTGTATCTGAAACATTTACGGTATATATTGTGGTGGAATAAATACATGAACTACTGATGCTGCTGCTGAAATTAGAAATATAGGAATCAACAAAAAAAGAAGAAAAAGACCATACATTATATCACAATGTATAACAAGTTAGGGGGAAATTTCCATATCATTTTGTATGATATAAAATGATAATAAAATTCTTGTCTTAAACATTAAGACAGGAAATACACTGACGTACACATCCACAAATAAAGACAAAAAACAAAAGTGACTTTGGTCCTGAAATATCTTCAATTATTTTAAAATTCTGTTATTCTTTACAAAAAACAAATAATCAACAACATAGCCACCATAGCCAAAAAGAAGAAATTATGATGCATTTTCAATATTTACACTGTTGTCATCAAGGTTTCACTATACAAAAACTATTTTGTTTTGCATAAATGTGTGTTTGTGTGTATATGTGTTACATGTTTTCACATTGTTGCCCCATGTCAGTTTCCACCTACTCGCTCTCACAGAAGGGGAGAGAAAGAGAAACACATACTTTATTTGCATAAACATAGAAATTAAGCTCAAAACTGTTTTGCATTTTGATTAATTTCCATCCATCAAGGGCATACACACACCTGCCGGGTGTGTGTTTTTTTTTTTTCTAAGATTATTTTTTTGGCCTTTTCAAGCTTTATTTGATAGAGACAGCTGAAGAGTGACAGGAATGCGGGGAGAGAGAGACAGGGAATGACATGCGGGAAAGAGCCACAGGTCGGATTCGAACCCTGGGCTTCCGCAGCAAGGACTGAGCCTTTGCACATGGGGCGGCTGCTCTACCAACTGAGCTACAACCCTAGCTGGTTGTGCTCGATAAATTCTGAGCTGCACAGGTCTGAGCTGTGCTGTGCGCGCCGCGGTGTGTTACAGCGGAGCATAGCAGCGGAGAAAACTTAACGAAAGCCCACAGCAAAGCCGATTTTCCTTCATGTCTCTTGTACTTTTTTGCCAGTATGGATGTGAAATGGGCCTTAAATTGGATTCATTATGGTCTTAAAAAAGTCTTAAAAAGTCTTAGATTTGACTTGACCTTAGACCCTGTTCCAAATGATCCCTTTTTCCAGTCCATTTTAGAGCTGAATTGATCAGCCGATTAACTGAGTAGCCTATTATGCTCTTCAAAGAATCAGCTATTTGTTTAAATCACTTTTCAACTGCTGCTCTTGTCTTTAATTGGGGGTAAATTGGGTTTTGGATTGTTGTCCCACGAAACAAAAATGTTCAGTATATATTTCCTTGGCCCCCGGATAAAGTTTGACATTGTAAAGATGAAGATTAATTAATTGAAAAAATAAACTGCAACATAGTTGATAATGAAAATAATTATTACATCCTTACACTATTTGTCAACTTCTAGCAAACCAGAAAAGAGTATTCATTTCCATGGTTACGGATCTAAAGAGTTTTTTGTACATTTGAGCACGTAACCTACCTACCTCAATAACCTCAGAGCTGCAGCAGGACGGCTGTCTGGCATGTTTGAATGGACAAATTGTAGGCTTTTTAGTTCATAGATTATTTGCATTTTATGCAAAATGCAAAAAGCAATTTGTAATCTGTCACATTTTATGTTTTGGATGTCTGAATCATCAGTACGGAGTAACTTATCATAAGGCAGTATTACAGTTTCAAGGGTGAACAATTTCACTTGGCCAGCTTGATCAGTGCAATCTTCCTGTCTTTCTGCTTCAGCCGTCTCCTCATGCTCACTTTCTCTTTCACTCTTTCTGTCATGCCAATTTTTACGCAAAGAATTTTTCAATTGAAATGCACAAAATAATAACACACTTCAAGACTTTGAAAATGCCAAAATGCCTTCCTTGTTGATGCCAGAGTTTTTCTTTGACTGGAAATCACCCGGCTGTAATGCTAATGCAATTAATGCTCTATTCACACAGGGTGGGACACACAGACACGCACACCCACACAGCCACACACAAACCCATACACACGAACAGACAGGAGGAATAAAAAAAGTTTTTCGCCTTTCATCACTTCTGCTTGTGTGATGGAGACACAAAATGAAGGGGTGTGGGATCAGAGAGAATCCAAAATGCTCACTTAAGTCATTCTTTTTTTCTATGCCTTCATTTTTCCTTGGCTTCAATTCGTATGATTGACGGAGAGAAAAAATGAGAGAAGGGGGCAGGCACATGGGCTGCCTCGCGCTCAGTCACACGCTGGCTGTTATACTTGCACCTCCTGGTACCACAAACGCACACCCGTATAATTCACACACACTTTTGATCAAGCTCCTAAAACAACGTGTTTAAATGTATTCAATAATTATTTTTGAACGTTAAATCTTAAATTAGATCAGTCTTTGGTCTTTGTTTGAGGAGGGTAAAAGTTGATGTTTACCAGCAGAAGTTTGGCATGCAGCAGCACACGTGATAGCGATAGAACTAGAAAAGGTCAGACAAAAAAATATGCTGCTGATAGTAGACTTTTCACAGGCAGAGACAACTATATATGAGATTAGTAATATTCTGTTGACAATAGCCTTGTTGAGCCCCTGCAGCCTCTAGAAAAAGCCAATTTATCGAGTATATAGCTTCTATAACAATAAAAACTGACGGGAAACACCATGACATCATACGAAACGACATTAAGCAGCACAAGAAGCATAACTTGAAACTTAAGTCATTTTGGTAATCTGTAAACTAAACACATTTTACATGCACTACAATATTGAAAAATGTCTTTTTATGTCACTCAATATTTCATCTATACCATATATAGTAGTGGCTCTTGACTGTTTTGACTAAATGGAACTAAAAATAAGTTTTTCACATTGTATTCAAAATGTATGTGAACATACTCTATGGTGTAGGCCACTTAAAACTGACAATGTTTTACCATGAATGGTATCAGTATAATATTAATGTCATGAAGCTTATCCACCTGACTTTTATTACATTTTTACCTCCTATCAAGAAGATCTCCACATAAAAGGCCAGAGGTGTGTTTATCTATTAGATATGGCTTTCATGGGTAATAATGTATTAACCTTGACTGCCGTCTGCTAATGTGTACCTGTGTATGTCTCACCTCTGTGACTCCTCTATTTGGAGAGGTAAATGAAGGCCATTGCACTGCATGTTAACTAACAGGCTGTGCATGTTATATGTTTTCAGGACGTGACAGTGTGGAGAATGGGGAGTAATATTTTTAGTCATGAGTCAGGTGTGCTGTCATGCTGATTTTTAGCACATTCTAAATGTCTAGTTGACCATTTCGATTGCTTGGTCAGAGGCACTTGTTGTATAATATGCTGTAGTGCACAGCTTGCTGTTCTGAACACACTTTTCAGTAGCGACGCTGTTACACTTTGTCACAGCTCTAAGTTAATGTTAAAGGGGACAGGCCAGACCACCCTGAAGGAAAGAAAAGAAAAGGAAGGATCCATCCTAAATGACAATTTGTGTTGACTACCTGTGCATGTTTAGCTTGGACTAATTTCCTTTTTCTTTTTCTCTGATCTGGGTTTTGAGGCTGATGAGTAAATGCGTGTTTTTCTATTTTGCTAGCTTAGCTAACCCAATTAAGTCAAGCATTTTGTAGTCATATTCTGTACCATTTTACTGGTGTGGGTGTGTGTGCGTGCGGGCATTAGTGTGTAAAACAACTTGTCCCCCATTGCTGTGACATGTGGGACACAACACAAACGCACACACGTATGCACGGTCACAGAAGTAACAATCAGTGTCCTAGTAAATGAGTTGAGGGGTTTAAAATGGAAGCACGGGGGCTTTCAGCAGTCTTCTATCATGGTTTGGAGAGACACAGTGAAAAGACGGTTTATTACTTCTGGAGAACTGGGGCTTAGTTGGCATCTGTGCCAAGTGTGTGGGATAAGGAGTTGTGTTTCTGTATGTGTATGGGGGTTTGTCAGGTGGATGGATGCCCAGACAGTTTGTGGGAGAGTGTTGTGTTGTGTCTGTGTGTGTGTGTGTGTGTATGTGTGTCTGTGTAGTGTGGAGGGTTACTCTGCGAGAGAATGCTAGTGGGTATGCCTATGGAGTGTATGTTCTGCATGCCCGCTGAAAAACCACCTAACAATATTGATTAGTCCTGAAGCTGAAAACTGAGGTTACTTTTCAGTTTGCACTGTCTGTGTTTGTATGTGTATGTGTTTTTTCTTTAGTTCACTATAAATCTATAGCGAGCCCAGACATTTGTCTTACTCAAGGACACTGAGGCCAGGTTCAGGATTGGTTTTGTTGATGTAATCAGTGATATCAAAGCCCAGTACATTAATTTGTTTACTTAATAATTCCTTTCTTGTGCTGCATCTCCAAACACTTGCTCTCAGCATTTTGAAACAAAGATGGCTTGTATCATTTTGTTCAGCATGCAGGGGTGAGTTGACATGTGTGGGAGATGGGATTCCCTCCAGCTTTTTTTTTTTTTTTTTTCTTTTTCCCAGAGCGATGGCTCACCCTGCCCTGCTGCTCACTCCGTCAGCAGGACTTTTACACCAGGAACTCACTCAGTAGCATAAACCGCTAATAGAGCAGCTTCTGAATTCTAAAAAGTCAATTAGTATGGATATTTTGGTGTGCTAGTGCGTGCGTTAGAAATGCCGAAATCTATAGTGTAATTCAATGTCAGAGACCTCTCAAATCAATGAATGCGGAATGCATTAAAGAAACAGTTGCTCAGCTCAATGTAATTAAACTGCTGTGTTTGTGGGCGTATTTGTGTGTGTGTATGTTGGATTTCTCTGCTTGGCTGTCTCTAGTAATTTGTATGATCAAGGGAATGTATGCTTAACGAATTAGAACCCAACTCTGAGTTCTGTACTTCTGTTTTCAAAATACACCAATTCCCACATTATATTCACATTCATTTGAATATAATTTTGATATTCATGAACCAACCAGAAGAAAGAAAAAAAAAAATCATTAATGTTAATTGAAAAGGGACACACAACACACAGAATGAACTCCTGGAAGAAGTCCAAAGTGTATGTGGTGTGCTTACACTGTGTATTTATAACAGATGTGTAGGCCGGCTGGTGAATATATATTACAGCCCCTGGCTACAGGACAGTCTATTGTTGGCTCAGTTTTGTCTTGGCAGCAGTTGCTTTACAAATATAGGGCCATTGATTGTAGACCACATGCTGCCAAAAGTGAATAAGGAAACTGGTCCTAAGTTAGCTGCTTTACACAGGAGAGTTTAGGCCTACATGTCAAACTGTAGAAGTAAAAATAAGACTTTGGGTCTTAGTTTATCTTGGTTGTGAATTAGTATTTGAATAATATCCAAAGAGCCCAGTTATTGTTTCGGTACTTTGTTGGTATTTACTTTTCAAAAAGACAGGTGACACATACAGAATGTATACAGATACATTTTGTGAACTGATCACAAAAGACAATATTTTAAGTTTACAATATTCTTCAATTCACATAATTCAAAGCACTTTAAAAACCTTGATTTAATCATGCCTTTAATATTTCAGAAATGTTAAAATGTGGTTCTCAAATGCAGATAAATTAATGCAGACAGCCATGAGTATATTATTAAAATTGTAGGTTTACATTTCCACATTTTTTCAGATCAGAAATTTTTAATTTTTTGTAAGTAGAGAGATCTGTAATAAAACTCTATATAACTTGATAAAAGTCGAACACAGGTCCAGATTGTATGTTGTAATATTCATTGCGGAGTTACAGGTGGTGAATATACATTACTAGCTTGTGGCTGCATCTGTTGATTAAAAAGATGTTCACTGACATTAGGAAAATGATTTTATGTCATTGAGTTCTGACCTCACATTTACTTGAGGCAAAGGTCATGCTCAGCAAATAAAATCATTAAAGTGAAAATCTACCACGAACCTAGATTTACATGTGGTTCCATAGCCCTAATTTTTCAACTGTGTCTGAGGGCATTAAGAGAGTTGAGGCTGCAAAATGTCAGGTGACAAATCTTTCACCTGGCAAAACCTGAGCTGCTCCATTAATAATGGATCGGAAACTGACCTCAGAAAACCATGAACACTGCTCACCCACGCAACCACATAAATATATATTAGTCTAGTTTGTTCTTCCAAGAATCAATCAAAAGTCTTACATTGCTTTGTGGTCAAGTGAGGTGTTTTCTTTTCATAAAGCCTATAATGCATGGAGCTGTTGGTTTTGGCCTTATAGCATGTTGTTTTAAATGAACTGACACAACGAAAGTGACTGACATTAAGGCCAGAAATGTTTCCTTTTCATCAGGACATGACAGTGAGGTATCTGAAATCTGCAGTGACCTTTTAGAGTTGTTTACTAAGGGCAGTTTTATGCCTGTGTTCACACAGTCCAGCAGACACACAGGCATGGATTTGTAGTTGGCTGGACACACACACACACATACACACCAGGCACACACATACACACACAGGGCTTGCTGCCTGGGGCTGGTTTTGGTATAACCCAGGGATTGGCATTTAATCTGTCAGTTCTGCAAGGCATTAGCCTACATTTTGGGGTACGCACAAACACAAACATAGTCAGAGAGAGGGAGAGACAGACCGACAGACAAACTGACACATAGACAGAGAGGGGAGGTAAAGAGAGTGTAGTAGAGTTCAGACGTCCTGATCTGTTTGCCTCAGTGAGCCGAGGGCTGTATGAGAACACACCAAGGATGGCCTGTACATGACCTTGCTTTTAACATGTCTTCATTTGCATAGTTAGACTGTTCTCAACATTTCTGTGCTCTGCTACTAAATATGGTGTTTTGTTGAGTATGATAGGAGGAGATGGTCTGTTATGTTTTATTATTATATGGTTTGTTTTTGTTAAATCTGATTAGATTTATTGTTTTGATTTATTTCATAATACTGCATGCCAGCATGTTTACAGCATAATGGTTTTCACCGTGGCACAACAAACTAACCTCTATATTTCACAGTTGAACAGACTTAGTGATTTCACTTCTGTGTAGTTTAAACAGCATGCACACACTTTAAATAGACTTAATGCAGCAGGTTATTAACACTTTGCCCTGTTCTGCTGGGTTCTACTCTGCCTTGTTCTGTTTTATCTGGTCCTGTAAAGGATAAGGTGAACTGCTTTAAGGTTAATGTGATTCCAGTTTCATACATACATACATACTTCATACAGAAGTATGCTCCTGTGTACTATATGCAACCATGCCATTCCTTGTCTCAGTCTACATTTGTTTGTCTGATATTTTATAAGTTGCTGCCAATGTTAGGGTGAAATCATTTTTACTCAGCTATTCAAGTTTTAACTTTTAAAGTAATTTTCTCCATTAGCTTCTCCAGATGTTGATGGATGCCTGACAGGAACCTTTACCTGGATAATTCACTTTACCACAGTGCTGAAATTCCTCTGTTGGAACCCACTCTATCAAGAGTAGCTACAGCTCTGATCTATCTCACATTAACATGAAACTGTTAACAGAAGTAAATAGTCAGGTCAGTATCTAGCATTCCAGACCCAAGAGATGAAGCCTTTTAAAATCATTTGCCTGCTGTCAGGCTCGATTTTTGTACTTTTGTCTCTGCTTGACCTAAACCATTCAACTACAGCAATACACAGTCAGGCCCAGTGTTGTGTGAGATAACAGTCTAACCTTTCTTAAGCTTATTTATCAGAAAGGGTGATAGGCAAAGCAGGTATCAGAAGGGATGAATGTAATGTGATGAAAGGCTAATAATGTTTAAATCCCAGCTCCTAATGGACTGGACTTTTATCAGCTTCTATCAGCTTTAAAAGACCATGTATTATGTCCTCATTTCCACAGCAGGTGAAAAGTATTTTATACAGCTCTACTAATGGAATGTCAAGTCAGAGGTTGTTATGCTATTATCTGGTCGCCAGCAGGACAGAACATTAATACGGACACAACATACAACAGCAGAAGTGCAGAGGAATATTTGTTCTGTCTGAACAAGCCATTAAAGTTTGGCATTAGCGTCTTAAAATGCTCATCAGAATTATTTATAATAAGTACAACTGATATATGCGCAAGACAGACATAAATCAGTGAAATACTGCCTGTGTCCTGTTTTTAAATATGCCTTGAAGAAATGCACACACACTCATGCCTTTAGATACAGTAAGAAGGTGCCAGTGATGGAGATTATTAGAGGACCAGCCCAGCAGACCCTAGACGAGAACAGTATCTGGCCTGTCTGAAATAATCACAACAACAAAGTCTGAACATCTCTAGGTTTCTTTGGTTCAAATATTCAGTGATGTATTCCATTTTAAATCACATTTGTATGTGCATTTTTGTGTGTGTGTGTGTGTTGCTGAATTGCACTCACAAACAACCTGTCATATCTGCTCTACAAAATGGGTTTGAATGCAGGCCTCAGCACAGTATGGGGCTGTGTGTGTGTGTGTGTGTGTGTGTGTGTGTGTGTGTGTGAAACCGTTTGTGTGTGCGTGCCTAAAATGCATGCTCACAGTTTGGGTCTAAAGGCCAACCAACACCCTCTTCCACCAACTGCATCTTGTTAAACATGCATGCTTTTTGCAATTAATGATGAATGTGGTAGACATTTATGAATCTAGGAAAATGCATATTTATGTCTGTGATAAGGGTTTAGCTTCTTTCTGTCTGAAATACATCCCATTTTGCATTTAAATCTGATAAATACTCTGTGAAGCATCTTAAGCTTCTTAATTGAGGTAAGCTTAAGCCTGCAGAAAAACAAACTGATTTAACTTATTTGTTGTTACTCTGTGTGCATGATTGGTCCCTTAAATAAATGGCTGCGTAGTCACATTGTTGCTGTCCTTACAAGATCTTCCTTAACAGCAATCACAAACAACTCCCGCCTTTCATCCGTTGAGACGGCTGGGCTCTTAAGGCACCCCACTGTGCTCAAGCCTTTTCGCTGATCCTTGATTGTGGATTTAAGCCATAAGAGGCCAAGTTAATATAGGATTTAAGATAGGGGGGGGGCTTTCACCCTTGTGTGTTGCAAGTAACTTCCATAGTTGAATCCCAAGTTAAATTCTGCATTTTGTAAAGGGATTTGGTAGAGGGTTTTTAAAAATTCTTATCCATATCGAAGGACTCGGCGATCATGTTGGCCATTTCAACTTCTATAGGAATGTGACTGAGATAAGGTTAAAAAGAAGGAAATAATATATGGGTAGGAAAAGTAGGAAAGTCAGGTCATCACCTTGTCAATTGTACTGAAGTGGTGTGTCTACTTTAGTCATTTTAAGAGTGGAGGGAAATATCTTAAATCTCAAACCACAATCAAGTCAATCAGATTAAAATTAAAGCCAAATTGTAGGGGCATATGTTTTCTTCCATGGTAGAATTGGTACTGCAGTTTTAGATTAGGGCTTTAAACATTTGTTAAAGGATGAGTCTGGAAATGGGACCAGACATAATTAACTTGGGGAGAGAAAGAGTGTGTGTATGTGGGCAAAAAGTGGAGAGGGTGGAACAATATCCCTGATCTTTTCTTGCTGAAAGACGTTTTTAAGTGATAAAAAGTACAGGGGTTAGTCTGACACAGCTCAAAATGTACTTTTTTGTTGTGGAGTTTTTCTTCCTAATTAGCAAACCTTAAAGGTGCCTGTTCTCACCAACTTGTAAAAATGCAGAGCATGTGAAACATGTGACTGGTTATGTTATTTCTTTGTTGTGTATTTTATGGTCTTTTATATTGTCATTAATATGTACCTGCTCATATATTGCATTTAAAACAGTTGGCTGAACAGTGGTGCAGTGCACCATGAAATAAATAACTGATGTAATATTTATGAGCTGTATCATTATTAAAATGTTAACTGATCAAACCTTTCAGACTTACATTGGACTACAGTATACAGTTGAGAATGACAGAAAAAAACAGAAAGAAGATACCGGAGCACAGTGTGTACATCAGCTCACTATGATATGATAGGATTACCAGTGTTTCGTGTTAACTGTTTTCTTTCCTTCTAGCAAATCAGTCTCAATGTTATGTGAGCTTTAAAGGAATGAAGGGGTGCTAAATCCCTCAGTGGGGGGTTTGATAGACTTGTCACGCGATTCTTACACTTCTCAGGAAACACTGATGTCTTATTAAGAGATGAGGGTGCCACTGTCACTCGAATTGAACAGCTGGAAAATGATAGAAGAGGCTTTACATTTCAAAAGGCAGCGACTGTAGGATACTTGAATAATGATTCCAGACTTTGTTGTTTATGTATAACATTTTTGTTTTGCATAAAACCTGTGTAGTGCTAGGTTGTTTTCGGTGGTAGTTTGTTTGCACTGACTTGTAGCAATAGGAATACAGCTATCCATCTTCCTAGTAAAGAGATGAACACTGAACCAGTACCACTTGAAATCTTACTCTTTTACCACCAAATGGGGAAAAAAAAAAACCCAACCACTGACTGATACAACACTGTCATCAGTCTGTCATACAAAACGTCCAGGCTGCTAATTGGAAGAGTTGTCAATAATACTGTTAGTCAGTAAGGCTGAATCACACAGATTTGTGTCACCAGCAAGATAATTCAAGTCACAGCGATGCATTATACCCATGGGCAGCTAGATAACACCAACAATGTTGTATTAGCCATCAGTGACTGACTTGGACTGTACATGTGTGGTACGGTATGTGACAAGGACAAAGACAGGTAATTTAGACAGAGGTAAAAGCAAAAGATAGAGTGAAGCAGCAGGGCAGGAATGCAAGATTGAAAGACAATGTCAGCTGTCAGCTGTAATAAGAAAATGTTGAAATATGTTGAGATGGTGGGTCTCTGTAGGAAGCTGACAAGGTGATGGTGTTTTTATTTGGACTATAAATTATGTTTTATTCCTGAGAGAGACCTGAACATTAGTGAGTGATGGTGGTTGTAATGCTCATTATGTTGTTTGATAAATCTACAGTGACCCTTTTGAAAGGTCATGTTGAAGAGGTCAGAGGTCACTTAAAAGGTTTTGGAGGCCATGCTCTCCTCAGCTTGTGATGAATCACCCGGCTGTGTCTGTAGGGCTTTCTACATGGGTGTGTGTGTGTGTGTGTGTGTGTGTGTAGTTCATTGATCAGGGAGACTTTGTGTATAGTCCATATGTCATCATCTGTGTTTGAAGTCATACAGTGTTCATATCGGGCTTTGTTTTTGTTAGGCTAGGTTGTGTATGTAGGGATGATTTATGATATTTACTATATTTGCTGTTGGTGATTTAAAGGTAATTCTGATCACAGTAATGCCAGAGTAATGCAATTTTGTGATAGCGTGTGTATTTTATAGAATATGTGCTACTGTTGCCTCAATGTAGTATTTCACTTATTTCTGTCTCTTCTGTTTTTCTCTCTCTATGTATTTTTGGGGTATTTGAATGCTTCAAAGACACATTCACAGATTATAACAGTGAGTTTCAGGCGTGCATAGTGCTCAGATAATATGAGCTGAATCAAGTGGGCGTTCCTGATCAATAGCACGAAAAGCTCCATTTGGTAGGAAGTTATTTCCCATGATAACCCCCTGCATCTGTGCCTGTGTGCCTGTGTGAGTGTATGTTTTCCCCTTCAGGCATGCGGGAGGCCAGATCTTAGCCTCCCCGGACCCTTCCTGCAACTATAGTGACAGGAGAGAAATGGAGACGGACACACACACACACATGCACCCTTGGGCTTGATTAAATTCAGAAATTCCCACCTCATTGCTTTAACACCTGCTTTGCTCGTTCCTGTCTCATTGCTCAGTTCAGTCTTCAACCATTAACATTTATTTATCCTCATTACCTAATTTCTTGAGTAACTCCAACATGCCTACAGTATATGTGTGTGGTTGTAGGACACGAGGAATGAAATGAAACCACCTGTCGGCCAAAAGATGGTTAATATTTTCTGGAGGTTCAAGTTTCTTTGCTCTGCTCCATTTTAGCCCCTCTGTAAACTGTGAGAGTAAGTGAGGCAGTACTGGTACTGTGCTGGCTATTGGAAAAATTAGTTGATTGCCTGTAATGGATTGGACATCAACAATCTGTCCTTATTAATGGTATGGAAAGGTAGAAAAAAGATTTAGGGGGGGTGTAGGAGATATGCAGTCACACATGAGATGAGAGAGAAATGCATAGAGATACAGAGATGATGAAACAGGAAGTCACAGAGTTGGTCATTGTCAGGCCAGCAAAACTAATCACAGATAATGGAATATCACACATGTTTGTTTCCATATTTAGTAATTGCTATACAGTGTTAGGTTTCAGTCACCTATAAGTTTGTATTGTATTGAGGTTGTATCCTCTTCCACGGAAACTGCCATGCTTCTACACTAAGTCAGAACAGACATACTAACCACTGGCCTAGTAGGGCCTTTCACACATTTTGTGGTGGGATCAGTTTTTAACAACCAGAGACAAGCCATAACAAGCCAATAAATATTTCTCAATAGCAGTGTGTGAGGAGTGTCTGTAAGCAAAAATGACACTTGGATAACCGAATAACATGATATTTGACATAACAACTATTCATCATTTATCATATATTGAAAGGTGCATAAGTTGCAGACATGCATTAAAATAATTGCGCTGTCAAACCCAACATAATCTACATGACTTAGAAAGTAATCATTATTGTTTTTTTTTATTGTCATAAACTTGATGTGATCGGATGAATAACTGATGCACAACAAGTGACAAAGCTACGCAAAGATAAATTTTTCACAATGACACATTATACAATATGGCTAAAATAGTATATTTTTTTAGAAATGTGCAATGAATGCCTCTTTTTTTTAAAAGCAAAGCTTCCACTAGGAAACACTGCGCTGTACACTCACACACGCAGTGACGTTGTTAAATTTGACACCGTGTGTTGGTGCACCCTTAGCATGAAACAAATTTAATGCAAAACTGATGACCTTGAAGCCTTGGCAACACTGTTCTCCAATGTTACAGCAATCAGGCACGTAAAATTGAATTAGCAGCTAAAGAGATAACGTGAGATAGATGAAGACCAATTGCAGTTGGCAGAGAGGAAAAGAGAGGAAGAAGTAAGAAAAGAGATAAAAAAGATGGATGAAATGTTGCAGTAAACGAGAGTGCGGTTATTTTGCTCCCAATTAATGAAAGCAGAGGACCCACCAGAGTCATTTCTACTCTAGTTTAATTGAGTTTAGTTATTTCAAGCAAGTAACATATTCCTCATGTGGGAGTAGTTAAAGAGGCAGTGAATGAGCAAGAGGGCAGAGAGAGTGGTGGATGTTGATGTTTTTTTCAGGTGCTCTGGCTAGCTCCTGCAGGTAATTTTTCTCCCAGCGGGTGATGACAGACTTTCACAAGGTCACACCATTACCTCTCTCTGTCTATCATTCTCTCTCTCACTTATCTTCATTTTTGCACCCTCACTCAAGCCCCAGTTTGAGCGTTTCCAAACTTCCCACCTTATTGTTTTGTTTCCATAACTAAAACACTGTTCAGCATTTCATTACATGCAAACAAAAACATTCAGCAGCTGCAGTCTGACAGCTATTGTGTGATTGTATATTATTATATTGTATCTCGTTGTTTTTACAAAATGAACAGCCTTGTCACAGTAGTTACAGCATGTGATGATGTCTGTAGAACAAAATCAGCGCCGTCACTGTGCTCTCAGTTTGTTAAAGCACAAGGGTATCATGTTGCTACATAGGCCACACGTGTAATTTTTTAAGCAGTGATTTAAAGGCTTTATACATAATTCACTGTAATCTGATTTAGAAGAGGACTGTGAATCTCATTAACACCTCATTAGCGAGAGGATGATTGGAAGGAAGAAAAAGATTGTGAGACAGACGGAAATGAAGGGAGTGAATCTCAGCTCAGTCTTGTTACCTAAATTAGCTAATGTTGAAAGAACTCGGATGATGTCTATTTCTTAATGTGATTTTTGTACTTTTCAGCTTGGAAAAAGAAACTTTTTGCTGCACATTTAGATCGACACATTGATTGATCAAGTCTCAATGTGTGACTCTGGATTAATGGCTGTGTGTTAGGGCATTTCTAAACAAAATCCAAGCATTCTGAAACTGAAGCAATTAATGGATTAATTGCATAGTTGTTCAAAAACATTTATGAAAATTTAGATGATCAGTTAAGCTGTTTAATCAAGCAAAACTGCCACATTTTCTGCTTCTAGCATCTCAAATCCTTTTAAATATCTTTTGAGTTTTTGATCAGACATGAGACATTTAAGGAGAACCTTTCACTATATGATTACAAATTAATTGCTAATAAAAAAAAATAAAAAAAAAGCATCTCATGAGTAAAACTTTGTCAAAGTTGAATGTTTGAGTGTCATGGCATTTAGTTAACATGTACAATGTATCTATATTGGTGAATGCATTGGATTGGGGTTTTGGTCTGACAATGAATGTGGGGAAATGTCAGTGTGAGATGTTAGCTGATCTGACAGATGGCAAATGGAGAGTACTTCAGTGACCTTCTGTGCACCTGTACTGACGCAAGCACGCGAGTTGTGTTTCCACTGTATGATACGGCTTAGCTCTACTCAGCTTGACTCACTTGGTACCAGGTAACTTTTCTCGATTTTGTTTTCCACGTGTAACTGCGATGACATCATCTTTAATGTGACACAAACGCATTAATAATAAAGGATGACATCAAAGTGATGGCTTTGTCACAGAAAGGAGACAAAGTTTGTTTCTGAAAAGGACTGCTGAACAAAAATCAGCAAATCCTAGGTCAGAGCTCAGATGACGAGACAAATCAGTAGTCTGCAGTGTTTTCTTCTTTTATTATTGGCTCAGCTCACTTGGAACCTCAACTGAGGTGATGCCAACAAACTACCAGGTGCTATCCACAACGTTTGACAATGGGAAAGCAAAAAAAGAGTGAGCTGAGGCGTACCATGCAGTGGATACATGATACATACACAACACCTGCTGCTCCATACCCTTCTGCTTGTCTCTTTCTTTCCCTCTCTCTCCCACTTTCTCTTAATCTTAGGCAAACTGCGTCAGCAACTTGAAAGACAAGAACAGTAATGCTAGAGTATCTCTTTTACTCCTTTTATTAGTATCCTACTAGCTCTGTTTTCAAGTTTGGGCTTGGTCATATTTGTCTTTGAACTAGTTTCATTCACTTGTCCTTTGAAATGAGGGAGGCCATAATATACTAATTCTGTGTGTGTGTGTGTGTGTGCATAACAGCCAGCATACCAGCTGCCATGTTCTCTATCAAGTATCTGTAGTTACACAGAGAGGGATTTGACACTGAACCAAACCCTGTGCCACTGAAACAGGATCAGCCTGGATCTATTCACCAACAGACAAATGCACTGTGGACTCAACAAACTTGGGCATTGACACAAATGATATGAATGCATATTCACCACGCACTCGCACACAGGTTGACCCACACAATGTAGAAATCCCTTAACGTCTGTTTCAACATGCTGTTGTTACACGCCTAATAATTTATTTATAATGCTCAGTTGTAAAAAAAAGAAAAAGGGCAACTTCAGGAAAGAGGTGTCTGTCTCCTGAGGAGCACCTGTAAGCTTTTGGCATTTTCCCTGTTGAGCTGTGAAGCTTGTTTTTTGAACTGAATATCCCAGAGGCTTTTTCAGCTGGTGTTAGCTAAATAGGCACTGACCTGGAAATTACTTAGCTACTGAGATACTTGATACCGGCTGCAAGTTATAAAAGATGACATCCTCCCCCCTCTGAATGACTGTGTTCGCTCTCCATGCACCTTCAGGGTGACAAGTGACAGCAGAATTATTTGAGTAACTTTGTAGTAACACATACACACTGACAAAGATGCAAACACTCTTTCAAGTCTCTCTCAATGGCTGTCACGTCCAGATTCCATATGTATGGAGATATAAGTATAGAGACGGGCTTGATATACATTAAGTCATGCAAGATGACAGTAAGAAGTTTTGACCTTTGCATGCATTATGCTTAAACCCTGAGGGGAAATTTGATAAGTGATGCACACAGTGGAAGAGAAGGGATAAGAGTAGAAAACCAATGACAGCATGAAAGGTTGGTCAACTTTGAGAGAGAGAGAAAGATAAAGGAGAAAGAGAGAAACAAAATTCAGTGGCATAAGGATGAAAGAGGTCACGTTTGGTTGGAAGTTTACAGTAGAAACAAACTAGTAAATGTGTATTTGAGTTTGTGTATGTATTATGTATATGTACTAATATGTTGTTATCTTTGTATCAGCAGTGTCTCTGTGGGTGTGTACATGCAGTATGTGCCTTGAAGATGTTATCAAAGCATCTTGCACTTCATTTAGGAGGGCTTGTTTCTAATTTTACTTCATCAGCAGATGGACAGCCAAGTAGCCGAGTAGCCAAGAAGCAATTTCACCAAACAGTATTTGGAGTGACACAAGCCCAAGGCTTACAACTTGGTTATAGGTACATATATATGCAAAGAATGATAGATGCACGGAAACATACACAGCAAGATGCCAACCTCTGTAAGGCATAGGGTTGGTGGGTCGGTGCCTTAATACACCCGGGGCAGTCCTTAACCTCTGAGGTGCTGTAAACAAACAGACAGATAGCTGGATATGGAAGGAAAGAATATTGCTCTGGGGAATCAGGCCACATGTGACATGTAAGCGACTGTGCATCCCCTGGCTGCCTGAATATCACTGTGGTTTAGCAGTGACTTGTGATTAAATTGTTGTGCCCTTATGTATGTCTGGTTGTGTGTTCCTGTCAGATAAGGTATCACTGCCTTCTGTGTGTGTCATCTATGCACATGTTGTCAACGTTATGTAGTATAGTTTTTATCCAGTGTAAAAACTATACTACTACATGTGTGTCAATGTGTATTCAAAGTAACTCTGAATGTTTAGATATAAAAAAAAAAAAAACAGTGTGCATGGAACAAGTTTGCTGTTGTAGCGCTTGTGTGGTCGGCGTGCTTGTAGTCAGGACAGGACTTGGATTCACAAATTTGGGACTTGGGCAGATGACAAAATATGGACCCATATTCATATGGACCCTTTCCTCCTAAGTCTTAATTCTCCTATGCACTACAACATTTACACTGCAAATACATGTTGAGCATTTGATTAGCTTAAAAACAAAAAGCAGCCATTAAATGAAAACTACATGTAATTAAAATACTGACAAAGCATGACTGTCTGTATTACTAGCAGTATAATAAGTTTTCAATAAGATGAATTATCATTCAGTTTTACTTGAATTTACTGGTATTGGACGGCTGAAGAGACGCACAGTTTAATTGCTGTATTGCTGTGTGGGGTGAATCACATAAAAAAAAAAAGCATTTAGATCAAATGATGCACAACCCCACTGTTTCATCATCTTTCAAAATTTCGTTCTTCTGATACATTTGAGCTTTCTCTTTCTGCAGCTGGCTATGAGATGAGCCTCTTGTATTTGCACTCTCAATGCTGTCAAAACATTTATCTGTAATTGCCAACAGAACCTCCATAATTCTTGACCGGAAAAGAGGCTGAAGGCATGGAGAAAAACACCTGAACACAAATTGCAGAGATGTCGATTCACACAAGACTAATATAGTCACATGACCTCTGTGTTTGCTGGAATATAGCAGGTAATTTTTCACTGGATAAAGATCACACATGACCTCCTCAGTTATTACATTAATTACTTTATTATTTAAGATGCATATAAGGTTATACCGCTTACTTTGCTGATTCTGGTGGCATCAATAATACATTGGCTGTAGTGCACATAGTGTTAAAGAAGCCATTAAATATGATTTCTTTTGTTGTTAGTATATTTTAATCTTAGTGTGGTTTATACAGAAACTGGAGGGTCAGTTTTCAAATAAAAACTAAGGTCCATTTTGATCTAACATATAAATGACTTTAGTAGTCAGATGTAATAAAACATTTTATGGGTGTTGTATAACATAGAACCTGGATCTTTACTGAACATGGTCTTTACTGATTGAATATGTGAAAAGGAGAGTGACACGTGGTTTAACAAGAGGCTGAGGCGGCTTTATTCATCCCCAACTAGAAAAATATTCACCATCCTTCTAACGAGCCAAATGTATTTTAAAAATCACCTCCTCATTCTGTAAAGCCTTTTTTTTCTTCCAACAATTCACCCCCGCCCTCTCTTCTCTTTTCTAATGGTAATGAACCCTGCCTTGAACCTTCCTTTTAATTGGTGTCGACTGTGTGGAGGGAAAAAAAAAAATCTTTTTTTAAACATTCCATAAATTCATTTTTACCAAGTAAGGGGGGCCTGCATAGCAATTTATTCAGACAGTTGGCTTTGTGCACGATGTATCCTTGGCTTTTAAAGGAATGTTATTTAGAATAAATAATGCACTGTGGTTAAATGAAGAGGCCTTTTAGGGGGACTGATGAGCCACCGTGGAGCTACTTCAGGCTGCACAGGAGAGAAGATATCAGCCAGGGAAATTAACAGGCTAAATAGATCCTTAGACTTTTTAGCTCTATAATGAGACTCCCATAGTCTACATAGTCCCCCAATGTGTGTACTGCATATTCACATCCATATCTGCTTTCACATGCATGCTCACATAGCATAAATAACTCACAGTCCCCCAATTCACAGAGACAGATGTGTAAAATACAGTACATATACGCAATTCAATACGCAAGCATGCAGGTACAAAGAAACACTATAATGAAATACTCAAATTTAAAAAAATGTGTACAAACATACACATTTCACTTAATTTTCACAGTATTGAAATATCTCACAACTTTTTAATGAAAGGATTTATAACAGCTGGAAGGAGAGTGAGCCAGGAAACAATGGGATTGCAATCTGTTACATTAATATAAGAAAATAAATATTGTAGCGAAGCTAAAGTGTCGTAATTCCTACATTCTGCAGGAGTTAGAACAACTATGGATTTCAATTGCTGACCATTTATGAGCCATGTTGGCCGATAAATGTCCGATATGATAGCAGTATTAAGGAATCTGTCCTAGAATACCTTGGAAATGGCTTTTTTAACAAAGTGCTTAATTCTTCAGAATTCAATTAAACCACATAACACTGTCTTTGTTCATCAAATTAATCTTACATAGAAATTGCACAGTTTTCAGAAATCATTTAGCATTTCCTTTTTCAAAATTCCATCACTGTCTCTCCCTCTCTGACTCATTGGCTCCTCTCCTTTTCTTCTTGATGAGCCCATTAACAAAACTGAATATGCCAGGGAAATATAAATTGAATCCATCATGGCTGGAAATAGACTTTTATACTAATTGACTTTTGACTGCTCTGTTTTATATCAACTCCTGACTCCCCGTAACTAGCCAGTGGAGACCAAAAGTGATCACCAACTGCTAGGCTTAAAACAAACCTCACCTGGTCAGTTGAAGGCCATATTGTCATGGATTAAAGTTCTCGGACGCTACGACTTATTTCCGTCATTTAGAATGTGTAGATGTAGATCCGAGGAGAAAAGAAATATGTGCAGGGGTGATGTTTTTATTGGCAGAATGTCACGCTGTAGAGCCAAAGGTATTGTTTACACCAGGGTGGGATCTAAACACGGAGCATCTGCGCTAAAGTTTAGCTGCTTAGCAGAGCCATTTCTTGCTATATGCAGATTATGCGGATGCACAGGGCCCCGCAGCCACCAGGGGGCCCCCAAGCTGCAAGTTCAGCCTCAATATATTTTGTGAGAAGTACCCAGTAAGTAGTTTTATTCATTTAAGTAAGTAAAGTTATTTATTTTTACTGTTTTGGATTGGTGGGGAGAGCGTTTTCATGTTATGTCACCTTGTTTTCAAAGTTAACAATAACAAAACATTTTTCAGGAACTTGCTGCATCTATTGCATTTATTAATGTACTCTAGCCTGTTTTCCTCATAAAATGTAACAGACTGTCGCTTTGCCACAGATCATCTGAAAAGGTTAGGAATCTCTCCCCCAGAGTTTGACAAAATAGGGGCCCCCAAATAGCGTCTTGTATAGGGTCCCCAAACAGCTAGAAACTGCCCTGCAGGTTAGCTAGCATGGACTCGCTTTCATAGCACTATGTCCCCTGTATGTATTCCAATATGGAAGTTTGAAAGGGAATCTTCATATAAGAAAGACTAGACTTCTCTATGACTTTAGACACTTACAAACTTGAGGTACTCACTACCTCTGAGGTAGTCTTTACCTACTAAAACATGGTTGAGGGGAGTTTTGGGGAAATGACCACTTTGCAGGTTAACAATGGATTCTGCTTTGTAATCCCTTGTTGCTAAAACTGTATAATTATTTCATCCTTGTGTTGGCTGGAAATGAAGAATGTTGATTTGCTCAGATTGTTGATGCACTCCAGGTCACTGAGCATGTGCCGTTCCACTTTTCCAAACCCTTGCTTGTAATAATTTATGACCTTGAAACCAATCATGATTGTTTATGCTTGGACTAATTTTGTGTGAATTCATTCAACCAAGAAAGTCCTTTCACCTCTGTCAACCTAGCAAAGGTTGTCTCCATTTCTGGATCAAAATAATCGTACAGATACAAACACAGTGCACACGCACACATGCAATCATGTATACACACAGGCAGACAAATGCATGTATGTCTGCACACTTTCTCAGACGCTTTCAGATTGATTCACATGGAAGCAAAAGGCCTCATGGGGAGTGGCTGTGGCTCTGAATGATAAATGCTTGTATGTGCCCTGTGACCTGACCTGTTTAGTCTGAGGCTACAGCTGCCACACACAACTGCCATTGTTCCAGACACCAGCTATGTGTGTGTTTTTATCTGTTTACATTAAATATATGAGAAAACAAATATCCTCATTTAGGTGGTTTGTTTGCAGCAATCTGCAACAGTCAACATATTATACTGAAACACTGAGCACTTTTGTTCCTTCCTCTTTATGTTTACTAACCTTAATCTGTGTAGTGACTTCCTACTGACATTCTAATAAACACTTTTCTATTTTGGTAAAGAACTCGTGGTTCCCTAAAAAAACTAAACATCTGGTAGATTCTTGATAATGAACATTTTGTTCCATATGTTTGTTTGTGTGCTGTTTCCCGTCTTTAAGTCTTAATCCTGCAGTTATCTCTCCACGGCAGCCTCAGGCTGAGGGCTTGCTCCCATATCATTGTCCCATAATAGCCTCTTCTATAGAAAGTAGGACTTTGCATTAGATATGGGACTCATGGGACATTTCCCAGGTTTCAGGTTTGGGGTTTCCCTCTACATGGTTCAGTCAAGTGCGCTTCTGTAATGCAATTCCCTGCACATATGTGTCTGAATGTTTGTGTGGGCCTTTGTCATTGCTCCTGCTTTTTTATTAGCATTTTCTATATTATGAACCATTCAAGCAGCGAATACAACTCATTTTCAGTAATGCAATATTTATCACACATTCAGCTCATTTTTACAAGACAGATGCCATCCATTTCACAGCACTGGGCAGGTGTGTGAGGCATTTTTCTGAAAGCCTTGCATTTCCTCTTACTTGCCTTTACTAGGCCCATGTTGACAATTGGGCTGCATCCTATCTCTGATATACCCGAAGGCCATGTGAGCTAGCCATAAACTAGCCATGTTATATGTGTATTGATTGGTCAACAGATTGCCTATATCTTGTAAAACACAGCTCTAACATGAATGCCTTTATTAACCATGTTCTAATAAATGTGGAAAACTGAAAGCTACTCCCTCTTTTATGGTTGTGTTTCCAAGTGGTTTGGGGCATGATTATGGTTGTGGTAAACCAGATTAATCTTGATCCTTGTGCTATTATCAAAGCCTTTAAAATGTAGATTGAAAACAAGGTTTCACGAAAGGTAATCAGGCCTTTGCAACTTGTCTTAGGTGCTTAAGATGCCCAAATCTATATTGTCTTTAACATCACTTACCACAACTCACTTTTATAGACCTGCTTTCATGTAATGATCTTGTATTGATTAAATTAGACATTCCCTTTCTTGCCTTTTTTTACCGTTCTACTTTCTTACCTTGCTTTCATTTCCTTTGCTTAGCTGTTTTTCTTTTTTCTTTAAGTTTTTCTCCCATTCAGTGTCTCTTTATGGGCATCAACTCCTGCTATCCTGAAATCCAACAGCAGTTAATGTGTGTGTGTGTGTGTGTGTGTGTGTGTGTGTGTGTGTGTGGTGTGTGTGAGAGATCCCAGGGGATTCTGCAGCTTTACCGCTCAAACCCCTCTTTCATCCCTCAATCACAATCCTCCTTCACAGTCTCCAAGCTCTCGTCCTCCGCCTTCCTTTCTTTTTGAGTCCTGTTGTTGTCCTTCCTCTTCCTCTCCCCACTTGGTGATGAAGATCTTCTTTGTTTTTTTCCTTCCTTTTCTCCACTTTTCACTCCCTTGTTTCTCCTTCCCTCCTGACATATTCAACTCCACAGCACTATTTAGATAAAAAAAAAAAAAAAAAAAAAATATCATCCAAACAAGCTTAATCTGAAGCAGGATGTTGCAATGAAACCAGTTAGTGATATATAAACTCCATATTCAGTTAGATAGACATTGGAGTTATCAGTCAGCCACAGTAAGGTGGTTGTTAGACCACAAAGTCATCTTTACTCAAGGTGACTGTTTAAACTGTCAATGAACATACAGTTGGCATGGTGGGATTTAAACACTTTACTGACTCTCCCACTCCTTCATCCATCATGTTTTCCTGCCTTTTATCTCTTCAAACCATCAGCTATTTCCTGTTTTACACTCACCTTTGTCATTTCCTCCTCTCTCTACTTTTTATATGTTTATAAAGATGTTCTTTTGACAGTTTTCTGTCAATCACTCATATCCTCTCCTTCCTCTCTCGCAGCTCCATATCCTCGAGGCCCCTGCTCTCGTATATTAACAGCTTTCATTTAGTTTATTTGTCTGCAGTCAGATCCCATAGGCTCAGAGTGAGCTGCTATTTTATTTATACTGTTTGTATTTTGACTGGTGTTTTTAGTAAACTTCGCCAGTACACTTATTCACAAACGAAAGGCTGGAAATGTGTTTTCTCCACATTCATTCGGACCGAGCTGTCACTCAGTGATGGAGATGCATCTCCTGCTGTTAGGGAGAAAAACACACACAGGAAAACAATCCAAATAAGCATATATTATATTCCCCTCAGTAGATCAAAAGTAAGTAAGTTAAAGTATTGTAATGGATTGTAATAGCCTTTGTGGAATTAAAATCTGCACAGCGACAACCCAGAGACTGAATTGTTGTATAAGTAAGAGAAGTTTGTGGAAGTGGAAAATATGTGAAGTGGAAGATTAAATACATTTAGTCTCTCTCTCATTCACTCGCGTTATCACACACACACACACACACACACACACACACACACACACACACACACACACACACACACACACACACTCATGCACACACCAGCTCACATCTTAATTACTGAGGCTTGATGGGTACTTAACCTTGCCCCTTGCTGCTTATGCTAATGCAGAGAGGTCAGGAGTGTGCTGATTGGCTGGCTTGCTGTCAACTCAGCCAGAAAACTGTCGGAGTGCAGATGAGAGGATGAGGGAGGAGAGGAGACTGAGGGGCAAGGGCAGCGGAAATATGGGAAAAAGGAAAATGTTGGGATGTAATGAAAATACGTTTCTATATGAAATTTGAATGCACTCTTAAAAAAAAGAAAATAAATTAAGTTGAGCAAAATCACAAGTTGGTATTTTAACATTTTTCTTAACAGGATGGGTCATAGAAATAGGTCATTGTGAAGCACGCAGAGCTAATCCCAATGTAGATATGTACATCTGAGTTACACAACCTTTCCTCACTGCTCTTACCAGTATGACCTCATCCTTTAAGCAACATGTTTGTTAAGGAGCATATGGCTAGCTCTGTGTGTGTGTGTAATGAGCTCATCCTCTTCCCCCCCTATGTAGCTATCTGTATAGGGCTGAGGGTGTTTAGCAGCAGGGAGAGTCATTGAGAGGACACATAGACTTGCACATGCAGTTCACAGCTGCTAGCCTGTTTTGGATGTTTCTGGACCAAAAATGAAAAAAAAAAACAAAACAACATTTGCTTCGATAGCTACGGTTAGATTAGTTTCTTTGCCTTAGATGTTTGTTCTGTTTTCTACACAACTTAAAAGTGTTTCCTTTAACACAGTGACAACAATAATCAGGAGTAATGCATAACATAAAGATATCAACTTTACTAAAACTCTACTTAATGACAATAGCATTAGAGATGTTCCGATACCATTTTTTCCCTCCCAATACCGATTCCGATACTTGTGCTGTGGGTATGGGCCGATACCGAGTACCGATCCGACACCAGTATGCTATAAAAAAAAATATCATACTACGCCTGCTTGACTGTGATATGATTATCATTGTGGTAAGGCCTGGCTCAGGTTAAACCCTTTGTAAAACATGAATAAATACAGCAAATTCAAGCCATTGATTTTTAAATTTATTTTTATATAGAACAGTATAAAAAACAGTAGAGCAACCTAAATAAATAAATCTAGAATATATATATATATATATCTATATCGCAGTATATATATATATATATATATATATATATAAATATATATACATATACACCATGTCATATGTATATATATATGTATATATATATATATATATATATATATATATATATATATATATATATATATATATATATATATTATATATACTGCCATACCGCCAACATGATAGTTGCTAGTGCTAGTTAGCTGCTAGTTAGCTTAGCTCCAAGCCTCGCGTCAACTCGTCCCTCTAAAACAGCAGGCTGCAGGTTGCAGCACAGCGCCACTGTTTTAAGAGCGGCGAAGAAGAACTGTGCCAGAGCTTAACGGAGCTAACCAGTAAATAGATTACTAATTCAATAAATTACGTGGTATCGGATCGGTGCCTGGACTCCAGTAGTCGCCGATACCGATGCCAGTATTTTCGGCAGTATCGGAGCAATTTCCGATACTGGTATCGGAATCGGAACAACTCTAAATAGCATGAGACAAAGGAAATGTATCATTAATAACATTGACATCTTTTTTTGTGAGGAATCTGTGGCAGTTGTGAGAACATCAGTATTGTGGCCCATTTATATGATGATGTCACTACATTTCGGTTGCAATCATGTAAATGACACTTAAGAAGACTGCCACAATCTACAAAGGAAGGGACTTTCTTTAACTTCAAGTTTTGTTGCAAGAAAGTTGAAGATGCCCCTATATAGGTCACACAGTGTGGTACATCTTAATGCCTAGAGTTATTTTAATGTCATATTTGCAGCAAGGGGCTTCTCCAAGTCGACCTGATCAATTCAGTTGGACATTTAGTCTGGTCTAATTTGACTGATTCACTGTGTCCACTCAGCTGTTAAAAACCAGTATGTACAGCACGGCCCTCACTACCATATATACACACAGCACAGAGGTCATACATGTATGCATAGACTACTGTAGGCTTTTGCTATAGCCATCCATGACCATTAGTATGGGTACGTACAGTATGTTCAGAGCATGTGGGTGTTTGGACCCTGTGTGTGGGTGCGTGTGTGTGGTCTCGAGGCTATGGAGAGCAGTAATGCAGAGTTGACAGGGGGCTGTAGAGATTTAGGGCAAGGTGCCAAGGAAGCCAAGGAAACACGTGTTCACGCGCGCACACACACACACACACCTCATTCTCTGATCTCAGGGGGCATCTGGTCTGGTCCGGGTCACTGCCAGCGAGCACTCGGTCGTGCTCGCAAGTATCACCACGGCAACTGCATCGCATAATCCCATTCCATCTTATCCCATCCACGAACTGTGTGTGATGTGATTGGCCTGTTCCCCCTGGGGCGTCGAGGCGACGGCTCAGGCGTTGTCTGCTTACTCTCTGTGTCAGCTATGGCTCTGAGTCTGTGGGCGGGGAGCGACTAGCGCATTAAAAGGAACGTTTGGTGCATTTTGGCAGGAGACGATGTGAATTATGCAGACGCACCCCTACTGTGTGTGTGTGTGTGTGTGTGTGTGTGTGTGTTTGAGTCCGTGTGTGCAGTGATGCCAGTGTGAATCCTTCATGAGGAACCATGTGGGGAGAACAAGTTACTCTGAACAGACAATATCCCTTTTTTTGTCTTACTCTGTCTCATTTCACCCAGTCTTTAAAGTTTACATCTCTCCACCTTTTATTATGGACTAGCATTGTGATATTGTACTGCTGCATCCCTCCCTGCTTCTGTCTGTTTTCAAGCCAGTCATAGGGGCATATATTTTATTTGTTACCTTTTATAATTAAGGTTATAAGTAAGTGCATAAAACCAGTGAATTCATATGCACAGTAGAAATGTGCAGTTGTAAAGATAAATAGAAGTTTAGTTTGTCTGAATGTGATGTCAAAACAGTTTTGTATGTGATGAGGCATCATATCCAAGAGGATTTCTTCTTTCGTCATGTTTGATCTTTTTTGGCATTTTAAGTAATTTGCTGTTAGCTGCTCAACATCTGTATGCCAATATAGAGTTAGATTGAGAAGTGGCGATGAGAAGAGTCTAAAATAACCCTGAATAATACAAACAGCTCTGAATAATCAAAATAATCATAAAGACATTTTCATTTGTGCCTTCATCTCCCTTCACTTCATTCCTCCACTCATCTCTCACCGACTTCAGCTTTCTTCTATCCCTCCCTTCCTCATTCACATGACAACATAAGCTGGCTTTGAATTGAGTTGTCTACCTTCACCTTTCTCTCCCTCTCCTGACTCTGCACCCCCTCCACCTCCATCACTACCTTTCTTTGTTTTGCTGAAGAATACAAACATGGTCTGAATTAAAACAAAACTGACAGTTTGCATCCAGTTTCATCGCTCCTCCTCTGTCCTCCACCCATGATTCCTCCTTCACATACATGCCCCCCTTCCTGTTCCATCCCTCCCTCCCTCCCTCCCTCCCTCTCCTGCTCCAGCTGTCAGGAGGCTTCATTATTAAAGATTCATGCCGGAGTCTGGGCAGCTCTTCCAAAAGCTTTTGTCAGACAGACCGAGTGTCTCAAGTCTCACTGTCACTAACTGGAGGTGACATAAAAAATCACATAGATCCACATGCACATGGAAACACATAGCTGAACACACACACACCCTCCTTGTGGTCTGTGCCACTATCTTACTATCTGTCCAGTCCTTATTAATTGAAATCATCTTGAAAATAGGATTCTTGGTGCTAGTTTTCATTTCTAAGAATAACTCATTGTATGACATCTTCTCGGTGTTTACTCAGTTCATATCGTGCCTAACTGTTCATGAATGTTTGACATTCACCCTGATGTTATAAATCCAACCCAGTTTTGGCTAGGCTGTGGTTTTTGTCCTGGTGACCTGTTTTGTCAGATAAATAATGTCTTCTGTCATGTTTTACTGTTTATTTTATCAGACAAGGGCTCCACTGTATCACCATCATACTTGTCAAAGTAGTCTGCCATTTTTTTCTTTCACTCTTTTTCCTTTCCACATGCACACATAAGGGTGTACATAATGTATTGTATTATAATCAAACAGTATAGCAGATCCTTTTGTCTGGCTCCAGAGGATTAAAGAGCCAGAATTATGATGCACAACTAATGTGGACCTCTAATGCTTATATAACGATCAGCTCTTTCCCCAATTCCAGACTTTTCACAGTCTCTCAGTGTCCCAGTGGCAAGCTCACGCTGATACTTGCTGAACTTTGTGTTTATCATAGTTAGTTTTGTCATGTAGTTATGCCATGCCAATGTGCACCAAGGGAATCACCTTGAGGATGGAGTAGCTAACATGCCACCAGGGAAAACAAAACAGTCCTTATATTTGGAAATATTCACAGACAGATAACATGCTGTCTCTTTGTCATACAGACCATTACTGACAATGGGCATTTCTGCTACTTGATGTAAAACCAAATGACCCTGTGCCTTGGGAAACAACACATGTCAGAGTGCAAGCAAATTAATTCTTACAGGCTGACCTTTTATTTTTCACACTTAGCTATATCATTTCCATCAAGACATGTCTATCAAGTAAATGTACATACAGCAATAACACACAACAACATACCTACAAGCATCGTGGAGAAGATTTCCTGCATCTGCAACATCAAAAAACAGTTACCGGCATCCAACCAACTACTCCTATTGTATAGCTGTATAGCTTCAATCTGTTTTAATTGGTTTAATCTTTGCACTGTTCCTGTTGACTGTCAATATTACAGCACACATTTCCCCAACGTATGGGAGCAGCCATGTTCAGCAGGCTAAACAACAAAATTAACACTAAAACAACATAACACATGGCAGAACTTAGAGCTTCCAAGTTTGAAGGGGGGGTCACAGACTGAACAATTCGTTATTACACACACACACACACACACACACACACACGTTGCCATAAAAATTTTTAACCACTTATTGAGAATCTGGTTGGAGGAGAGCAACCAGTCAACCAAATGGCCAGAGGGGGTCAGCCCCATCAGGCCAGCATATCTTCATGAAAAGCCAAGGAAAACACATTTTCAATGACTGTTTGTCTCAGAATAATAAGTTTCATTTTGAAAGCTTTTTGCTTTCCGGTCATTAAATATTGCAATTGGAATGTGTCAGTTTTTTACTCAAGCACACATGGTTGCATAAAGAAGGCTGTAATTTATTTGTCATAAGTGGCAAGTCCAGAACCACCAGAATTTAATGTACCATCGTGTTTTTCACTTGGTTAAATTAAAAGGTTTTGGCTGGAGAGAAAATGCCTAATATCTACTAATATTAATATCCTCTTCTTTTTTGCATTTGTTTGCACAGAAAAGCCCAGGATCAGCAGAAAAAGGTGGTGGTAGCAGGTTGTGTTCCCCAGGCCCAGCCACGGATGGACTACCTCAAAGGACTCAGCATTATTGGGGTATGTATGTATATAAGTTTGTGTATGTTGACTTGTATGAAAGAGGTTATCTGACTAATATGGCGGATGCATTCATACATCATATATCACATGACTGCATGTGTCCCTTTGGGCAACCTTTTTCGAAGTACAGACACACAGATACAGACTGTTTGACCTGTCATTCACCTGGCTGCCAACCTGCTGCGTCTGCTGCTCTATTCTGCCCTCCCTGCCGCGTGGTGGATCAATAGACCTCCACAGGAGACGAGACCAAGAGTACTAACATGAACATGGTGGGAGGTAGATAAGATAGAAGACTATATGATGGAAGGAGGGAGAAAAGTATATGGGAATGTAGGAGCCAGACATAGTTAAAATCCATATGCTCTAACATTAAATCTTCAAGGCCAAAATGATATTTGTCAAAGACCTTTTGAATGGTATTTAAAAGTAAGTATTTAACGTTTACACAGTAGTACTTGGTAGAGACACATTTTGTTCCAATAACAGCCAATAACCCCTGATCTGAAATTTGACTTGGCCATGGTAGAGCATTTACCTTTTTTTTTGTTAAACCACTGCTGTGTTGCGTTGGCCTCATGCTTGGGGTCATTGTCCTGCTGAAGGTGAACTTTCTCCCAAGTTTAAGGTTCTCTCGCAGTATCTCACTCCATCCATTCTTCCTTCAATTCTGACATGATGCCCAGTCCCAGCTGAGGAGAAGCATCTCTGCAACATGATATTGCCACCACCATACTTCACTGTGGGGATGGTGTTTTTGGAGGAATGTGCAGTGTTTACACCCACAGTGCTTTGGATTTTGGCCAAAAGCTCAATGGACCTCAACACATTGTCCCATATCTTAGCCTGGTCACTTTCATGTGTTCTGGCAAACTTCAGATGTGCTTTGATGTGTTTTTTCTCGGGTAATAGCTTATTTCTAACTATACAGACCAGTTTTATGAAAAGCTCTTGATATGGTTGACTGGTGCATGTTCACTCCACTCTTGGTCACTACACTTTGTAGCCTCTTTAAAGTGATTGTTAGATTGTTAGTGGCTTCATTTGGAATTCTCTTCTACATTTTGAGGGATGGCCTTGTCTAGGCAGTGCCAGGATTGTGTGATGCAGTTTCTATTTCCTCACTATTGATCCAGTAGTGCTCACTGGCATATGATTTTATTTTGTCACCTGCTCTTTGGTCTTCATGTTCAGTTTTCAATTTGCCTTGCAGTGTTTGAACTGTCTACTGTAGCACAAGAGAGTGATTTTGGCTTTTGGTTATTTTGGATAAAGCTTTTCCATTCAAAACCCTGTGGTGCTGGTATGAATAGACTGCATAGAAAACTATAGTATGGAACAATAATTTCATTTTCTGTCTGTTTTACCTCATTAATCACAGAATGTCACTAAAAAGATTAGAAGGTTACCACTATTTAAATCATTGCTGTTTTTAATTAGTTAGTTAGGTGATTTCCTGTCTGCTGTCTAGGCCTCTGTAAAATGACCAAGTCTTTAAGTTTTATTGAAACTGCTTTCCTGCTTTTCTTGGGAGTATTATTATCAGTTCAGTCTTGCACGTAAAGAGGTAAACAAAACTACCTTGGATACTCCATAAATACTGTTGTTAAAACATTCCTTGTAGTTGAACAATGTGTAATACAAGCATGGCTAGAACACATACAAATGAAGACATGTATAAAATGTTTCCTGCATGTCTAAGACAGCACACAATTGGTCAATTTAGCAGTATCACATGCATTCTGTTGTACGCTCTGTGTGTACAAAGGACCAAGCTTTGCCTTCTCAGTCACCACAGAGAACCTTGATCTTAATTTCTCATAATGAATTTCCTTGTGTAAAAACAAACTGCCTTGTTGGAAATTAGTACAATTGAAACAGACTGATACCTGATGTTGATTACTGTCACAATCTTAAAAAATAATGGGTGGGGGTGTCTTGAATATTATGTTAAATGTGCGTTTACCATGCGTAATCTAAGTCAATTTAAGTAAGCATACCACCATGTAACATAATTACGTTCAAATCAAGTGGCACGTATGTATAATATAATTATGTTCAGATAAACAGGGGGGTGTACATAGACATTTAATAGCCTTCAGGGGTGAATCAAAAACATCTGGTAAGTTTATCACTTTCAGTCCTTTCATTGTCATGAGTAGATTGGATTATACAGTGATACACACGCACGCACACACGCATGCACGCACACACGCACACACACACAGCAGTGGATGACTAGGTTCCAAAGAGGTCAAGGAAACACGTGCACACACTGACATGCACACATGGAACTACAAAATGACAGTGACAGTTGGTGGGTTATGCAAATTAAATGCAAATAACCAGTTCTGGATTTGTATATAGTGATTGCACTAACGGCTAGATAAAGGCTGTAGTTAAAAAAAAGAAAAGAAAAAAAGTGTTTCCTATTGAATACATTCAGTTCCGTCAACCTGTGTGTCTGCTTTTATGCATATTTCTGTTGTGTTTTGAAATGGGTTAGGACAGTGTATTGTGTGAAAGGAAGGTACACAGACAGTCACGCAAGTCTACAACGTTCTGCATCTCTGAACTAGACATGTCACATCCTGTATCTGAGACACATTACACACATCCACACACACGTACACAACACTGGTTAGGTAGTCAGAGCAGTACAGTGGGTAAGCAATGTTATAAACATGAGAAGCACACACATCACTCTTCTCAGCATAAATTCTGTCTGTATTCTTTTGGGGAATATTGTGAGTCCAGTTTGTTCGTTTTAGTCCAATTTCTCACAGAGTGCATGAACTTGACATTACTGCTCATTGTAAATGTATAATGTCCTTTCTAATTCAATGTCATAATTTTAGTTTACTCAGGAAAGCCCAGCCCATTCAAACAATCATCCAGGTGAATAAAGCAGGTTTTGATAAGAACCAGAATTAAAAAGTGAGATCAAAATTAATCGTTCAGATGTAAACAACACCCGACCTATACTGTGAGTAGAGACACCTGCTGCTCTGAATGTACCCAGATTGCCTGGCCATTAAAGGTTGTATCTCAGTGTGTAACATGCATGTAACTGCTGCCTGCAAGGCACACTCTGCATCTGTGTGAGTGTGTTTGAAAGAAGGGTTACTCTGGGTAATGAGCCTGGAGGCATTGAGAATGGGTGCCAAGGGCTGAAGCATAGACCTCCAAGAATAGAGAAAGTGAGCGAATTAGAGGTGGAAGCGATGCTGGGAGGTATAAAAGAAGAAATAATGTCAGTGGAAAGTATTTTTTTCATTGCTGAGTACACAGTCTCTCTCACTCTCTTATTCACTGTTCATTGTAAAATTACTGATGTTCTGAGTAGAATATTCTAGCTCTTTTTATTTTCTCCATAAGAGGCTATAGTGCTCTTGCTTAATCATAATTTGATTCTATTTATTCTTACCTGTATAACCATCTTCCTTCCACCCTCCAAGTCCTACCGCCAGACTGTATCTCAGTCAATACACAATATAATTGGTGTTTCAGCCACATAGACACGGAGTGGCATTTAGGAAATCTTTATCACTTAATCCTGGCTGTAAAAAACTTGGTGTGATTGTATCTGTTTAGACTTGTCTGTGTGCATACTGCATATTGCCATTGTGTATATCCACATGCCCACCTTGTTTAAATGTGGATCAGTATATGTGTGTTTGTGGGTTGTCAATATCAGGCGTTTGTTTGACTGTGTGGACTAATCCACGTCAATAAACTTTTCCCATGTGTGTCTGCCTGTATTTCAGGTCCAACAGATTGATCGAGTGGTGGAAGTAGTGGACGAGGCTGTAAAAGGTATTTTAACACACAAAGACACACATCCACACAAAAGCACTCGCTGGAGAAATAAGCATGAATGAATGAATGAATGGGAGTCCTTTCAGAATAGGAAATTAAGTTTTTGAGTTTCAGCTCAGCTAAATGATTCTCAGTAGTCTGTACACTTATTGACAGAATGCAATGACTGATGCTGCACAAGGTAGATGGCAAACTTGATATTATTTTAGGAAAATAAGGTGAGGCTGGCATAGAATACAAGCAGTGGTAACAGCAGATGGCATTGCCTTTATATTTATTATTTGCTTATCACCCTGGTTTTCCAACAGTCTTGAATGAGTTCCCATATATGCTGAACGCTTGTTGGCTGCTTTGCCTTCACTTGCTCTGCAGTCCAACCCATCCCAAACCATCTCAGTTGGGTTTATGTCAGGTGATTGTGGAGAACAGATTCAGCTTTCTTATCCTTCTTTGTCAAATAGCCCTTATGTAGCCTGGTGGTGTGTCCATATGTATACATTTCCACTTCTCCATTCTAATGTCCAGTTTGCTCATTTCCCTTAGTAGCCCTCACTACCTAAGCAACACAACTAATGGTCTCAAATGCATTTTGAAGGCAAGAAATTCCACTAATTATTTCTTAACACGGCATCTGTTAACTGGAAACCATTCCAGGTGACTACCTCAAGAAACTGATTGAAAGAATGCAAAGAGTGTGCAAAGCTGTCATCAAGGCAAAAGGTGACAACTTTGAAGAATCTAAAATATAAAACATATTTTGCTTTGTTTACAATTTTTTGTTTACGTAATTCCACGTCGTATTTACATAGTCTTAATGTCTTCAGTGTACATGTTGACAAACATCAAGAAAAACCATTGAATGAAAATGTGTAGAAACTTTTGACTGCTATTGTATTTTGTACTACTAATCACCATAGCAACAAGTCATTATTCACGTTTGGTTTTGTTGTCTTGCCATTTTATTGCAATTTGTTTGTTTTTTCTTGTGCCATCCAGAAGGTGTTGTCCGTCTGTTTGAATCCATGTGAATGCAGCATAAGAATGACTTAACTGTCAAGAAATAAGCTCATAAACCCATTTCCATAGCAGAGCACATGATCAAATAAAAATGGATTTAAAATGTTTGACTCTCTTACATTAGCATTTTAAAAACATTTGATCCTGAGCATTTACTGTCAGTAATAACTTACCACTAGCAGTAGTGTTAGAAAATTCAAAGTGCAAAGATCTACGGGAGTATGTTGTTTGTATTAAAATTAGATAAGAAGAAGAACAGAGCGAGAATTTTCCTGAAACAAAAATGCATACGAAACTTATTTTTGACATAATTTGTCACTAACATCAATGATTTAGATTGACATTTGATATTTAAAGCAATGCGATCAGTGTTGCTTTCAGATCCTATCTGTCTTACTGTCTGAGGTAGCTGGTTAAATGGTCTTCTCTGTCTGAGAAGCTCACTGACAGTGAGACAGACTCACATGGCAGTGATTAGGTCATCCATTTAAACTGTTAGTGAGCCACTGCACTTAACTGTTTAATGAAGGTCAGACAGAGTTTACAGTGTGAGTGTCCAGTCAAGCTGTCATACACCCCCAGCTGTTCTCTAATAAAGAACAGATGAGTTTACACTCTTGTGTGTGTATGCCAGGGAGTTGACTAGTTTGCACTACAGGCCACACTCTAATGAAGGACAGCTGAACTGAGGCTTAATTTTACAATGTGTCATCAACCCTAAATCGTCCGTCTACACATACACTTGCATTTACACACTGACTTTCATTCCCCCTTTTCTTCTCTATGATTTGCTCATTTTTTTTTCTGTTCTGATGTTTCCTCCATCCTTCGGTTTCCCAGTATCTTTTGATCTCCCTCCCTCCTTTCTTCCTCCCTCCCTCCCTCTGCCTTCTCACTGCCATGTTCAATCTTTTTTGCCCCCTTTCCCTTCTTTTTCCTACCTCCTTCACCCCTTCCATAGAAACTAATTTCCACAGTATCATTACAGTTCTTTATTACCTCGTATAAACTGAGAGCTGTTATTTCAGCTCGGAGGCCTGGGCATAAACCTTTAAGCTAGGGGATTTGCCTTTGGTAATGGCTACTAAAATACTTACTTCAATGAACTGCTAATAGACGCAGTTCTTTGCTGCACCAAAATTGCTTGCAGGTCTGTTTTCCACATGACAAGAGTACTGACATGCTTTTATGAGTTTGGTTGTTGAGGTGTGAGACTGTGTATTCACTTTGGATTCTGGCTCTCTTTAGAACGTCACCCTGTAAGTAGTAAAGTATACTACTGTAAAACCGCATCTACCTAACATAAAGCTCACGTTACTACCTGCTGTAAATGGCATTTTACCTTTTTAGTTATCTCAGGTTGAGTTGCTGAGCATGCACACAGTACTTAACATTTATACAGTCTACACATTACAACTACTGCCCAGTCTCGTTGAGCTTGACACTGTGCAGAATCAATGATTTGGTGGGTAGTGTTGTTACTGTGGTAACAAGCTTGCTTCTTAAAATCAATTATTTTTTTTTTAGCTGTGCCAGATGTTGATTTTCCTGCAAACAACAAACACAGATTTGGTTTTATTTTGTATTCCAAGCCCACTGGCAGATCCATATTTAATTAATGACACCCATGGATACTTATTTTTGCAAGGGCGTCTAGCCACATTTTGTCTCTTAGAGATAATCAACAAACAAAACCATAAGAACAATTGGTTATTTGAAGAGTGAAATACAGAAAAATGTATACAGAAGCACACAGAGGCTAGAAAATACATTTTATTTATGTTTTCATTCAAGGAATGCAGGCTTCAACTGAAGTCTGATCCTTGCACTATTAATAAATACCTGCTGTGCCTCTTTATAGGGCAGTTTTGATGTCTTTGTTTCTTTATTGGACTCCTAATATTGATCTTCTCTCACTGAGATGATAACCTCGGATGATACCATTTCACTTGATATTCTTTTATCTTTTTGAAACAGTTTAGATTTAGTACATGTACGTGACCTAGAAACAGGGCAGAAAAGGTTAGACAGGCTAATGTATCTACTTAGCTACAGATCAGAGTCTATATGGCATCCATATAACCTCATGGTCCTTATTTCACCAGGATAAACAAACTGCATGTATCAGTGCTGAAAAAAATAAGTATAAAGACATGGCTGAATAGAAAGAGACAGTTAGACAGGGGGAAGAGGAAATGAATAGCAGGTACAAAGAGACAAGTTGATACATTCACACATATTTTAAGTAATTTGGAGGTATTCTGATGTTATAATACTGAGTGAGTGAGTTGTCATTGTCAAGCATTAAAGCTTCATGTATGGCTTTTGAAAAGAAGTGCTCTTTAATGCTTGAGCTCTTGAATGCTCTAATTCTACATGCAAAAGCATTGAAGCACAGAGTAGAATTGCTAAGTAATATATTTGATGTGTATCTTAGACATTTGCCATCAAAATTAATTCAACTGACATTTGCCAAGAAAATAAACTGCTTTTTCAAAGACAGTTGTACTTATCTAATAACCTGTTATATTACGATGATAAATGACAAAAATTACACCCCTCCTCTCCTCATCTGCCACCTTTGTCCCTCCTTTCCAATGTACCCCCATCCCCCGATCCTGCCTGGTGCTTTACAATCAAACCAGGGAGCAAAACAAGACCCACCACTTATGAGACATCAGACACAGGTCAACAGGTCAATCTTTTAGCTCCCTAACTCTCTGATCCAACCATCCATCTGGCTATCCTGTACATCTTTCATCTGTGATGTATTTTTTCTATCATCACCCAACCATCCATCCACCATTCCCATCCATCTACCCTCCCTCCTTTTCCCTAGCATGTTATAATGGGTCGCCACGAATGGATAGAAGGATTTATGTCAGTTTGTATTTATGAAGGAGAGAAAAGAACAAAGGAGAGATAGATTGGGAAAAAAAAAAACTGGCAGGGATTGGAGGAAGGTAGTCAGTAACTAGAAAATGTGGTATAGGGTGATGAGTGTGTGTGTGTGTGTGTGTGTGTGTCTGTGTGTGTGTCTGTGTCTGTGTCTATGCAGGGTTCCATCACAGCGGTCGGCCTCTCTAAACTCTGTAATTGGGATGACAAATAGGGCAACGTTCTTCGTTTTTTTTCTTCAGCAACTCAACTTAGCTATTTTATTTTTTGCTTCCCATTCATGGTCCCCTAGGCCCTGAAATTGAATTTGGCTTTGGGCACACTCTCGGAGTGATTCTGTGCTGGTAGTGAGATTATTTCTTGAGTTGCTGGTGGTAGTCACATTGACAGGGGACCTGTGCAGTTTTAAAGGCAAAAAAAAGAAATGAATGAGGAAATGAAAAGGAATGAGAATTTCCAAGTTTCAATCTCATAATTTGGAAAAACATCTGGATATCCAGCATCATACTGGTAATTGCTTCCTCCTGACAAGTCTGTGTGTGCAATTAGGTATTGGTAACTTTATTTTCCCACAGCTAAAACCATGAGAAACCAGTGTTTAATGTTAACAATCTGGAAAGAATTTAAATTTTTAAAAATGTATTTACCACAGTCAGTCTTCACCAACAGGCCTGAGCTAAAGCTGCATTAGTGCCCTGCTTTTTTTGTGACTGTACATTTCCCAATATCCAGCTCCATTTTTGAACCTCAACTTCCAAGCCATTTTGGTTAGGCTCATTCTGTGACACCCTGCCTCTTTGTGCTATGGAAAGAATTAATTGTATATTTTTCTTTCATATCTAGTGTGATTTAGTTATCAAATTGATTTTTTTTTCCAGTTAATTTTTGATAAAGTGACTAATACATCAAAGTTAACTAATTTCTAATACTAAAAAAGGGAATGTCACTTTTTCTATCTAGTGTACATATTTTAGCTGTCGTGATTGATATTTCATTAACTTTCTTCTCTCTCACATAGCACATTTGTTGCATTTACTGATAAAATGTGTAAAGCAGCAGCTGAGGAGCAGGTGGAACTTTCAACTGTTCAAGGAAGTATTAATGTATGGATGACTTTGTTCCATCAGTCAACAGATGGAGCGAGCGTTACAAAGGGAAGAATATTTGCGCATGCATGAATTTTAAATCCGTGTTTCATAACAAAAGGCGGCCACACAAGACAGCTAGCTAAAAGAAGCATGGCCAAACGTGCTCCAAGTCCCAGCTGTTTTCCACGAGGGAAGTTTTCTAATTTCCGTGCTTGTACTGGGATATTACGACCAGTCACGCCTCACCGATTGGCTCTTTGTCCTCCTCTGGGGCAGACTGTCATTTTTATCTACCAATTGATAGCCATGCTTCCTGCCCTGAGCCCACCCTCCCAGGAGACCCATGTAAAGCGGATGAAAACAGGAAGACAATTCCATCCCTCAGCGCCTCCATCTCGCACACCTTCTAGCTGGTAGCCTATTAGATGGTTGGAGAGTACTGCATTCCATTTCTGCACACCAAAGGCTAGACATCATTTGCTTTTAGCTATTAGACTCAGCTATGGATTTTCATTTGCTTCTGTAACACAGTGTGATATCTACAAAGTGATACTAGAGTTTTTACAGTGTGCAGTAGGATCTCAGGGAAATGGCCCTCTTTATTTTGAAGATCCTCCTTTTCTGTCTCCTTTGACCATATCTTTATGGCATTGTGCCAGCTCTGATATGCTGCTCTGCCTGTTCCTGTGTCCTGTTCACGCTAAAAACATACTGAATAGATGAGAGAAGTGTAATGAAGGTTTTTATTTGCCTTTCTAGAGTTTGATAAACCTTTTGAAAGCTGGGTCAATGGTAGCTGACTTTCTATTTGGTGTAATGTTTGTGGTGAAAGGTTTCATGGAAATGTATTTGGGCATGTGAGCGTGTGTTTGAACTGTTTGTTTGAGTTAGTGTGGAAACAGACTTAAGGGAGAGGAAGTGATCCAACCAGCCAAAACCTTTTTTTCTAATATCTCCATCATCTTCTATTTGTATGCCCATGAACAATGTTAATAATCTCTCAGATCTGCATGTTAGTGTGTCACATGTGCAACAAGTGAACTACAGAGAAAAAATGACACTGGCAGTTAATGTTTCAGATTGAAAAGGAATGCGCACTGTAAAGTTTTGTCTTTTTTTTTTTCCCAGGTCACTCAGTTCGCCTGTTGGGTCAGAAGAAAGATGGAGGCCGGAGGCTCGGAGGAGCTAGACTGGACCTGCCCAAGATCAGGAAGAACCCTCTCATAGAAATCATCTCCATTAACACTGGGTAAGACTCAAATGGTGTGTGTGTGTGCTTTCTTTTTGTACAACCACTTAAACAGATCCCATCTGTTCTTCTAATTTTATCAATTTCACATGGTTTGCTTGGGATGTGTGGGTAGTAGGGTGATTGTGCAGGTCCATATAGTGCCAGTTCTTCAAATGTAAAAGAAACATAACAAGTTTGTAGCCTTTTGTCTCTGCCTCCATTGTTTTCCATCACGAAAATAGAAAAAAAAAACATAGTAACATAACCGTTACATAGATTGTTCTCCTTTCTTTGTCACTTTTTTGATCATAGCTGTGATGTTCTATATTGTTCTGTTATGTTGTCTGATAAATCAGTAGAAGTCGGTTTGTTTAAGAATACTTCTGTTGTGTGTGGTTTGGTTATATTATACCAGTAATGCAAGTAAAGGTGATTTCATTGTGTGGATAGTTAGATAAATGTACATATTGTAGATAAATGCTATAGTGCGATGGAGTGCATAGGTAGGATTGACTTCATCTCTTCCATGTGTGTAGATGCACAAGCACAGACATCTACACCCACATTTTTATGGGCTAATTTCATGTTGTTTACAGATCTGTGTGTCTGTACTAACCTGTGCTGTATTCTCAGTGGGCTAGTTAAAAAGGGTTACGACAGACTAATTCCACTGTGCTGGACCCCAACTGATGATAATCCATCAATCATCCTCCTGCATGCCCTCATGCACTAATAGCTTGACTCACAAAGCGAGGAAGTAAATAACTTGTGGACACAGCAGTAGTGTTTGTTAAGACTAGAGTTTTCTCAGTCTAAAGAAATGTTTTTTTGTTCTCTCACTGATTTGTTCAAGTCCTTGTTCAACGCTTGTTAACTAGATATCAAGCAAACAACCTTAAAGTTGTTGACATTACATGAACACCAATACACCATCTCTGTTTGAGCCTGATGTTGTGTACATGTTTGTTACTGTCAGTAAGGGTTTTTTTCAATTAAATGTGATTTCCAACAGTGTCTTTAAACCTTTTGGGTGAATTGCAGCAATATTCTTGTCCGTGTAACATAGTGACCCACCAACAAGAAGACTGTGACCTGTTTCATGTCCTGACCTATTCGATATTACTGTTTTATTACCGGAGTAGGCATTTTTATGATTATTCTGGGTGTGATAGTGTTGAGTAGATACATTGTGATGTTGTGTGGTAGCATAACATATCCATACCGCCAAATGGGGAAGTCCATTATGAGCAAAAATGTATCTCCCGTATTATATTTTGTCTGACATGTTGTTTGACATGATTATTTTCTGAAATCATCTCAGCCCTCCCAGGCAAAAAAAGCATCAATTCATAAAAATCCAATTAAGAGTTGTAAGACTGTGTCTTAGATGTTTGTAGTCTGCACAGCTCAGTGGTCTTTATTCCTGACTAAATATTTTTAGACTACACATCATCTGATATGATTAGCAAAACTTTAAATCCAACATAGTTTTTCATATAAACTGCCACTTGTGGTCAACATCAAATTTGACATGTGACCAAAATAAAATAAAGATTTTTGCTACATCTGCCATAGTGATTGCAGGTTGGCTAGCAATTGCCAATTCTTTTTCAGTCTCATTCACTGTGCTCCAAACCATTACCTAAAATTGGCCACCAGCAACCAGTGTCAGATGATTGGTTTATATCTGTTGTTGTTATGAATAGCTACAGCAGATGCGCACACGCTCTGTTTTAGGCCCTTTCAGATCCTCTGTGTGTCTTTTTTGAGAATTGTTGATAAATGGATCTCAGTCTCTCAGTCCGTCCTCTCAGTCTTTTTTGGTCACTATCACATCATAACTGCAGGGTGAATATCTATATTTCTTGTTTTATGTGCTTGTGTACCCGCTGCCATTTCTATGTCCGTGTGATTTTGTTGGCCTTCCACTCTGCATGTTTGCATTTTTGAGTTTTTGTGTGTTGTGGTATGTGTGTGCAGATGTCAGTCCTTTGCCAGCCTCCCTCCAGCAGGGGGTCCGTATCTGATCCAGATGGACACATTGTTTTTCAAAAGGGTTAGGCTGGCTACAAATAAATCCCCTTGTTTTTACTCTTTTAACTGGAACTCTTTTAGAAGGTTGAAGGATTACACGAGTATGTTGACAAATCTCTCCCAAATAACACTGGTGTTACTGAAAATCCAGTGTGTGCTTTTGTGTGAGTTTGTCAGTCATTGCTGTCATAGTTTCCTTGTGTGTGTGTGTGTGTGTGTGTGTGTGTGTGTGTGTGTGTGTGTGTGTGTGCGTGTGTGTGTGTGTGTGTGAAAAAAGGGAAAGAATGTGCTCTTTATATGTTCTGTTTTTAGATGATCTGTTTTAAATATTGCTCTGAGGTAGTCGTGACATCATTGGTGACATTTGTCAGCTGATGAAACAGAGCGATCTTTGTCTGACACAGACACACACACATGCACAACATCAGTTGCAGTTGTTCTCCAAACTCCCTCTGCGTCAGAAGAGAACATTTGAAACTGTTAATTTGTTGTGTGTGTGGCCTTTAATGCTTCCAGTTTGTTGCCAATTTGTTTTTGTGTGTGGACATGTGGGATGCATTCATTTAAGGTCTCTCTCTGCCCTCATTTTGTTTTCTAACCAAATGTCAAATTGAAGTCACGGTGCACAGTGGAGTGCTGCTTCCACAGGTTATCTGCATGTCCTTGAGTCTTAAATAATTGTAAGACATAAACATATCTTTAATGCAGTTATTAGATACTTATACTACATAATGAGAGAACATTGTAATCATCAACAGGCTAACATCATCGTTGTTAGCATGTTTGCATGCTGATGTGAGCACAGCCTCAGTGAGTGGTTAGCTTGGCTGTAGACTCTTCTTTTTGTTTGAGTACTATCAAACAAATGAAGTAATATCACCAGGCATGCTATTGTCAGTGATAATAAGCCTAGTAGATCCACACTAAAAAGCAGAGCATGGTTTAAAATTTAGAAGCCAAGGGAAATAAAAACACTAACACTATGCCTAATGCCTAAAAGTTCAATGTTTTTGAGTGCTCCATTGATCATAACAGGCAGTGTAAATGGATTGGAAGCCTGTCAGGGATCATGCTCTCAGTGTTGAGGGTCAGGGCACGTGTAGATGGTGGTGGGATCTTGAGAGACTGGGTGAAACAGTAGTCACATTGTTCCCTCTTGGTAGCATTACCAGTGCAAATTGTATAGCTCTAACTGCCTTCTCATACAGAACAAAAGCCTATAACCTTCACCCACTTTGACTTTTTCACTAGAAACATTCATGTTCTTAAACTAAACCCAACTTCAAATGACTCTGCACAGAGTCATTTTAGTCTGAGTCTTACAGATGAACCTACTGTACCTCAACCCCTTCACTTTATTCGTGCAAATCCTCACAACAGCCTGGCCCGAGTTTCACCTGGGACTACCTATGAAAATTTAATTTCCTGTTCAAATTGAGTCACAATATTAGTTTCATTAAGTTGCATATTAATTCATTTGCACCCATTAAATCCAAATTAGATTGGCTTTTTTCCCACTAAGTTAATTTTATCCCCATCTGAAAATATATTTAACATAGTCCAGCTAGCGCTTGCTCAAATGCCTTCTGGGTTTATATTAAAGGAACATTGTCAGGTTTCTCCTGGGCCATTAGCACAGTTATTTTGAGCCATCTTTACTTGGCACATTAATGAGCAAAAGCTCTGGTTATTTCTTTAAAGGTTCAGTCCAAAATAGATTATTGCACCAGTGTTATTGTAAATATTAATTGTTAACAATTTTGTTTCAGTACTTATTTTTTGTTTGTGTCACTTGCAGACACAGTGAGTGTTGATGACATATTATGGAAGTGAAGGACAACAACAAATATTGAATTATGTTTTATTGTAAGTCTATACAAAATTGAATAAAATTACTCCAGTTTAAAAGAGAAATTGGAGTGCATGCAGTTGTTTTTGAAAAGATCACCATTTGATTCTTTGATTTGAATGAAATTCAGTCAATTCAAACATGATAATCGTTTCTGTAACATCATTTTCATAAAACTGTAACTGATGAGAAACCTTGGTTGATGAATTCTAGTTAAATGAATCCAACCTGAAATATATATTTTTTAAGATCTTTTTTTTTTTTTTGGCCTTTTTGAGCTTTATTTGATAGAGACAGCTTGAAGAGTGACAGGAATATAGGGAGAGAAATGGGGAATGACATGCGGGAAAGAGCCACAGGTTGGATTCGAACCCTGGGCTGCTGCGGCAAGGACTGAGCCTTTGTACATGGGGCGATTGCTCTACCAACTGAGCTAAACGACACCCCAACCTGAAATATTTTTTGAATAATAATTTCACCAGTCTTTTCTTTTTTAGACATCCAAACAGCAGAATTGCTCTATCCTCCAGGGGCCTTGGATATTAGGAAAGTTAACAAGCTTGTGAAGACGAAGTGGTACAAAAGGTGCTCACAGCCAAGGTTTTTAGGAAGTTATCTACTTTGATTTGAAACAGCTTTTGATAAAAGTAAACCAAACTTAAGATTTGCAACAATACAACGGAAACCTTTTTCAGAGGTTGTGTACGTTCATGTTGAATAGTCTAAGAGCGATGAAGCAGTAGAGGGAATAGTAGTTTATGAATGGCAAGAATAAAGGGGAGAAATACTGAAAATACATACATGGTGGCTGTTTTTCAACATGGGATTGAATTGGACATGGGTCCTTGGAACTCCACCCTACTCGTGCTTCTGTTGTTGACTCCAGCAGCTGATGTTGGGCTTGTGCTCTTTAATTGTCTTACGTTCCAGTCGCCAACATTTATTTTTGGATTGTTCCTCGTTATTTCGTCCATAGTTTCTTTATGCAAACAGATAAGCCTGAGGGCAGAGCTCATTTTTCTTACAGCATCAGACAAGAAAAATCTTTCACTATGTCTTTCTAATGCTCTGTTTTGTGTTCCAGTTTTAGCATGCTTGATACTATTAAGAAGCTGGTGCGTGTGTTTTGCCCAAGGCTACACTAACGGTCCCTTCTTGCTCTTTGTATATTTGTGTGTGTGTTGTTAGCGACAGTGAAAGCCCTTTTGTGAACAAGTTGAATCATGATGCTCAGCTTCATAAACAAGGAATTTACAACCACTCAGTCAGAATGGGTCATTAAACTTGTATGTTGCTGTTTGTGTAAAGCATTGCCATAAGGCATTTAAGCGCTTTGTTCCACAGTTACAGCTCATGTCATTTCATTTTGTCCCTTCCCTGTTCTTTATTTAGTCACATTTTTGGCAGTCCTAATCTTTGTCATTGTTGTTGCAGTGTGCCAAAAGTTAGGTATTAACGATCCTCTGCTCTAACCCCAAACCAATAATGAACTTCATCATTCGTATTCTCAAGAAGACAGGATGCTGGCAGGCTGGCTGCTACCTCGATGTTTGATTGCTGCACTGTTAGTTGATATGGAGCTCTGTGGCACCGTAAATATCACGCCATAATGAAAGTTTTTACAGTTTAAAATGTCAAAACATTTACAATGTTAAAAATCAGCATTACATGATACTATGAAAATATTGTGCTTCTTTTGGGTTATTGTCTTCCTAAGCCATCTCATGCACATCGTTGTCCTTCAAATACTTGCAGGGTTAGGTTTACAACAGGTCAACAAATAATGATGCTGACATCTCTTGAATAGAAGCAAACATTGAAGGACGTAATACATAAAAAAAAAAATTCAACAGTCCTGGTTTTTGTTACAGGAGAGTGGAAATTTCTTATTCTGTGAGTTACTGGCCTCACCTAGATAAGATAACCTTGGAGCCCATACAGTACTGTATTTTATCCTCTTTCATTTGTTTAGCTCCTTCTATTCATTTCTCCCCTTTTCTTTCACTTTCTGATACCAATAGTAACATATTTATCTTCTTAGTGGAAAGCTAATTTAATCTGGCCATTAAGCCATGCTGTACATCACATGATGCCATTATTAAGGTTTTCAATAGATCATCAATACCTTTTTAAACATCAATGTTTGGGACACTGTAATCAGGCTACATAATAGAATTCACTAATAGATATATATTTTTTTTTCAGTTTTGTTTTTTTGATTCTATTCATTTCTGTGGTTGGCTACAATCAAAAAGAATTTGAGCAGGCTAGTGGCTAATTTCTCACAGACCTTCATCCCTGCCAAATCCTTGATGTCTACAATCACCAATAGTCACTGTAGCAAAATACACAAACACACGCATGTGCACACACTACGTAAACAAAGCTGACAGAGACAGAGTGAAAAGTGTCCTCGTGCTTGTGTGTTAGCATGCATTGTGAATATGTTTGTGTTAGCTGACAGGCCCCCAGTGTGTTAGCTGCTTGTTTCCTGTGATTTGCATCTGGCTGCCACAACTTCTCCATCCACTCTCCATGCCGACAGAGTGGAATAATAGGTCTTATCAACCTCACTGCTGACCTTTACATAGATTTGTGTTAACCATTGTGACCAACGTGTAACGTTAAGGGCTTTAGCCAGCTGAGAGAGAAGTAAATCTAGGGTCACAGACATCTAGATGGAGTGAGAAAACAATAAGCCTCATAAGAGACAGGGCCATGGTAAGGACTCGGCCGCAAAGCCACAAACACAGCAGCAAAGTCATGCATGTCAGAACTAGACTCACCAGCTTAAAGAAGAGGACCAAACAATAACATTTTGTCACTCCTGTTCCTGACCTGATGTCAGCTGACAATGTGTGAAGTTACATGGCAGATCCAGAATCCAGTTATTGAATTGACTTATATTCACATTTCATAGAAAATAAAGGTAATGTGAATCAGGTTACCCAGGGTAATGGGACAGGAGTTGAGGACACAATTTGAACAAAGCTCTATATTTTACCACATATTTCTACTTTTGTTATGTCTTTGAAACAGTGTGGCAGCAGGCAAAACACAGCTTTTATACATAATACTGGAATGCTGTTGAACACAGCCAGACCTGAAGATGGAGGTGGAAGGTCAGTTTGACAACAGGGAATACAGTACAGAAGTGATTTACAGTGGCTCTGACCAGGACTTAAAAGGGAGAGGTGTGAAGCAGTACAGGTCTGAGAGGGAAGTTGGGCAAGCTCCCAAAAAGTATTTCACTAATCAGTGGTGGAGTAGAACAGAGGTAGTGCACTATGTAAAACATGTTTTCTGTAGCTCAGCTGCCCTTACACATTTGAACTTAAAAGACTTGTACAGTACACACTGACCTGCCTATCCCTTTTTTGTGTTTTATCTGTCTGACAGCCTTTTATTCACTACTCCAAAAATAATAAAATAAATAAATTAATTAATTAATTAAAACCTGCTACTCTTGAACGGACATCAGAAATCTCTTCACAACACTGCGTCCCTTTTCTGCATTTTCTGTCACATCCAAATAACTTTCCATTTTATTAACATTGTTCAATACTCACTTTTCCTATATTGACTATTATCAAACCAACACTCTTTCATGCTTTTCAGAACACGAATGACAGTCTTCAGCAGCGGATAGTCGAGCTCCACTTAGTCTGTCCCCATCACCACGCCTCAGAGCTTCCTCCACTGCTGGATTCTTTTCTTAGCCCTCGTTGTAACACTTTCTGTTTTGAGATCAGTCAAACTCAGCACATTGCATTTTTGATGCCAGAGGCCTTGACTTGGCAGCATAAAAAAGACACAGCACAGCTCATTGATGACACACTTTATAATAAAGAGTATCACTAAAGAATAGTAGAGTCGCTATAAGAATAGAGGAGCTGTTTTTGCAGATAAAAGTCTCCGCTTGAAAGAAAAAGGGGAATGCAGAACAGAGAGAGACAAGGAGAAACGGGGCAAGATGGGAAGTCATTAGGCGAGTTAAAGGCAAATTGAATCAGGCCTATGTGCTCTTTTGTAATTTGAATTTCTCTGGCTATTACGGTGGGGAAGTGAATAAGGCTTAGGAGAACGAGGAGCTGGTTTTTGCCTGAGATGCCACAGAGAGTCTATCTTTCCCTCTGTCTCCTACACACTCTTTACCCAGTCGAAGCAGGTATGTTGAGCTCCAGCTTGAGACTCCCATTCAAACTGTAATATCACCACCTCTGGGGTTCATGCGATATTCACTGCAGATAATTTGTCCATATCTCTCCCTCATCTTAAAAGCAAATACACAAGCTGCGTTACAGTGCTCTACTTGACTGCGTTTTCATTTTGTTGTTGGTTGGTCAATGATCTCATCTTTTCTTTTCTGTGTTGTTTTTCTCCCTGAGGAGCAGAGGTGAAAATGCATCATGTGAAGCAACAACAAAGAGGGAGAAAATGTGCTGATGTGCTTCAGAAAAAGTAGAGTTACAGAGGAGTGAAGAGTGTTTACACAAGGGTTTTTGATCATGTACATATGTGTGTAGGATTGCGGGAATGCATGGATGCACTATATACACACCATCTTTTGATTTTGCACGTTAGCACACATGAACACACACACACAACTCCACAAAGGAATTCCCATTTTCTTTTTCTATTTCGTTCCCGACACACACATGATCATATGCAGACACGTCCCCACCCACCAACACACACACCCCCACACACACACACACACACACACACACACACACACACACAGACACAGACACAGACACACACACACACACACACACAGACACACACACACACACACACACACACCTCTTCTAGCTATGTACCATGGTGGCCTTTCCTGCTGTTTATCAAACCAATGTATGGGTAGTTTTCAGCTCCACTGGTCTGAAGATATTATTCCATTTCCCTCTTCCCCACTGCTTAACACACAAACACACAAATCCATGCCCGAGACACACACTCACCATCCACTGTTCTTCCCACTCACTCACCAGGAGAGACTCTGCTCCCCACAGCAAATCCAAAAGATTGATGTGTCTCCTTGGACAAAATGAGATTGTGTGTCATTACAAGACATTACACTACAGAACCCCTGAGTAACTGAATTAGCCCAGTATGTCACGGGCAAACACAGTTTGCAGGCGAACGCACACACATGCACGCACGCACGCACGCACGCACGCACACACACACACACACAACGCACACACGCGCGCACATACACACCCACACACACACACACACAACGCACACACGCGCGCACATACACACACACACACACACACACACACACAACGCACACACGCGCGCACATACACACCCACACACACACACACACACACAACGCACACACGCGCGCACATACACACCCACACACACACACACCAAGCTGACTTATAGACTATTTGCACAAACCAGTTTCCTACATGTTTCCTTCCAAGAGGTAAATGGTCCATAGTCGTCAAGACAGAATCATCAACCCAGAGATTAGGCCTTCCTTCTGTGACTCAACAACCATTTTGTCTGTAGGGGTATGTGTACATATGCAGTGCAGTCAGATTATTTTGACATTGACACTTTTTTTTTTGTCATGCAGCACCAGTGCATTGCATTTTAACAAGAAACACTTGCACTTAGGTCAAAGATCCTCTTGTCTATGATTTTCACTCAGTCAGTAAGCATCATTAGCTGCAGGTTCTGCAATGCTCTGCACTGGCATGAGCCATTCTTCACCTGTGCAGAGAAAACAAAAACACATGAACATTCTGGCAGTGTAACCTTGGGTGTAAGCTGACTGTGCCAGATCATTTGTTACACAGAACAATCTGGGAAGTCATCAGTGGAAGCATTTTGGAAATGGCCAGGCACTTAAAAAATGCTTGGCAGGTGATTGGATGAACCAACTGTCTATCACAGGTGAACTTCAGTCAGTCAGCTCAACAAACTGTAACCACACAAACGAGGAGCAAGCTTTCAGTGCTGCTTTTAAAAAATATTTGCTCTTTTATTGAAATAAACAAATAATGCTTTGTGATCTTGTGACTCCAGCTGCCGCATAGGTTTACCTTGGGTAGTCCTGCTGCTCAAATGTCATGCCTACAGAAAGTGCCCAAAGTTCAGCCACTTTTTGAGTTTGACCATGCTGTAGGCTTCCCCATTGATTTCCCAATCAATGGGATGAAAGCTATCTGTGTCATTACCTGAACGTAACTTTTGATGGACAGAAAATCTCATTCTGAGATCCGAGAACTGTAAAACAGCACCGAAAAATCATAGTGGAATCTTGGCAGTTGCACTTTCCTCTCTCCTTCACTCTGTGGCTCACCTCAGGGGGAGCACAGTTCAGCCTGCAGATCATGTGTAGAGGCATGTGTTCAATCAGTCCTGTGAAGTAGGTACTCAGTGATACAACAGAGATTCCAGGTAAATGAAACCTCAAAAAACACATCACAAAGCAGAATGTTCAGGTCTTTCAAAGCCAGTTAACTTCTCTGATATTTGCAGATCTCCTGGTTTAGTGGTGGTTAGGCACTCACCTACTTGGCCAGCAAAGTGGTTGGTCAGTCATCTGTGAGTGCATCAGTAAAGCTTGTCTTACAGACAAGTTGACAACATTAAGTGATTTCATCAGTCCGTGAGTTACATAGTAAAGTAGTCAGTACGGAAGGCAGGCAACAATTGAGAAAATCAGCTGGCTACACAGCTACACAGTGAATGAGGCTGCTGGCTACACAGTGAATGAGGCTGCTTTAGTAGTTACAGAAATTCAAGGTCAGCATGTGACACACACACAGAGCTGTTTCAGTGTGCAGCACTGCGAACACGAGGCAAAATAACACAATTCAAGGGGTCAGACAGCCTGGATTGAACACTGAGAGGAACGGGCCCCAGCTGCCTTAGGACACACACACTCACGCACACACGGGTCTACTCACAGATGAAAAGAAACATGTGCGCACACATATCCACCACACACAAAAATGCAAAAACAATATGACGTGAGATAATGGTGAGAGAACTTTGTGTTTATTTATTTCTCAGTCTGATCAGAGCTACGACAAGAAAACAAGTCCATAACAAGTCAGCTGTTTCAATGTTTCTGTATTCAAACTCCGACAAGCTGCTGCAAAATGCTGCATTCACAAATAAATGTAAAAACTAGCATGATTTCATTTGGTTTATTTTCAGTGTCCTGCAGTCATTTAAAAACTGCATAACTATCTACAATGTAAACACAACATTTATTTACCTAAAAGTGAGCCAAGAAGGTTAAATTCCACAACAAACTATAATCACTTACATTCTGTTTCATCCCATGGTTTAAGATTAGAGACTATGGGTTCCCAGAGTTCCCATATAACTTGAATGCAGCCATCTCTTACTCATGGCAGTGTATCAAGGGTAAATAAGGTTTAGCTGCCATCCTTTCTCTGAATAACTAATCATCCTCTATTCATTGCTCCTAATAGGTCTTTACTCCATTGTGCCAGCATTCTTTGTTCCTTGACTCCACATTATTTTGCAACCTCCACTTTGACTTTGAGATGACACTGACAGTAAACTTACAGGCTTGAGGCTTTGTTCACTCACATAATAGCAGTTTTAAGATTCTGTTTGCTCATATACCCACTCCACCCCTGTCCCAGTCTCAACAATAAGTGCAAAGAATAATCATGCTTCATAATTTGCAAAGTGCTCAGACTTCCCCTCACAGTTTAAGCTTTGTTTTCATAATTGCATCCTCAAGCTCGCACAATACAAACCCCCATGAACGCGCGCACACACACACACACACACACACACACACACACACACACACACACACACACGCCCAATTTGTTTATGCATAGAGCAGTTTTCTAATTAATGTGTAGAACCTAAATGCTTATCGTTGAGAAAAGCTTTTCCTGCTCTCTCTCTCTCTCTCTCTCTCTCTCTCTCTCTCTCTCTCTCTCTCTCTCTCTCTCTCTCTCTCTCTCTCTCTCTCTCTCTCTCTCCCAGTCTGCACCTTTTACCTGCTGCACATGGGAGTCTATCCAAAGTGAACTATACAATGTGTGTGCGTGTGTGCTCACGTGTGTGTGTGTCAAGGGATGTTTACAAATGTATAGAGGAACCTCAGGGCTTTCCTTTCTTTGTTACCTTTTCAAGGCTGCAACCACACAATAGTCTCTCTTTCTCTTACACACACACACACACACGCACGCACGCACGCACACACACACACACACACACACACACACACACACACACACACACACACTGGGGAGGTAGCCTCTCACTGTAACACATTGATGAACTACACCGTTGTCAGGTACAACAGCTACCTCTGTGGTTTAATTAACTGGGACGAAACAGAAGGGGGAGAGAACAGAAACAAAGGAGGGGAAGGATGGAGGCTTGATAAGGAGGGGAAATATTTTGTTTTAATTCTTGACGTATTTCCTCTTCATGCCACTGTAGTGTTGTGAGTGATGTTGCTGTTTAGTTAGCTTTCATGAACATCAACAGTGTTGTGAAAATCAATATTTTAGTTCTCCTTGTTCCTGGGTGGACTAAAATAAAATTGAACAGTAATTAAGATCTCTTCTCTACAGGAAGGCAGAAAACTTGAATACAGAGCAAATGTGTGTGTGTGTGTGTGTGTGTGTGTGTGTGTGTGTGTGTGTGTGTGTGTGTGTGTGTGTGTGTGTGTGTCAGAAAGAGTGACACTGCTCCTCTCCTTCAGTCGCTGTCGATCTAAGTGTGCTGACTACTTGTCGCAGTCTGTTTAGGCTGATGGAGGGGTCGAAACTGCTAATGCATTGTTGTGATACTGGACAAATGTTGAGCAGCAGCACACTCACACGCGCACATGAATACACAAACACATAATTGATGCACACGCACACACATACACTCACACACTCAAGCAGGCCACTGACTGTCTCTTGAGATTAATGTTGGTGTGATCCACTCAGCTGGGCCTGATCACATTAAGATGGATGGACCCCCTGGTGGTGTGTGTGTGTGTGTGTGTGTGTGTGTGTGTGTGTTTGAGCGCGTGCATGCAGGGCCCCATCTGTCTGTGTTTTCTCCACAGCTAGGTCTTGTGACCTAGCTGCCATCTTTAGTGCCCTCAACTAGGATAAGCAATACCCTGAGAGGGAGAGATGGATGGATAGATAGCTATATTATTTTTTTGTTTGTCTGTTTTTTTTCTCCTATGGTGACATTAAAAAAAATGCAACTAGCACTTGTAAAGATCTTTCAAGGTCTAGTAAATGCAGTAAAAAAAGTATTCAAAACGTCTAGGTCCCTTAGACCACAATCACTAACAGGACTCATTCCCTTATTCCACTTTTTTACTGATTACGTCTTGCATTGCTGCTTTGTCAGGTCTGTGTTAATTGATCTGTTGATTCGTCAACTGTAGTGGACCGTGGTAAAACTGAGCCCTAGTGTGAATGTGTCAAAGTGTCTGAACTTGTGTAGTGAAGTGAACCAAGAGTAGACGAGCATGCAGTCTCAGTCGAAATACATTTTAAATGAAACTTAATCACATTTTTGTGTGTGGACATGTGGAAAGTCTTTGCACATTAAATCATCGTACTGTGATTATTACTTGGGGGGGAAAAAACATGTTACAGTTTGGAAACGCTCCTCTGGAAAGACCTGGAATCACATTATGTTAACATGACAAGAGTCTTGTCTTCGGTCCAGCAGGAGTTGTGTGCTGTTGGCCTGTTTGTGTCGAGCATCTGGGGAATCCCTGATAGCTCTCCATGAGTCTGTCACAGACAGATACAAGGTTTACGCTTGTTAGCAGTCTGATTTCATAGTCTGTTACTAGCTGTCTCATCATAGCATTTGATGTTTTTTAATCATTAGTAAGATGCTTTTGCCATTGCTCTGGAGTTTATAAATGCCAGAGCAAACCAATTTTAACACTGTGACACGTTTATTAAAGAGGAGACTAGAGCTTTTGATCTTCATTCTGTGTCAAAAGCTCCCATTAGTAGGACTGTGTTAATAGATGGTATTGTTGTTTTCATCATGAGCAGTTGGACTGTGACCCAGGATTGGTCACAGTTTAGTTATTTTGAGGCTTTTAGTGAAAACACCACTTGACATGCTGTATTCCACGTGTGTGCATGTGCATCTTCGTTGCACTTTCGTTATTATACACTTTATGTATAATAATGTGCATCTTCATTATTATACACTTTATTCTATTTATTCACTATATTGAGAATTGACCTCATCTCTCTGCAGGAAACTGAACACCCAAATCTTTAAGGTATAGGTGCCAAGCTAACTTTTTTGTACCATACAGGAACACACGGCAAAGGGTGAATTACTTTTTCTGTTTTTTGAGAGAAAGTAGCTTGGTGGTATTGTACGTTTCACAAACACACAGTTTTAACTAATTACAGTGTTTAACTCGTTGTTCACCAAACAGCATGTTTGTGCAACTAACTGGAGCTGTTGACAAAAATTTAAGCCAACAGTGAAATTGTGAGTAAAAAGAAACTACTGTGGCAGCAGTAACAGTGTATATTTTAAACCCAGTATGACAAAATGGGGGTCAGAAATGAAATCCTCATGGAGTTAATACAAGAAGTACTTTAACAGTGGCCTTCCTTCTTCTTTTCAGTAGTGATTCACAGACAACTTTTAAATAAAAGTCCCGTTCATCCTAAACAAAGACTCCCCTAGAGCTGATACCATGCCATGCTTTTGGATCTGGCGTGAGGCAGTATTTCTCCTTTTTTCTCTGTATTTTCTTTCTCATTTTAATTTTTCTGCTTCATAGTCTTTATCCCTTGCTTTCACAGTCAATTTGAATTGAACTTTTTATAAAACAAAACACTGTATTGAGTCTAATCTTTCCACTGCCTGCCTCAGTGTAAGAGACAGCTGTCCACGGTTGTTTTGGAGCTGGCTGGAGTACTTAGGAACAGTTTAGGAGAGAAAGGACAGTTTTGACTCCCGGCTTTCTTCTCCTGCTTCTGCTCTATAGGGGAAGTGTGTGTGAATAGATTTCATTAAAACATTAAAAAGTCTTGTCTGTTTATCTGTACGCTTGCCATGCTCTCCTTAATCTCTTATTTCCACAGTTCAGTTGATTCAAGTGAATAATACAATAATAATAATAAAAGCAAATACATGATTGCTCAGTTTACTGGCAGCGAAGTGTAATGCAAGACTATATTAATATAAATATAAATATATGTAAATTGTGGATAAAAAACTTAAAATGCTGTTTTTTCATAGGATTTTCCAATTTGTGGGTAATTCACCAAATGTAGCCCATATTGCAAAGGTTCACATATTTGTGAAATATTAGTCTGTTTGAATGTCTCAGCGTGAATCATAAAACACAAAAGGGTTGATATGTCATATGTGGCATCTTACCCTAAGTGTATTAATGATGTTCGATGAATTTTGCTGTCTTTCTAAAGTATGCACATTCACTCATTGTTTCTCTGTTTACCTGTTTCTGTCCTTTCAGGTGTCTGAATGCGTGTACCTACTGTAAGACTAAGCATGCCAGAGGAGACTTGGCTAGTTATCCCATCGAAGAGCTAGCAGAGAGAGCTAGGCAGTCTTTCCAGGGTGAGTACATACAGTAGCCTCTGTCGCACAGACACACACAAACAAGCACAACATGACTTTGAATTCTGTAAATGCTGCACCATTTCAGAAACTTCATTTAGAAAAGAGGTAGTCATTGAATGTCTGACAAATGTACTAATTCATATACTTGATTCTTATGCTGTGGTACTGGAAGTCCTGCCATTAAATAATTGAAGGTGTTGATATTGGATAACTAGCTTGTTGGAGAGTTTGATGCCAGATGAACAGCTGCTGTACCTTGACATCTGTTCCTTAAGAGTAGACTCCCAGAATTCCCAACAGCAGGCCATGTCTCTATTAGAGCCTCGGGCGGGTCAGTCACGGGCAAGTCCTACACATTGATAACTCAAATCTCACTTCCATTGCATTTACTGCAAACATCATATTATCTGTTGAATCTTTAAAAGTTGTTTGTCTAGTGTTGAAACTAAAATCTATGTGCTACATTTTGTTTAAGTAGACACTGAAACTTATACACAAGTAAGTATATTTAATGAAATCCATGCATCAAAACAATTTTCTTTGCAACTCACTCACATGGTCCCTCCTGTCCTCTCCACTGATTATAAACCTCCTAGCCATGTCAAATGCTGTGTTTGGGGTCTTCATGCCCGGAGTACTGCACAACACGCTAAGGTCAATTGTCTCATCCTGTTAACATTTCATCACTCATGCACATAATTTAAATATAGTTCAACCTGAAAGTTTGACCATGAACGTTTTGGAAGAGCTGTGCTTAAAATCCCGATCAAATCTAGTGCGTGTTTATTCAGTGCCAGTGTACAAACAAAGATCTCATTCCTGACATCTGTCAAAGACATGGACATTTATTAAAACACTTTATTTCAGCTTGACTCATTTTGGCAGATGAGTAAGATGAATTCTTATTTTTGTAACTGTAATGTGCTTATTCATAGAATCACTAAAATGTTAATTTGAGTAGAAATGCCTCAAGAGATAATTGCCCCAGAAGATCTGATTCTCCCTGGTGCTGCTACGCGTTTGGTTATAGAATGGTGAATAGACAGATTCTAGCAACACATGCTATTTTTTATATGTATGCCATTTGATTAAAAAGCTGGTTGCACCTCTCTGTGCATAGCCAACACTTGTTGGGCTGTGGTAGGACTCAATGATTTAGGAACCTCCAACTTAAAAAAAAAAAAAAGAGTCCGCTGTGGAACAGAAGCCTTTTTAATGGCAGATGATTCTACAGTAGCAAATAGAGCTGAAAGATATGAGAAAATAATATAATATACTATAAACAATATTGTAGTTGCAGTTCAGTATGCATTTAAAAGAAAAAAAATAATTAAAAATATTATTCAAAACAAAAGCATCAAATCATTCTGTAGTATGACCAACACAACATTGGATACAGTCAACATATAAAATGCTCTTTTATGTAGGCAGGAGGTCTTTTCTATTCTATGGATGCTGGCACATATTTGATCAGATAGCATTAAGCATTACTGTATGGTGTTTGACTGTGCTATACTAATAAAAAGAAGAATAAACCATCCGCTAGCAGCACCTGCACTGCCAACACAGTTGTCTCACTGACATGAATAAGGAGCCAGGAATTTTTAATGCAGTGCTATTGTCGGCCTGAGCACAGCGTCAGTTTTTAACTAGGTAATGAAAAACAAGAATATACCCTTGACAAGGACATGGCTTTCTAAATCCCATCCAGAGCTCTTTAAAACAGCTGCATCCATGCCACTGCAGTGCCCGGGGGTGGGCAGTCAAGGGCAAACTCACCAGCTGCTTGAACCTTGGTGTGTGTGTGTTTGTGCACGTACGAGGTACTGGTGACAGTGCAGGGTGAAGATACACCTGCCCTTTACACTTGTTTGAGGGAAATTACAAGTATACAGGTCAGTTGTAGTCTTGATGACAACTACAGACATTTATGAAAGTACATGTTTATGCGAACTTGCATAGGCTTGACATAGTTGTAACACACAAAGTAGGAACTTCAGTTTGGAGGTCAGATAAAATGTGTGTGTGTGTGTGTGCGTACGTGCGTGCGTATAATCCGTTAAAACGCAGGAAACACAAGTGTCAGAGACGGTTAGTTGTTGTTTTCAAAACATAGAAAGAGGAAGCTCGAGGCCACCGCCTGTCATGATTTACGGACTGTTGGAATAAGACAGAGATATAGAGATGGGTAATGAGAGATGAGGTTTCACTATCTATCCACTGTTCTCTGTGGTGGATACAGTCAAAATCAACTGTTTAAGACAGTAAACCTTTCAAATATTTTGTTTTTGCTGGTCCGTTTAAGCCTCTTTTGCGTCTTTATTTTCTTGTTTCTCACTAATTCTACCATTACACATAAACACACACACAAACATGCATTTTAGTGCCCAGCTTAGTTTTGTTGACCATGTTGTAATTGTTTCTCATACACACACACAGACATACATACATTGACCCACTGGCGAGTGTGATAAGCAGGTTCATCTCAGGAATAATTGAGCGTCCACACCCTTTGGCCATCAAATGTATATTTTGTCTGTCACATATAATATATTTCTCTTTTGTTGAACAAATAGGATCATCGACCACATTCATGAACCAAAGGCGAGCTGCTTACTCCATCAAATATTTTTGTTAGATTTGGAATCACATTATGGCACTGCAGCAATGCCCCCTTTTCTTTCTCACTCTCACTCTATTAGCCACCTTTTTCTTATCTCAAACAAATTGAGCCTCACAAATAGGCTGCAATTCGATTTGCTATTTGATGTCTTTTGAATAAAAAAAGGCTGCAAGTATGAATGCTAATTTTGATTGGGCCAGTCAGCCAGCGTTGTGGGTATTTGATTGGTTTATCCCAGGGAACTTTGAAAGGATTTATGGGATTTATTCAAATGCGATTTGAGGTAAATAGCTCTCTTTCCATCTGGAAAAAAAGAGAGTGAGTGAGTGCACAGCTTTTAAAATAATCTGAATTATTCAAATGTATGAATGTATAATTTTTAACATCAGAGAGGTTCGTTAATGTATGCAGGTAATGGAGGCCGGGGATGTCATAAAAAATGACAAGGTTGTGGGTGTGCGTGTATGGGTGGAGAGTTTTGTGTGTGACAGACATGCTGGGAAACAGTGATTGAGTGTGGGTTGATGTGTGTGTTAGCAAAGAAGTGTGTATCTTTAGGTGTGTGCGAAGCAGCCAGAAGTAGAGAAATATTTAATACATATTCATTTGGATGAGGAGTTCTGGAGATGGCAATATTGTCCATGAGGTGAATCAGCTACTGTAATCTCCTATTTATGCAAGACTTCTTAATATCTCCATAAGCAAAATGTATGGACAAGATGGACTCCTATGCCTGGACTATTATCCTTGAATGGGAATTTTGTTGAACTGTGTTGTTCTGAACCAATATGGGCTTTGTGTCTGATTGCAATTTGTTTTTTAGTGTTTCAGCAAAGGTCTCCTTTTTTGACATTGTGTTTTTAAAACCCCCTAATCAGTCCCCCTTGTCAGTGCATTAGCTGAACTGATAGGGTTGACTCTGCAATATGAGGCCTGTCTCCCATCAATGCAGTCCCTCTGCAGCAATGGACAGGCTGCAAAAGCCTGTATGGCAACACAGGGTCTTACACAATTTGGGGCAAAACTGCTCATCACAGGAGAGGGGTCATTTTAAATTGTGAGCATAACAGTAACCAAAATAAATTCTACCAAATGCTGCTCTCAGTGGTCATGTGATGATGGATGATGATGCGTGACCAGGCCTATAATTCAGCGTGTCTCTGTGTGTATGTGTCTGTCTGGGGACTTGCTAAATAACAAAAAAAAAATACGAGTCCATCTGTACATGCCTCATGTGATGTCCATTATAGAGCAGCCAGAACATCGCAGGACATTGTACCAGGCTTAACTATTTATATTTTACTAGTGCATCTCTGTTAAATAAAACATAATTATGGCGCTTTCTGTATTGCTGTATTGTATTACTACATGCGCTATTATTTGGAACTCAAGTCTGTATTCAAAGCATTCTTTAAAAAGGCTTTGGCCTCTGAAACCTGCAGACACCATGTCCTGTAAACACAGTTGTTGTCCCTTTTAGAAATGTGACAGGAAACATGGGGCCAGTCAGTCAGTGAGGTGCCAGGGCTGCGTACACAAGAGAACTCTCTTTTCCGTGTGGTCTGCACCCAGTGTGGCTGTCGCCTTGTCATTTTAAACTGTCAGTAGTGTCTTCTTGAAATGGCCCTGTCTAAAACAGGACGTGACGTTTCATAGATACAGACACACTGCTATCACTCCCACATGACACAGTACATTAGTGTGCGACATGCATCTTAGCAATCACGACACAGCTTGAATTTTGGGCTCTAGCGAGTGTTGGCATAATGACAACACACACCCAAAACCTTGTGTCATCAGTATTGCTTTTTCTCTAGACCTGACAGCTGGGGCTTTTCTCCCTCATGAAAAGAAATCATGCACTAGATTTGAAGAAAAAACATGGAGAATGCCTGTATATCAACATGAAACATGGTCTACTTTTTTGCTCATTAAATGGACAATATAATCACATTTTTAGAGGTATTTTGTTTAAAATTTAAAGTCATTTTTCATGAAAACATCAGTAGGAGGCAAATATACCCACTAGTATTCAAACATATCATCTGCTCTTTCTCTCATTTCCACATGACTGATGGCATCAGTGTCAAACACAGATATTAGCAGAAATGACACTGCTTAGTTTCCTGGCTCCAACTGGATGACATATGACAGATATACCACAGATAGACAGACATATATGTGGGCTAACTTGTTGGCTAGCTCCAGCATCTGGGACAGGTGTCAGCTCCTGTTTAACTCTGCTGCTGCAGCTACGTGACACGGACAGACGAAGCTCCCAAAGTTTGCCAGGAATAAGCCTCTATCAGTGAGTGGTTCCTTTAGGTTGGGGGTTCAAGTTAAAATTAGTGGCTACATTTGAGTTACACCTTTAGATCACAAGAACGGTAAATGAACCCTGTGAGGACATTCGGTCATCACAGCAGCAGAGGAAAGGCTATGGGTTGCTGAGAGCATGAAGCGAAAAGAACAGTGTCATTTCACAGATGTGAGGGTGTGCATCTTTAGTACCAGCTGACATTATCAGGCATTTTTTCTGCAGATGAGGGAACACACATAGGTACATATCTATATGCATATGTGCCAACCCACGTGGACTCTACATTTGGCATTCATTCAAGTAAAAGGCAAGGAGGTAAAGGAAGAAAATTAAAGGAATGCTTGCCTCTATTTTCCCTCATTGATTGAAAGATGAGCAAGAGAGGAAATAGAGACACAATTGCATACGAGCAGAGAGACTGAAATATTGATAGGATCACATTGATCATAGTTGAGTCACCACCATCAAAGTGCCGTCTATTGGACACACCATGTGGAAAACTGCTGAGCATGCAAGCACTAACACAAATTGCCTGTGTGTGTGTGTGTAAGCAGTCAAATTTATTATCCACTGGGAACGCTCTCATGGAGGAGCTAAAAATGGATTTTTTGAATCTCATCCAGGCCGATAAGTTGCTGATATTTTTCACACAGACAGAAGTTTCTCCATGTGTGCTCTTCTGCACTGAGAAATGGCTCTGGCTCCAGCAGCAGTTTTTCATAATCTGACTGTTGTGTAGATAATAAACTCAATACAGACTTCAGTCACAACAAATGTCACCACTACCCAAGCGTCAAAACGTGATAACAAGTCTTAAATTGCTTGAATTCATTTATAAAAGTATTGTTTTGCAGTTTTATTTGTTGAGCATGGCGGAAACAATGCCAAAGATTCAATTCTTAGTACAGCTCAACACTAAAATGATGAAGAATTTCCTTTTCACTCGTTAGTGAGCCTCCAATGCAAGTCATAAATTTAGGTAAACATCAAATTTAATGGACTGTACAGAAGACAGGCTTGTGCTGGCAGCATGATACTGTGGAAAAAGTATCCAACATAATCAGAAAGGTTTTGTAGTACTTTGGCGGTTATGGTTTATGTATACTATTCTCACACGATTGGGAGATTTTTGATGTGAACAATCTGTAGTTCAGCATGTGGATTGGTCTTTTTGTTGGTATTTAATATTTATTTGTTGGTACTTTTTGATTTGAAAATAACTGTAGAATAAACAGTGCAAATCTAATTGAAGTCTATGCCATTTTGTATTGTTATTATAGCATTTGTCAAATTACTTTAATGCAAATTTTTGTTTGTCTATAAAAGAAGGAAATAATTCCAGTGAAAATTGAGTCTTTTTGTTGCTTCAGTAGTTAGCCTCAATAATTCAATTTGATTAAATTAAAGACATTTTGACATTTTGTCCAGCACAGGTTTAAGTAATAGGACTGTTCATGGCTGCATTCAGTCACTGTCCCACTGTCCTCTATTGTGCATGCTGGCTCAGTGGCATAGCTTGACACACCAACATGAAATTGAACCATTGTTGAAGTTATTAGTTTCATCTGTGCCTTTTTGTAATGGAATGGTTTAGTAGATATAAACACATTTGCTTTGGAAAAGGTGTATTGTAATTTAATTTGTTTCATGATCAGGCTAGAGTTAGACACGGAAGGGCCAATAAGCTTAAAACTCGGTTCAATGATTTGTGCTCTGTGAGCTGGCTTGTTGCAGCCATGTAATATTTATCAATAGGTAGTCTAACTGCCTGTATTTGTTTATAGGGCAGACTATTGGGCCTTACTACAGCAGGTCAGCAGTGCTGCTGCCATGGCGAGTTGCAGGGGAGTAATTGAAAACCAGCTGTATACAGGTCATGTCTCTCATTCAACGTAGCCACAATGGAGATAGAGTAGTGAATCTTTTAGTTAGTGCTGCTCTTTACCCCTCGGTCTGCTTGTTACTGCTTGTGTCTGATATCTATCTCGCTCTGCCTCCCCGTCTCTGTGTAAATATTTCATTGGCTGAATCATTATTGTCACTACTTTGATACAGAGCAGCCTCTTGGCTGTTTGGAAACTGCTACTAATCTGGCTTTAAACACACACTCAGTCACGAGAATACACAAGAATATAACGTGTACCCACACACATACACATATACACACACACATCGTGTTTCCTCAGGCAGTCTCTTCAGGCAAGGTTTGGACAACCCAGCTGCAGTCTCACCTCTACCACTACTCATTATGCATGGCCATGATGCTGATTGTGTGTGTGTTGATTCGCAGTTTGAGCCAGCTTACTGTTGGGATGAGAGACACTGAGACACTAAACAAGAGAGAGGACAGTTATGTTTGTTTTTCTTGTCTTCGTTCTTGTACCATATTAAATATCTTTTCTTTGTCTTGTTTCCCCTTAAAGTTTAACTTAACCGCCGTCGTCCTTCATTTGCTTCTCTGCCTCTGTCTGCTTGTTTGACCTCTTTTCATTCCCTCTACAGGCCGGACAAAAAGACAACAGAGGGTGGTGTGTGTGCACGCATCTATGTGTGTTTGTGCGCGTGTACCGTCTTGTCCTGTGATTTAGTGCCAAGCTGGCAGCAGAGACTAGTGAATAGGGGGCCCCTTTCACACAAAGAGAGCACGGGATACACACAAACACACATACACACACGCACGACTCACAGTCAATGCCAGACTGCAGGCCACCAACTGCACACCTGGCATGTTGCTATTATGTCACCAGTGTGTGTTCGTGTGTGCGTGTGTGAGAGATTGTGTGTGAGATTGTGTAAGTCCAGCAGACACCATCTGCTCTGTCCTCTGTGAACTTGTCTCCACACCTCTCCTCTCTCTCCCTATTCCTCTTTACTATATCAGAATATTTGATAAACACCATACTTTATAGTATAACTGCATTTCTCTTGTATGCTCTCTTTACCTCAGTACTACTAAATATTTTATATCCTCTCATACTGCTAAATGTACAATATACCTGTAGCTGTAGTTTCACTGCTGTTTATCACAATAAGAACTAACATTCAAACTCTTGACCATAGTTCTGCTGCAATGCACCAATTTACTAGTGTGTACTCTTAACTCCACTGTTCCTGTACTAGTATATAATAGTCCTATACTAGATCTAGAACTCTACACACTAACTCTACTACAGTATAGGAGAGCTCTGCTTTACACTGAATAACTACTCTATAAATTCTATATTATATTTGTATGTGAAATATGTAGTGGTGCTAGTAGTAGTGTAACATTTGTACCTTAATAAAGCTGTTGTATGAATATATACTTTTTCTCACAGTAGGATAGATATTTTTGTAAGTACTTTTAATGCACTGGAGCACACTGAAGTGTTTAGCAAAGGAGCAATGGTTATGGTAAAAGGTAATACCATGGAAGTATATGGTAAAAGACATTAAAAAGCTGAAGGCCAGCTAAAATGGACCTCTGAACAACAGATGATATATTACAGATTGTAAAGTTGTTTTGGGGGTATTAAAAGTAAAACAGTTAAGATTCTTAATTTCACTTTCTCTCTGTTAAACATCCCTCTTATCACTTCTTTCCTTTCATGACAACTCTTGCCCCTCTTGTGCCCCTCTTACAAGTCTGTGTTTTGTTTTTCTTGCTCATGAAGGCTGTGTGTACCCCTCTATTTTCCTGCTGTACAACCCTGTGTGGGGGAGGGGATAGCAGTTCCACATTCAGTCAATAGGTGGCAGTAGGACACTGACATTCACACTCGGACCATGTGCCCGGCTCACTGGCCTTGTTATTGTCTGTATGGCTTGACAGACACACACACAGTCTCTCATACACACACCAAGAGTAGGCTGTGCCTGTTAAAATGTTTAACTGCTGTAAGTCCTCTGATTCACATTTGGCTTTTAGTTCTTCCTCCCAAAACGCCGCTGTGTGTGTGTGTCTGTGTGTGTGTGTGTGTGTGTGTGAGTGTGTCTGTGTGTTCCCTTTCTTAAGCTGTTAAGCACACTACTGCTTTGTTGTTTACATACCAACTTCCTCCTTGTTAGTCCGTGCAAGTCACAAAAGATAAAAAATAAATGACACCCTCTTCGTTGTTATTGTAGCCTTGTAAATATTTGTAATGATTGTCCTCTCAAGGAGACAATTATTTTGGGGGTCCCCCTTTAATTTCCCTGCAACTGTCTTTTGTGTGGCAACCAGTTAAATTGCTATTAGAGCAAAACATAAACAAACTAAAAATACACTTTTTGGGTTTTTTTTGCACATTGTTATGATCATTCAAGACTGAGGGGCTGATGATGTATGACTCAGGTGAGAATTACTGTGTATGTCTTAATCTGCTGATTAAGGTAAGCAGAATAAAGCAACCATTGTGTTCTCTATATACCAATGTTTAGCCCTATTTTCCTGCCCTTACTTACTCATATCCTTTTCCTGCCCCATCCTGTCCCTCTGCACTACTTGGATTACTTTTCACAATTCAAAATGTGGTAACCCTTATCTTGGTCTCAAATAAAGGATACATACACACATGACATAATACTAAGGCCACCAGCCTTCAATTGAGTTTTAATTTCTTTGTTGCTGTTGTTTTTTTCAGATATATTGTTTTATATATCCTCCAGGAACACAAGAAAGCTTTTGCTCTCTACCCTGACTGATTCACAACCACCAAGTCACTTTACTATTGAAGATAACAACATGACTTCAAGGCTGTTTCCAGAAGCCCCAATGAATCATGATACACACACCAGTGTAAAGGGTGAACAAAAAAAAAAGTTACAAGTGGCTCAAGTCCTTAGGTTTATGTCTACTTTGAAGTCTAGACTTGGAGCTTGGGAGGCTGGAGAAGGGGAGATTAATTGGGGCGTTTAATCTACACAGTCCCTTGTGTGAACCCTTTCAGCTTTTTGGCAGTGTAACAGAACAAAAGCCCTTTAGATACCTGCAGGGATTAAAGTTTCTGCCATGTGGCATATTTGTGTCATGTGGATTTCCGCAAAGACTGCTTCAGATCAGTAAAAGGTAGATGATAAAAGTAGGGTATTCAGTGGCTTATAGTAGCACAGCATAATGACGTACTGCTTGTGTTTGTAATGACAATAAACATATCACACTTGAATGTACCTGTATAACCTCCATACAGATCTCTGTCCAACCATCCATATGTTTCATTGGCACTTTTATCAGGTGGACAATCTTTTTGCACCCTACATGTACATATTTATAGAAAAGCTAACCTTCATCAGCAATATGTAACAAAGAATATGTAACAAAGATGCATTAAAATTGATGCCTCTGGACAGCAGAACAAGCAGTACACACATTATTAATATATGTTAGCAAGCAATTGCCTAATTAAACTTACAGCAGTCACAAACTTTCATTTGATTAATCACAGCCCAATATTTGCTGTCCTTTTAGCTTTTGTTTTGGAAATATCTGGGCATCACATGTTTATCAGCAAGTCACTAACATTAATTGTCCACATTTTGGTACTATACAAAACTTTTAGTTGAAAATGGCTGCCTGCTTCATCTGAAAACAACACTTAGAGCAGTGAGAGTGAGGGACAACAGTAAAGTCTCAAACCAAAACAAGGTAAAAAAAAATACTAAAATGTCAGTGCTGCTGTTTATCATGGGTTTGGCTTCCCACAGTTGAACATCAACCACTGTGATGTAGATGTTTAAAATGTGTGCTGAGGTCATAGAAAACTCTGCTGCATATTAAATCAAACGCTTCCTAAACTGCCAGCCACCAGGGGTGATTGAGATATTTTGGCTTCACTTTTGGGGAGCAGACATCAGCCTGTGCAAAGATTTCCTGTATGTCACGACTGCAGTCCAGAGTAGCAGAGTAATAAACAACAGAGAGAAGACAGGTAAAATGAAAATCAAATGCCTGGAGGAGAGAACGAAGTGCTGCTCCCTCAAAATGGATCATCATCCATTGTTTGGAAGTATTTAAGATTTCGGGCAAATAATGTGAAGTAAGAGCAAAACATATGCAAAGGGTGCATGAGACAGCAACAGAACTAACACATTAATGATTGATCTCAGTATTGACCAAAACAATCGTGATTATCACTTTGGCCATAACTTTTTTTTACCTCATGGTATTTTATTTGAACTCTTAGAATTATTGTATCTTGTTTTTTATGTTATGTTTTGTATCTCACTGTCACTGACTTTTATTCACTTTTTTTATTTTTATTTTTTTTATTATAAAGCACTTTGTAGCCTTGTTTTGCGAGATGCTACATGAATAAAGTTATCGCTTTATTCCGTTATCACCATATATACACCCATTTAACACAGACATTACAATTAATTGGCTATTCTACCTGTAATTAACCTAAACCTCACATCAGTGCCATGATCAACACAACTCATTACCTGTAAAAGGGGAATCAGAAGAGGGAGACTAATGAAAGCCTGGGGAGTGAGACTGAAGAGTGCCAGAAAGAGAATGAGAACAAAATGAAGTCCCAGTAAGAAGCAAAATCTTTTTTTTTTCAAATGTAGTAACATTATTGAACAGGTTTAGAGAGAGAGAGAGAGAGAGAGAGAGAGGGAGAGAGGGAGAGAGAGAGAGAGAGAGAGAGGAGATTATTTGGTCCTCAATCTAAAAGATTATGCAACTGTCCCACTTTTGTGCTGTTGTTTGTCAGTTTTCCTGTCTGAATCCATTCTATCACTTCACTCCCACTTAGCTCCCCATGATGATTCTATCCTTCTTTCTTTCTCCTCTCTGCTCTCTCTCCCGTCATCATTACATCTTCCTCTTCTTTGATGTTCACTCATTTTCAATCAATTCCATCTCCCTCTCATTCTCATTTTTCTATTTTGGGTCAAATCACTTTTCCATTTCTTTCTGTGTACATCTCTAACTTAATCACCTTTTGCCTTATCAGTGTCCTTTTTAGTTTTTTACTAACATTTTCTCACATGATTTCTCTCACTCAATCTTAATGTCTCTGTAACTCCTCTGTCCTTTATCACCCACTGTACTTTCTTTTTTTTATTATTATCTTTGTCTGCGTTATCTTGCTGTCTGATGTCCAGGCACTATTTGACTTATCTGCATTCAGATGGATAGATAAAAACGGTGCTTATGAAAAGGCTAAATCTCAGTTAATTCCTCAAGGCACATACCATCAGCAACTCATTTATCTCCCACTCAGCGGAATGAGTAGGGAAACCAGCAGCAAGATGTTAGCCCTGCAGTTATTTTAAGATACTCAGAAATAATTCATTAACCATGATTTTAGCTGTTTCAGTGTTGTTTCACTGATGTGGCTACCAGTCTTATTATTTAAGGCCTTAGGCACTAAAATAAACAAATATTTATGCATTCATTCATTTATTACTTTTACCTAATTACTTAGACTGGCCTGTGGGACAAGTCAAACAACACCACGGGAATAGTGTTAAAAGCAAAGTGGGGTAGACTTGGCTTGTCATGTTTTTAAGCTATTTGGGCTTTGGCCAGCGGTGCTGATGTTGAGATGAGATTAAATAGGAGGCTTATTTGGTTGGGTTGTTGAGCAATAAGGATAGAATGATGATAATAGTCAATGCAATCCTTTCTTTAATTAAGTATTATTGTTGCTACAAACCTTTTTTTTTTCACTCATTAGTTGGCAGCCATCAGGACACAGCACAGCTAACAATTCAGAGAAACCTCCAATGAGGGGATGCATAGGTTTCAGGCAGATTTTAGAAGAACTTTGAAGTTGAGTCCTCTCTTTGACACAACATGATTAGGACCTAGTGCTAAAATGTAGACTAAAATAAAAGACGCTAAAATAAGACTCTTTACCTACCTAATAGAAATATTCATTGCAATGCAGGACACACTAATTGTGCTGCAGTGTCTAGTTTGCATAGATTATTAACCATACTCACCCATATTATACATTATAACAACATTCAGACATGCAAATTCTTAACAAAAAATAATTAATGTAACTCGGGCCATGTAACTTTTTGGACGACTGTATTGGTTCGCAGAAGAAAAAATGATTTCTCTGTGTTAATGATGTTATGTTGATGGAAAAAGGTGGAACAACACTGCAAGGGCACAGTGTAGCACCTGGACTAGTTTCCTTGATGTAACCTTCTCAGAGGCCACATTTTGGATGTATTAGTCTAATAATTTGCTTTTCAAGAATATTAAGAATTTTGTTATGACTGGTCATTACCCAGACAGTGAAGTTCAGCTAGCAAATGATCTGGCCAACAATACACTGCAACACTTTACAAAACTTACAGACAACTGTGATCGATCATTCAGCATTGTGGATAATGATGGTTTCTCTGGTAATTCTCTGGTAAAACTCTGCCACGGACTGAGTGTTCTCCACAGCTAACCATTAACAGCAGTAACTGTAACAACAACACAAAACAAGAAGCCTGACACAGAAGACATTTAGTCAGTGGTGGTGGTCAGTAAATTACTTTTATTACAGAAAGAATATATTTTTCCAAATTATTGTTGTTGCCTTTTTTCTAAATATGTGTCCTCCCACACACTTATCTTTTTTTCTATTTGTCAGACTGTGACCTTCATCAAGCCCAGTTAGTGCCAGCTCTGTTCTGTATTGCAATTCAGTGAACTAAAGACATGACAGTTTGGTACACAGTTAAATGAATGAGAACCTGACTACGGTAGCCTGTTTCTATTTATTGAATCAAGAATCAATTCTGAATTTAATTGTGACACCAAGAATCAGAATCAAGTAAAGCAAGAATCCCAAAGATTCCGAGCTGCAAATTTCCTTTTTAAAATAGTGTGCATGAAGAAAAAGACACCCGTGTCCTCTGAGTATAATTTACGGCACTGTATGGTGTTTGTGCATCCATTCATTTTTGTGTGTGTTTGTGTGTTGGTCCCCCCGTGGTATATATTTTGATACCATCAGGGGGTCTCTTCACACCCCCTGCAGGAACCAGTTCTCACATAGTGGGCCACCCGTGGTCACAGCCACGAGCCCCTGGTGTTGGGTGACATGAAAGGGCTACGGGGGGACAACTGATGCACATGCACATACACACACGCTCAAAGAAATGTTTTGCAAATGCTGGAATCTACTGAATATGTCCTTTAGTAATTCTCTCTGTGCTTCAGGTTACACTTGGCATTGTCCCTTGACAAACAAGCTTTGTTTTTGTCCCATTGCACTCTAAAAATAATAATTCCCGATCACACGATGTACTTAAAAATGCACATTTAATCTCCATTGTGTCTGTTTGTGTGTGTGTAGTTCTGTAGAGATAACAACTGTTGGGTAATGGTTATAGTTTGGATATCATCTTTTCTGAAAGGGTTTATGACTACAGTGAAAAAAAAATACTACTAATAATAATACTTTTCCTTGTGGACACAGCATTATTTGGCAGATGGTGACAGACTGACAATTCATCAGAGATCATTTTGTAGCCAAAGCCTTGCATCTCCCTCCTCCAAAAATGTAGCAATTGAATGTGCTTTATTTATCAAGTCTTGATCACTCGATCCATGACAGGCCCTTGCTTATGTGACTGAAATGAATGTTTTTTTCCATCCAGCAGCCGCAACAAGACTGACTGGTTTTAAAGTTTTTGTTTTAGAGTTTGTCCTGTGTAAAACTTACATCACAATTTGACCTGCATTAAATATGCTATTCAAATAATGGAGTCTGTTGAGCCTACTCATTGTGTATATTTTGTCTCCAGTGTTATCAGATGGCATGTTCATGCACAATATGCAAATCAAGTAAGTGGGTGGGGAGCTGGCATTGTCAACCAAACCAAGCAGGTGGAGGGTTACTACATGTGCTACTCTACAGCCTGGATTTACTTTTCTATTGATGGAGAAGAAAAACACATTTTACTCAGGACTAAGGTGGGGATGAAGAGCTCTATATTTTCAGTTAAAAAATAAAAATCCAGGATTTGAATATTCAACACAGACAAGAAAAATAAAAGTATTTTTGGTAGTCTGTTTTTGTTGTTTGCTGATCCACAGCACATAGTACTGTAACTCACATAAGTAATGTTTTTTTTTTTTTCTTGTCACTTCCTACATCTGTAAACATTGGGAGTACCTTGTCTACATTAAACTGCAGTGTGCAGTGTCCAACTGCAGCAGGAAATAGAAAGAGTTTGATGCAGGCAAACAACATCCATACTAATCAGCTTCTTTTTAATGTTGCTCTCTGTGGACAACAAGCAAGTAAAGAACCAGCCGTATCAGTATGTCATATTCAGATCTGCTTTTGCTTCTTGACACTAAGCCCCAGTATAAATAAATGGAAATTGTCTGAGTGGGGTGAATCAAGTCTAAGAAGTCGTTGATTTCCACATCACATGAATGTACCACAGCATAAGTTTCAGCTGAGCAACTTTTTTAAACAACGATAAAACATGCAAAAACATGGCTATGTTGCTTATAAAATATGCATGAGAAGACAAGGAAACATAATTAATTGCACTCACCTTTGATATGAGGTGAAATAAGAAGTGTATGGCGAAACACGATACGAGTTAGTATCCAGAAAAGGTTATTGATGGGCCACTCAGTGACTTACTACACGGGATTGTTTCTATCTTACAAAATATATTGTATACTGTATGTTAGAATCAGTTATATACACAGTTATTTACTGACTGTACTTTGCACATTATGTTTTAATACATAATAGAGAGAGACTCTTATTAAAAATAAGATTAATAATTTCAATCTACAAGGAAGAAAAGCGGATGTTGTAGTACAGCATGACATGTAGCACACAGTTTGTAGCGCAAACTTGTCTCCACAGTGGGATACATGTCGGTTCATGTTTGGTACATGTCAGGACATGTCTTCAACATGTCTCTCTGACTGCCTCTTTCTGCCTTCCTCTTGCTTGTTTGTGGCTTTTAGCTTCAGTGAGTCCTCTGACAATATTTTTCATTTTATTAAGTATTGGGACCATAACAATTTATTTACAGTTATTGATTGATCTATTACTGTTTTGTTAAGGGAACATTTCTTTATCAAAAAAGGCAGTTTTTAGTTGAAGCAGTTTGTGTTTTCTTGTCATTTTGCCACATATTTTAAATATTTGTGTGTGTGTGTGTGTGTGTGTGTGTGTGTGTGTGTGTGCCTGTGCTGACACTTTGCTCTCGAGCCGCAGTAAATGTCACTCCAGGTCTTCAGTTAAAGAAGCCTTTGAGTGTTTCTGCCTGACCGGACGGCCTGTCGCCACATCTGTCACTTTGCAGAAAACCCTATGCCTGATTTCCTTCGACCCCCATTGCGTGCGTGTGTGTGTCTGTGTGCCTGTGCGTGCGTGTTTGTTTGGAGCAGAATTCTGCTTTGCTGTAAATCCCATTGCCTAGTTGCTAGAATTGTGTGTGCATTACTTTGGTCTTCAGCTTTTAGTTTCTGCAGCAGTGGTCTCACACATCTCAGAACACATCTCTGTACCCACTCTGCCCTGAAGTGGCCATGAAGGATGTGTGTGAAAGGAAGTTCTCTGCTCTCCTTGTGTAGACTTCCCTTCTTGCATAAGTTGTGACTGACCTCTGTATGAATTTGATATACTGTAAGCATTTTAAATTGGAAATAAGATATTTTGGAGATGAGTATTATTGGGTTAGTGACATGAAAAACTAGCTGCAGTGTATGTGTGCGCGCTAATAGAAAAAACTTATTTGTTGAAGGAGAGTAATTATACTAGGTGCAAGGCTATCAGAGAGCAGCATCAATGAAAAAAAAGATAGCACAATTGCCATAAATGCTACAAAAGTTAAATAATTTATTTTGGACCTACTAGGATGGAAACCCATATTCTTACATGTATATATCATGCACACCAATAGACTGACAAACTCATTAGAAAAACTTTAAAAAAAGAGTTGAGAGATGGAGACACTTTTTTCACTGACCAGCTTTTTCTGCTCTGACAATCTAGAACCAATAGTTCTATAATACATCCATGATGACTCCACACAGATCAGACGTAAGCTTTGTCACATTATTACTCGAAGCAAAGAGAATTGTCATATTTCTATCACGTTGTCTGCATTGTCTTTGACTGGCACTCTTTTAATTACATCGTCTTCTTCTGGTTTTCTGGTTATCTTGTGAACTAACTCCTAATATACACATTGTGGATAGAAACAAGAATTTATCCAACATTTCTTTTGCCAAATTACTCTAAATTCTGTTAAAATGATCTGTCTGAGTGACATTTAGTTACATTAAAAACTTTTTCTTTGGAGTAAGAGGGTGTTTAACCTCCTCTTCTGGGGGATCCAACATTCAAGAAGCACAAGGATTTTCTTGCACCGTTAAATTCTGTAAAAAGTCCTCAGGCAGTGTGCAGGTCTTAATTCGAGTGTCTTGTAACTGACAGCAATCATATCTGAACTAGTGACAAGTGATCTCACTTCAAATGTGGGTTTAACAAATGCAGCATCCCCACTGTCATAGTGCTTGTGTATGGTGTTGCTATGTGTAGTGGGAAAGGATTAAAGAGTTAAAGAGAAGGAGAAAAGTAGTGAGAGAGAGAATGGGCAGATTAGGATCAGTAGTCATGCATCTGGCCTGTGTGTTCTTCAGCTTGTTAACACAGTAAACAAACCACAGTCATTAGTTAAAGCTTTAATACAGAAAATATCCCATATGTTTACATACAAATACTAATATTTACATAATAAGATAATGTTTACAGATCCACTGACTAAATTAATACACACACACACGCGCAGATTATTGCATTTGCAAGTTTTCAAATACAGTTATAAACTCACACAATATATTATAGAGTCACTACCTTAATTAAAAGACATGCAGGGTGCGTTTAAAGTTCGTCTGGCCTTACTACAGTAACTCATTCCATAGAGAGACACATACACACACACACATACACACACACACACACACACACACACACACACACACACACACACACACACAGGCTAAGTGAATTAACAAACACAAACATGATGCCTGCTGGTGGGTCATGAATATATTAGCATAAATACTGACCAGACTTATTATTATTTATCAAATTAGTGCCCGCACAAGCATAGGCCAGTGTACACATGCACGCACACACACACACACACACACACACACACACACACACACACACACACACACACACACACACACACACACACACAGCACTTAAAGAAATTGGGTCAGCCTTGAATTAGAAAGAGTTAAACCTTATTATGTCTGATTAATAACACAACTGTACTACTGTGTGTGTGTGTGTGTGTGTGTGTGTGTGTGTGTGTGTCCACTGCCCTGACTTCTTTGACAGCTGATATTAACCATTACCACCTCAATGACTTTTTAATAGGGACTCATTTCCATATGTAATCTCAATGTTGAGACGTGCATGTGTGTCTGTGTGTGTGTGCGTGTGTGTGTCTGTGTGTGTGTGTGTGTGTGTGTGTGTGCGTGTGTGTGTGTGTGTGTGTGTGTGTGTATGTGTGTGTAAGGCCCTTAGTGCCTCACAGTTCTTGGGGTCTCTGAAGCATACAAAAATGGGATCTGCCCCCTATAGCTTCCTTTGACTCTCTCCCCCTCACACTCACACTCACACTCACACTGTGTGCCTCAGTCTCCCTGGCCTCTAATCCACACATCCCATCAGCCATTCATCCTCCCCTTGGCTTCAACTCATGTGCTTTTAATGACGTACAGTACAAGTTCATTATCTTGATCGACAGACATTGGGTCAAATCTCCAGACACTGTAGATAATCCCTGGTTGATAGATAACCCCTGCTTCACACAATTATATAATTTGCAGTAACATACTGAAAGATTTTTGAAACATTTCAATTAGTGCTGAAAAGATTTGATTAATCAGTAGATCGGCAGGTGACATTTTTGATTATCAGTCCAATTTTTAAGTCCTTTATCAAATAAAAATGCCAAACATTTGCAGGTCGCAGCCTTTCAAATGTGATGATTTGCTCTATATTCTCTTTCAACTCAGGAACAGTTGTCTTTGGATTACATTAACATACAATTTATCAACAGATGAATTTGATCTATTGTGACAACTGCATATTTTACTTCACTCTCCTGTGTAATTGCATTCATTGCTTGTTAAGTGACACTAATGAGAGCATTTCTTAATGAGAACAGATAACAAGGCCTGTTGATTGCTAACAAAATCACTAATATCATTAGTCTCACTGAAAAAATCCTTCCCTGTAAAGAGTTCTCGTACAACAAATGTTTGTCATTATCTCTTCTGCTTTCTTATTTTTCTTTAATCTGTTAAACCAATTCTTAACTTACAGACGAGTAGTCAAGGCCAGGCCTCACAGATTATTGTACAAAAATACAAGCTAGTGGTCCTATTAGTTATCAGCAGTTAGTGCTTACTTTAGCAAAAAGTAAAACTATCTTACTATCAAGAAACATCAGACAGCATTTGTGTGTGTGTGTGTGTGTGTGTGTGTGTGTGTGTGTACTCCATCCAGGGGAGTCTATTTTGCATGTTCTTCTTTGTTTTGCACTTTGATATGACACAGCTGGTGTGCAAATGAGACAGTACTTCTGCTTTTGCAGAGGATGTCAGTTGTGTAGGTGGTACCTCAATGTGGCCCAGAACACATTCCGTTACACACTGCTTAAGGAATGTGACTACTTCCAAATGTGGCCTGAGCGATCGGATCTCCATGCATATCCAATGAGTCTTGGGCGCATTCACACCTGTACGTAGGTGTCTGTCCACTTGTGTTCGAGTCACCCAAAACGCATGTTAGTGCCAGGTGTAAACGGGACTCTGTGAAAGTTATTTTAGTTTCTCTATCAAATCCACTGTACTGTACAGCTTTCTTCCTGTTGTTTTTTTTTTTTCTTCTACCTTCATTCAGTAGAGATAAAATATACTGTAGTTGGGTAATAAAAGCTATCTTCCTGTAGTTATGGCTGTAAACAGAGAATTGGTTCTTATTTTAAAGTGGGTACAAATTGTTTAACTCCTTCATGCTTTTTGATTTTCATACATACATTTCATACATAGGACACACACTCTTGTGTTGTGTTTGACTTGAGCTATGGCAGGAAAGGAAAAGATCTTTGAACGATTTTGCCATCAAACATTTGTTTCCCATGAAAAGGAATTATTCAGAGAAGAGATGTTTGCAGACACATTAGAAATATCCTCGTTAAATCTATATTACATAAAGTTAGTCAGACTTAGTCAGACAGAGCATTAGTAATTTATCGTCAGTGTGTGGCTTTTTCTTTCCATTAGTTCACAGGAAGTACCAGTGGCTTGCAGCAATATGGGCAGTTAAAGGGGTCTTTTTGGTCCCTGCAGAATCATGCAGAAGTCCATCTGCTCTGGAAGCTTCACAAGATGCTTCCTCTTTGACAACACACACACACACACACACACACACGCACACACACGCACACACACACACACACACACACACACACACACACACACAATAGATGAAAGAGGGGATGTAACTTCTCTCCCAATTATTCCCTATACATTCATATATACACATGCCCACAAACACACACATACATACAGTACAACTTACCACACATACATGGTACTCGGAGGCCCTCTGCCAATTACTTTTGATATATCCATACAATATGTCTGACCCATATATGCTATGGCATGTTTTTCTTATATACCACATGCAGCGCATGTGCATGTATTTGCGCACACACACATAAAAGCTTTGATGTGTCTCATGCACAAACGTGCACATAGGGTCATGCCTGTAGTTCAGAAACTATGTGAAAGTAGGTTAAAGCTGATATGTTGTTGTTTAAAGGATTGTGTAGGCTGTTCATTAATGCCATGCATATGCATGTACATCCACATGTGTGCGCGCACACAGACACATGGATATGCAATGTGTACACATCGATGTGCATACACACATGCATGTATTTAGTGTAAACATGCCTGAGAGACACCATTTGCATACACAAGTGTGTGTGTGTGTGTGTTGGGTTAATCCGTGATGATGATGCTACCTGCCAAGACGCCCACGCGCCACATCAACAGTTGTTGCTCTAAATTAAGCTGCTTAATTACTGCAATTAAACTCTGTGTGTGGTGTTTGCATGAGTTATAGTGTGTAAACTTGTAAGAATTTGTGTGGTGGGGATTGAAGGAGGTCTTGTGTCTGTGTGTATGTGTATATGTGACTACTGATGTGATTTCTTGCATGCCTGTGAATGAAAGATTAGCAAAGTTCAAGAATATCAGTGAGTGCTGTTGAAGACAAACCTAAAGAAAAAAAAAATTAAGAACTTATTCATATTGGACAAGCTGTGATTATTCTTTCATATCAGTCATAAGCCCTGCAGGGACAGGTAATATTCACAGAATAAAAGGTGCACCAGTATAAACTGTGTTCCAGTGAGACTCCATAATTTCAATAAACCTATGAATGTTAGTTGTTCAAAATATAGAATTTACTAGTCGCACAAAATCTGCATCAGACAGGCCAGAAAGTATTGTACAAAGTTGGGCGGTATCAAATAAAATGGTCAAGTGACTTGTACACAAGGATTGAGGAGGATGCAAATAAACTAAAACAATAATTATATACTTTGTATGCTATTAGAATTTTTTTTGAATGTGAACATTTAGAATAAATGATTAAATTAGTTACTTCTGTGCTAATAAAATCAGTACACTTATTAGAGACATTTCTTCTTCCAACAAACATTTTCTCCTCTTAATCAAACCTCATCATACACAGATCCTCACTTTTCTCCCTTTCCCTCTAAATTTATCATTTCATTTCTCAAGTTGCTGTCGTTGACATCTGCCCCAGAATGTTTTACTGTCTAGTGGTGGGTGGGGAGATCACTGTGGAGGCAGACAGCTAGAGGGGATTGGCTGATGGGGGGAGGACAGGGGAGGGACTAATGTGATTGAAGGTCAGACAGGCCTTCCAGTCAATGGCACTGTACAAAAGTGTTGCATGGTTCTACATTACATGGTTATATGTAGATGAGCTGTGTGTGTCCTGGATGTGTGTGTGATGAAGGAATGAATCACTTCTTGAAAAGGCTTTGGTTTAAATTAATATGGTATTTATAAAGCAGTGTTTTAATTTGTTGTCTGATACATATTCATGTTGGCCAAATTAAGTGATAGCTCTAGGCAGCAGATAATATATGCACGCGTCTATATGTCAGTTTGCTTGTTAGAAGGGAATGTGTTGACATGTGTGAGGTCATGTTTTCTAGATAGAAAAGTAATCTCTGTGTAGAAATATTAGTCATTTGAAACAGAATTTTGATTTGCAATGCTGTGATATACTTTCCCACTAAGTGTACTCTGAAAAAGAAATCTGACACAAAAGGCGTTAATCCACATGCAGCTTTTTTCATAACACACAAATATGCTTATTGATCAAGCATCTGTATTACAAGGAAGGTAAATTGTAGGTGATAGAATAGACAAGCAACAATGATTAAAGATACAAAAGACAACAAATAACATGAAAGAAAATACCCATAGTGTATGTGGTAATATTATAGATATGTGTTTGTGCATGCATCTCCCTAATTATTGGTGTCCATGGGAACCAACAAGAGAAAGGATTCATGAGCAGTCAAGTCAAGGTTCACAAACAGATTCACAGACAGCAATGTATTTTTTATATTTAAAAGACATTTTGACTTCATTATCTACAATATATATTGTTCTAAAATTAAACCTTGAAGGATGTTGTTACCTTCTCCACATTAAACTACTGGTACTGGCAGGTTGTAATTCTGCCATTTATTTGAATCACCAACTGCAAAACGTTAAAGCTTTGTTTTAAACTGATTTTGTTCCACTGTCTACCTGGAGAAGTGCAATCTGAAATGTTGATGATAGTTTTATAGTAGCAGAATATGAAGTGTTTATTTATTTTTCATTTTAAGGTAGTCAGATGAATATATTAATACTTTAGGAATAACATAATTACACTAAATGAAGTACAAGGTATTCCATGAGATCTGTTAAATCATCGAGTTACAGAGTGAATATGCTCAAAGGGATCTAAGCTGTTATTGCTGTACATAATGTCATGCACATTCTGATTGGTTGCAGGGGGGTGATGTTTAATAGATTACAGATTATATGCACATAAAGATGATCCTATTATACTGCATTAAATCCTTATTTTCCATGACACAAAGCAACACATAGCTAAGCATGTTGTATACATTAAGCTGCCATGATGCATCAGGGGGCGTGTGTGCTTATATTTAGAAGATATATATCCAGACAATCAGAAATTCAATTCAACTATAATTGACTAATATTAGTCACTATCAACAGTTTAAAAACATTTGTTAAAAGTTAAAGTACCAACAATTTTTTATTTAGATGAACCATGTTTTCTGTTTCCCCGTTTCTCTTTCACGCTCTCTCTTTTTCCATGTGTTTACTGTAACATGCTTAGCCATGTGTTGACTTGTGTTATGGAAAATAGGGTTTTAATGCAGTTTAATAGGATCATCTAATCTATAGTCTGTTAAACATTCTAGCCGGTGGCAGCCAATCAAAATGTATATCATGCCAAAGAGATTAAGATAAGTAGGAATAGTGAACCCACATGTGTAGGGTAGGGATAGAAGGATAACTTGCAATCCACATACAGTACAGACCTACTGACACGGACATTGACAGAGTTGTAAACAAGGACTTGTGCACATAAATTATATAGTGTACCTCGATGATGAAGTTGTGCAAAGTCAGAAAAATGTATAAAACATGGTGGAACTGCTACCCCTGTCTGTAAAACTGTAAAATGTTGAGGAAATCCCTTCTCTAATTTACATTCAGGGAGCAGAACTTTGTCATACAGTCTCAGAACAAGCAGCTGCCAAAACAAACTCCGTTGACATGGCAGAAACACCAAAGAATTCAAATCTCTAATTTAGTTAACTATCATTATAAAATACAGTGACCGTGATCTTTCATAATAAAACCTATAAAAGTGACGATTAAAGAAAGAAACTTTGCTGAATGCCACTGTGTGTTGTTTCTCATCTGCAAAAATCATTTTATTTCTCCCATTGTTGATTTTTTTTTGTGTAAACAATTAACGTAAAAAAAGAAAATTAATAATTTGCTATTTTCTGTATCTATAGTAGCTTATTTAGTGAGAGAAGACTTTGATTTGAAAAATAAAAAATAATATCAGACATAGTGATAAAACTATATATAACTCTAACTCTAATATATATCATTTTCAGTTTGATATTTAGTGGAGGCTATGACAAAAACAAGCTATTATTTAAAATTATAAATATCACTGAGATTTAATTGAATTATGTCACATTAATTTCTGCTAGGACTAGCAGTCATTTTTACACTACTTTTTGTAACAACTGAAAAAACATCCTGAGTGATCTTTAGTCAGCGTTAGTGTTTTTATGTTTGTATGTCTGTGTTATTGATGGAATCAGAGCCAGAATGTATCAACTAATAGAAACAAGCATGACATGAAAATGTGTGGTCATGTTGTGCTGCTTGTGCGTCTCATTTATGATTTAAGACCCTTTTACTGTTTCAACAGTAGCTTTACTAAAGCTCCCAATCACCTGAATCAATTGGTTCTGTCATGCTTCTTCAAAGCGACCACTTCAAAGCCCTCATCTCTTTCCTCCTCCTACTCTTCCCATCGTTTTATCCAGAGGCGGAGCAGGGACACAGGGCCATAAGAAATTATATATGTAAACAGTATAATGAGGTCTGCTACAGTACATGCTAGTGTCGTTTAAAGTTCTGCAGCTTTTAGTGTTACCATTGTTAACCTGGAAACAATATCATGTCAGTGATGATGAATGAATGAAAACAAAAAAAAATCTTACAAGCTAGATATGCTTTCAAGTTTATATTTTTGAAAGGTTTGATTAGATCTTCCTGTTTGACTGAATCTTTATCAGACACAATTTAGAAAATAAATATTTTAAGAGGTCCTTTTTTAGATTTAGATTTTGTGAAATAGATCGCTCTAAAACTGATTTACTGACATGACCAACATAAACCAAAGCCACCAGTTTTCTTCAATTCTTATCCCTGGGATAAGCTTTGGCCCAAGTCTCCTCGGATTCTGGGTTGGCTTGGGTTTGATTTTTATGTTGTTGTTTTTTTTTTTCTTTTTTTTTTTCATTAATTTATTATCACTTTTAATTTTACTTTTTTTACTTATTGACCTATCAACATTTCTAAGAAAATTAAGAGGACAAAGTGGGGTGTTTGCAATAGCATAACATACATGAAAACATTTACCTGAATGCATTATGTAGATGACCAACAGATCCACAATGCTTCAAACTCTGTTTTCAGTTCAGTTCAGGTTAGAACGCCTGCTTGGGAAGACCTATAGATACACACACACACACACACACACACACGCACACACACACACACACACACATACAGCAAACACGTAATTTGGCAGAGAGTTGGAGTGATGATTATTTGATACGTGTATGGCATTTGTCAGACATGCTGATGGTGTTATTCTTGTACAAAGACAAATGCAGCTTATTCATACGCACAGCTGTTTCCTCCTCTGCGCTCTCTCTCTCTCTCTCTCTCTCTCTCTCTCTCTCTCTCTCTCTCTCACACACACACAAGGATACGTAAAACTATAGTTTTGTGACGACCATTCACTTCAGGAATTTGTTTTCGCAGACACTGGCTTGAGAGATGTGACAGCAAACTGAACAAACATTACCAAACATGCTTCATCTTTCATCTGCCCCACCTGAAACCCCACAGCACTGCCACCGTCACCAAAGACAGTGTAGGGCCTGGGGTACATACCGTACTACTTGTTGAAAATGTGATTGTGGGTCACATGCACCATTCTCAGCCAGTCATTTCAGACCATGAACCTACAGTCACTAGTGCTACAAAACAAGATTTTCAAAGAACACACATTATGGATGCCTTAAAAAGCTGTTTTACACTTACAACACAGATTCCTCAATTTCCAGCCTCATACTGTAAATTTGGATTATATACTGATTATATGTCAACACTTCACTGCACAGTGATTTATTTTTATTTTATTTTTTCATTCATAACCCCAGTTTCTAAAACTTCTGGCATATATCACATTTTGTTTTTATTTACAGTGTGCCAACCTTTATGGAAATGAGGTTGTAGAGCAATATTGTAGGAATGATTAAATTTGTGTTTGTTTTTGCTCAATTTTTCATATGACTTATGGTATCTCAGCCTCAAGACACAACTGTCAAAAAACTTCATGCACACTAAAACCATGCTCATGTTGTTTATAGACCATACAGTACATTAGCAGTATTTTAGGAATCACTCAGTCATAACTTCATACATCAGTCCATAATTTTATGGAGCAGATACTTCTGAAAATAAAAATAAAAGATATGCAGCATGTCCAGATACATACAGTGTGAACGTAAAATAACAGTATGAACTGATGACTGTGAAAAGAGTAGAAAATCAGCTCAAAGCCAAAATTGTTTATATCTCTTCAGCTGTAAATGTTCTTGGCTGTTAAAGTCTTGTATTGCTTACAATAAATTGTTTAAGGAGGCGTCATCCTGATAACACATACCCAGTCTTTTGGAATGCCTTCAGTTATGTGTGAATGCATGTACTGTATGCGTTAGTATGTGTGGGTGTAGGTGTAGAATTAAACTATAGCCCAACCCATAAAAGTTCAAACAGCACAGGTCTCACTCTTTTAAATTTTTTTTAAATTTTATATCTTCCTGTCCTGCCCTCTTTCCATTTTGTTCCATCATCCCTGTGCTGTGTTTTCACTGCTATGTCAAAGTTCAGCAAATGTTAATAGCTTTTAGGAAAAGTGACCTGCTCCCCACCCTTGTTTATAACTGCTCTGACATCAAACTGCATCATAAGGTGACATGGAAAACATGGGTTTCATGAAGGGTACAGCTACAAAACAGCACCTTTTGAACCAGTACAAATAAAGCTTGCTTTAGGACACTTCTGCCGGCCACATAGTCCTTTCCTACTAAAACACCTTGAATTAAAAACATTAAGATGTCCTTAGTGGTGTCTGCTTCACTTCCTATGTGTAAAGGCCTTTATTTTTTACAATTATTGCAGCAATAAAGCACAATATTAAAAGTAATTACTCTTGCATCATTAGATTTACAAGTTTCTTTCTGCAAAATACTCCTGTGGTGATGAGCTTTTTCAGTAATCTTGACAGGCCTGATACACCGTCACCTGCACACATACCAGAAACCAGAGGAAGCAGCTGGGTAGTGTGTATGAGAACAGATAGAGACAGGGACCAAGCTAGCATTTCCTGATGAAACGGCTACCTTCTCTGTATCTTTGGCCAACAATAACACTACTGGCACATGTGATGCAAAAGGGACCGAAAAGCAGGCCAAAGGGACAAATTACTGGACAGGTTATTCAGTTTATCTGGAGATCTATGTATGACTGTGGCCTTGAGTAAACACCTGAGGCTTTTCCAAAGCATAGCCCAGTTCAAAACATAATTAACACAGGAATCACAAGAGGTATTTAATAGCAGACAATACACAAGCTTACTCGCTTGGCAGCATTATCTGTCTGGAATTACAGGAATGTTGTTTTGGAAGGAACCAATTTACCTCCTAGGCCAATTTAATGCAGGTCTGGCCCTGTATTAAGAGACCACTTGGCCAATTTTATTCTGGGAAAGAGCTGTGGTGTCAAAAGTGATGCTGCTGGTGTCATGGGTGTAGAAATATATTCACTCCTGGGATGCACATGATGCAGGCAAGGGTTAGACCTTGGCAGAGGCGTTGGTTTTATTCAGCCCAAACAAGCTGACATTAGCTGCCCTGGGAATTTGCAGTATTTGAAAAAATACTGCAGCACATGAACCATGGTATTAATGTTGCTAAACAGTGACGCTCTTTCATTATGAATCGGTGTTTGCAGATGATAACATGTATCTGCGTTGAGCTTGACCTCCAGGTCTTCCAGTTAAGCTCTTTCTTGCCAACAGTGGATGTGTAGCTCCATGCTAAAACTAAGTCATATGAATTGAATGAGTTAATACATGAAGAACATTGAATGAACTAGTCTATTACTGAGTATTGAACCAAGGTAAATTTTCTTGTGATTAATTGCATACTGAAGCAAATGAATGTCTCATATACTGAATGCATTCTTGTGTTGTGTGTTAGCCTTTAGATCTGATCACGTGTGATTGATGGATGTTTTTGATGGTGTTTTCAGACGAGGCCAGCTCCAGAAATCATTAGTGCATCTTAATGTCAACGATGATGAGCTTTGGAAACTCTTTCACTCTGGACAATTATACTGTCATCTTTAATCTGTCTGGCCTATGGATGCCTTTAAACACACAGTTTTACTCTCTCTTACACACACACACACACACACACACACACACACACACACACACACACACACACACACAAACTGTCCAATTAGCCACACACCATCTTTACTCACTGAATGGTCACATGCATCTTTCTGTCTGCACAGCTAATGATAATGATGGTTGTGTAGTTGTCTGTGTGTTTGTGTGTGTCTGTGTACTTGAGCCTGTGCCCCTGCAATTGCAAATGTATTTTAGTGTGCCTGCATGATACGATATGTCTTAACACATAGCTTAAGCAGACACTCAACCATTTTCAGACCTACAGCCAAATGACAGTTAGATCATTAAGCTCTAGCAGTGAGCGTTGCTCTAATTTAGCATGAAGCCGGTAGATTGCCCCCTCTTGCTGTATGTGACCTTCACATTCCTGGGAAGCATGTTTAGAAGACTGGTATTTTTAATACTTGTCAGTGACTGTCATGAGATGGGTTCTGCCAAAGCCTTGGAGCATTTAGGCAATGACAACAAGAGAGGTGATGAAATAATACTTTAGAGAAGCTGCTGTCATGGTGGGGGAGCATACTGTGGATGTATGTGGAATGTGTATAAAGAGTCTTCTGATAATAGCTGAAACATAAACATAAAATGTGGGTTCATTATCCTTGAACTGATTTTTCAAAAACATTCAAGTAATTGTAAAATGTAAAATGTAGTTTTGCTATGAAGTTTAATCGATAATATTTTAATCAGTTCTAAAATGAACTGTAGTTGGGTAAGTGAAGCTTACATACTGTAGGAATGATGTGATCCTCTTTTCTTGAGTTAAACAATACAAGTCTTGATATAGTGAAGTGGACTTTTGGATCAGGTGTAGGGGAGAGAGAAGTCTGGCTCAGACTGTCCCGATGAGATGAGATAAAAGCATGAATAACTTGAACCATCAATAAAGGATAAAACTATTACCCCATTTTGTGAATATGTGATGAATGAAAACTGGATCGTCTAACCCTGTTAATTTAAACCACCAATACAGAGGTCTGAATCAGATACCTTCCCCAAGTTTTAGTCTACAGGTTTCTTTCACTTTTTCACAGTTTTGATTGCTAAAACCTATAGCTACCCAGTGTTATTTCTTGAAAACAATTTACTTCTGCTGCTTGCCACCAGAAACATTGAATGCATCTATAAGTCCAGTTGGATGAGCCATACTTTAGCATATAAGAACTACTAGGCAGTATTTCTTTTGAAAAGCAACAGTGATATAGAAAGTAACAGTGCAATGATATGAGAATGCTACATAACAAATTAAATAGTAATAAATATTTGGTTAACATGCTTAATTCTTGTTTTTGTGTGTCTATCTCTTTCCAGAGGGAGTATGTGAGATCTGGTTGACCAGTGAGGACACAGGGGCCTATGGTAGAGACATAGGGACAGACCTGCCCACATTGCTGTGGAGATTGGTGGAGGAGATTCCTGAAGGGGCCATGCTGAGGCTGGGGATGACCAACCCACCATATATCCTGGAACACTTGGAGGTATGAACAGCACACAGCCACCTATTTCACCCAGAACTTAAAGAGCATATGACATCACTGATAAATAAAACTTAAGATATTCCTCTAAACCGTTTTGTTTTCTGTTCCTATTTTGTCCCTATTGTCTCTTCTGCTATCCCTTTCTACGAACAAATAATATTGCTTTGCCTAGAGTTAATAAACTAAATGCCTTTCTGTTTTGCTTACCAAGCATTTTAGCTGCAGCGCTCACAGTCCATTCATTAGTGCAGTTCATTCTCTTCTCTCCCTAATGAGTCAATTAAGGACCATTGTGTCCTCTTTAGCAACCTCATTTTATCAGTCATTATTGTCTTCCTAATGGAACAATGGACATTGTTATCCGTTCTCTCTCTCTCTCTCTCCCTCATTCTCTTTCTACCTCTGCGTGTCAGGCATGCATTATCTGTCATTTAAATAACATATTATAACATGTTATCACTATTTTCCACCATCAATGGACAACAGGCATATCCAGTCTCTGCTTTCATTTGTCCAAATTTGAATGAATGAAGTAGGAGGCCTAAGAAACATGAACATGTTTCTGTTTTGTGGTCAGTCTGGTCTGTAATAACTCCAATGTTGTCAAAATCAATATAATCCAGACAGCAGGATGCAACTAGGGGTTTCTCCCTGTGGTTGCCCCATTTGTCACTATGAATATTGTGGAATTACCGTATGTATGTGGTGTATGTGTCTGATGAAGACAATAGAGTGTTTTAGATAGGTATAGGTATAGTGACTGGCACACTATGGTGTAACCTCTAAAATGACCTGATTGTCCTGCAAGTCAAAGAGTATATAGTATGCAGTACCATGAGCAGCTACTCACAGACTCTCTCTTTCTCCAGTGGAAAGATGAGTACTCTGGTAGACCTTTTTGGTAGTCTGGAAAGAAATAGTGAAAGACGGAGTCAAACTGAAACTGATCTTTATTCTGTAACTGTATTATGCTAATTGTGTGTAATACTATGGTTTAGCAGTAAGGTGTATGGAAATGGATTGAATGTTTGTCAGTAAACCTGCATCATGTGGAATAAGTGGTAGAAACCATATATTTGTATAGTACAGGAGAGAAAAAGTAATGGAGAAAGGACGTAGAAAGTTGAAATAGGGTGATGGTAACCTAGAAAATGAAACACAAGATTTTTTTTTTTTTTTTTTTTTTTTTTTTTTTTTTTAGAAAAAAAAAAAAGCCAGTGAAGTTCTCAACAGATATACTTTTGAATCAAACAATCAAGTCTGGAGATCATAGATGAATGAAATGAGGGCAGAAATGAAAAAAATGGGGATGAAGGCCCGGGGATAGAGATGAGGGGTAAGGAGGAGTGGGAAAGTGCTGTGGGAAGCAGCAATGGAGGTTGTAATTAACCAGGGGTTAATGGAGGTGGCTAATTGTCCCCCACATGTATAGGTAGGCTTTCTGCTTGGCTACATTACAATTAAAAAACCACCCTCCTAATGATAGGGAATAACAATTAACTGATAATTAGAAATATACTAGGACGACACACTAGTTCAGTCTGTGTATGTGTGTGTATGTTAAGAATCATTTCATATGCTACTGGCCCTTTCATTGTTAACGTCCATGCATTGAATTGAATTATATCTTTTTTGCTTTAATTCCTCAGTCAATTAACCTACATAAGGAAAGATAAGAGTGCTCTTCTTTAACTTATCATTGTCTTTTGTTGCTCCTGTCCCCCATTTACCCTTTATCCTCACTCCTCTTTTCTCCTCTCCCCTGCCAGCTGCTGTTCAGACCCCCCCTTTCGTTTTTTCTCTTTCTAGTCCTACTTATAAACTTTATATTTTTTACATATTGAGTTTTCTTCTCTCTCTTCCTTGACTTTAAGTCATTTAGTTTTCTTCCTCTTTGATCCCCTTTTTTCCTACCGGTTCTTTCTTTCCTATAAGTCTTTATATTCGTCTAGTTAGTGTTTCAATTTTTTCATCTTTCACCACCTTTAAACTCTTGTTTTTCTCCTCCTAATTACTTTTCCTTCACCTTTTCTTCAGTCTCTTTTCTCCAATTCCTGTCATGATGGTGGTAATCACAGCAATAACAACGGTGTGATGATGATTATGAAGGCCAAATCTGCAGAGTGGATTCATCCTTTATCTTAAGTAAAGGCCAAATTATAACCCAACATCTTTTCTTTTGAAGAATACCAACACTCCTTTTATACTGAAAGGCTTTGATTGATGCTGAAAAGGCCAAGTTACCTCTCCACTTCCCCCGTAAAGATCACTCTCTCTCTCTCAGCTACTCACTCAGATCAACACTGCTTCTGTTACACAAGAACACACAGTTTCTCTCTATGTGCAGCTTGTTTTTTTTGTTTTTTTCCTGACAGATATAGACAGCTTCATAGCACCATTTGCTGATTGGAGCAGTTAAAGGCCCAATTGCCTCTCTTGGGCCACTTGTCTCTGACATTTAAGTTGATTGCATTGTGTCGTCAGTGGACATTTTTAACATGAGTTCTTCCAAGTAAAAATCTTTAACAATGCTACTCTTTTCTTCTTCATATTGTTTTTCTCTTTGAGATATAAAGTCTTACTAGATTCATACTAGACTATATTTTTAAACTATATTTTTAATCTACCCATCTATCTTTCTGTTCATCTGTCTGTCCATCTGATTGTCAATAAATTGCTAAACAACTGCAACAGTAGGCCATCTGATCGTGTGTGTGCGTGTGAGCACGCGCATGCATGGCACATAAGATGTAATTGTCCCTTAGTTAAATGTCTAAGTTTATGTATATGCACTTTATTTACATGTTAACACTTGATTAAAGCCACTGATGACCAACTGATTCACAATACTGCTACATACATAATAATATACATTCATTCTTCCTCTCAGTATAATTAATTTCTAAAATATGTCTCCTCTTGACTCAGCTTGCACTCTCTGGGTGTATCCCATGCATATACCTATGCACGTGCTTGTCCCAGCCTCAGTATGGGATTGAATCTAGCATGCAAGCAGACTCAGTAAATGAGGTGTGAAAGTAGCCTCCTCATATGTAGCAATCAGTCAGGCTGAGATGAATGAAATAGCAGTTGTCCATTAAACATCCTCCACAGAGCTTATTTCAGTTTGACTAGAGATATATGAGGTATACCATCCACGCTCTTTCCACAGTTAGCTCTGTGAAACAGTGCCAGAGAAACAAATGTCCTTCTGTCCTTGGTTCTCCTTAGTTGGTTTTTATCTATCTGCAAAGAAAATGTAAAGCAAACTCAAAATACTTTTCAAAAACATAAAATTTGAATGAAATGGATTTCCCCAATCTCCTCAAATATATCCATTTAAAATCATGATAATAAAAACGGGTCAAGTTCGTTGTTCTCTAGTGGCAAATGTTGTGTTTTTGACCTTGTGGACCAATTATAAAAGTGAATAAATTCTACCTACGTGACATGGGACTGGACAAAATCTGTTTTTCTGTTTCTGTTTCAGAAACCATTTATTTATTGATTGATTTATTTTTGATTATTATTATTAAACTTCATTTAGCTTCTAGAGATGGCAAAAGATTTGTGATTCAGTTTGTTGGAGCCGCACTGGGCCTTGGGAAGGTTGACAAACTACCAAATACCCGTAACAAAGTGAAAAATTCCATCTTCTTCTTCTGCATAGGCTGATTTTTCATACCGAAGACAGAAGCATTCACGCATATGAATGCGCACACACTGAAACATACCCACTCACATCTCTCACCTTCACACTCAGATGTGCACACGAGCACAGCTGTATGGGCACACACTTAGACACACCCTCTCAGGCCATTTTCATTTTAATGAAGCCTTTGGGAGCCTCTTCACATTAGAGGCCTAATGTAGCATTGTGTGAGGGACCCGGCACCAAATGAATGCCCACAGTAAAGCTATTCTGATGTGCTTCTAAATTATGAGTCCTGACTTACTGCAGTGAATTATGTCTTCTGAATTATTGCCATGAATTGAGTTCTGAAAGATAGAAATTTAAATGTCGGCTGTCCATTTAAAACTGATTCTTATTGTGCCTTTTGTTGTGGTTTAAAAAATAAAATAATTTGTTAATCTTATCTGTAGCTGCAGCAACCATATTTATCCATAATGTGGTTTCATGAATTTTGGTTGCCTTGTTTCACTATTTAAATTGCTGAAAGAGCTTTGATACAGTCAATATAATGAGGAAACAAGATGGAAAAGGCCAGAATGCTTAATAAGATAGTATTGGTCTCATCTTTTTCCAGCTCGCAACAGTCAGATGATACACAAAGTTCACTACAGTGTGACATTCAGATGCTACACATGCACTTAATTTCCCTTTTTCTGTGCAATACATAGATTTCTTTCTGTACTGTGTGGGGTGCTGCGGGCTCAGTATAACCTCCAGGGAAAATCAAGTGCAGCCTGAAGTGTTTGAAATGTTTAATACCATTGGGAGCTCAATTCCTCTATCTGCTGCTGAGTACAGTTCCCACCGACTGTGTGTTTGTGTGTGCCAGTGCACACACATGGGAGACCTGACTTATTATCCTGGGAACAGCTTGTAGAATCATTTTCTCTACAGACTCCCCTGGGTGAACCCTGTTAATACTCTGTTATGTGTGGGTTTGTGTATATGTCTGTGAGTGAGTGTGAATGCACTTAGATGCTACTTATTCTGGGTTTCTTTCAGAACGTTCACTTGAACCAGACGGTAACCCTTTTTATCTGTGTGTTCGCAGTCTGGGGATTCCAGCTCTGTTTGTGTGTGTTTTTATAATACAATCACCAGTTGATCTGTATCCCATACTATATACATTTACAATGAAGTATGTGCCACATACTATTATCGACAGTGCACTGCTTTACCAGTTAGTGTGAGTGTATTTTCATTTAAAGTAATACAAATTGATGTGTGATTGACATCTGTCATTAGAAATCACAGGGAAAGTCATTTTTCCCCAGTCATTATTTACTACTTTACTTACTTACTTTACTTCACTTAATTTTGTCCTCACACACCCACATGAGTACAAGGCACAATTCTTCTGTCTTGTTCACAGTATTGAGTGTATTGTGCAGTTGTGTTTTTTTTTATTATTATTATTATTATTCATTTATTTATTTATCTATTTATTTATTTATCTATTTTTTCAATCAACTTCTTTCATTTTATAAAAGACTTTTGTTTTATAGAGTTTTATGGAGCCACTTTTACCATGTATAGCTTTCTCAAATGATAAGTGATATATCATTGTGCACCAATTGCAATTTTTATGGCTGAATCCAAAGTTGGCTGATTTCTATAATTGTCAGCACACACAACATTTTTGTAACTTTTCTTAAAGGGAAAATCCAGTTGTAAAAAAATAAAAAATAAAATAAATAAAATAATGCTCCAGGGCTTTTTGGACAAATAAAATCCACCTGAAATGTGTAACAATTCCAGCTCTCTGTCTTACCCCCCTGTGGAATTTCAAATCAAGCAAAGTGTGATGCCCTTTTCCCTTATTTGTCTCCATCCCTCAGTATGACGACCCTGCTCAATAACTTATCTGCTGTATTTAACAGCACAAACAAAGATGGCTTGAACCAAACTAATCAGCAGTTACCCTTCGATCAGTTCTCGATAGATCAGTTTCTGCAACCTCTTTAAGGACAATAGGCTAGAAACACTTTTTTTTTTTTTTTTTTTATCATCAGTAAACATGAGTACAAGTGGGGGGGTGAAACTCATATTTTGTGCTCTGAATACTTAAGGGAATGATAGGGTACTGATTAGCAGGAAGGGCAGTAAACAGAAGAGAGGGCAACAGATAAAATCCTCATGCAGAAAATTCCAGATGAATTTAGATCACTAAGCTTAGAGTGAGCTCGCAAACCACCTTTCATCTGCTCGCTCTCTCTCTTTTCCATATGTGATCTTTTCTGTTGTATCTGATTTGAGGGGGTAGATATTAGATCCTTTGAGCTAAGCCAGTTAAGATAGATCCTTTCTGGTTTATATCTGTATCTGAGCTGATCAGCAAAAGATGAAAGGATTGTGTTTCTGTTTGTGTGAATGAGAGAGATAGGCCCAGTAGGGGGAAGGAGAAAGTGGTGCAGAAACAATATTATGCTCCTTTAAACACTGTCAACACTGATTAAAAAAAAAAAAAAATCACTTGCACCAATTCTTGATTGGTTTGTTTAAGCTTGTTGAAATCTGCTTTGAGCTGGATAGTTCACCAAGAGCGAAAGCATTAAAGCAGCACTTTAATTTTTGCCACCGGGCACTGCTGAGCCATATCGTCCTCATCACAGCATCATTTTCTCTTCAGACTCACTAAACTGTCTGTCAGCAGCAGTCAAACATTGAAAAGGCCTCAACTCCACAGGGATTGGTAACAAAAGAGATTCATATCAGTGTACTGTATAATCATTGGAGGATGGGACGCGCGCTGTCAGATAGACGCACACACATGATAAATGGCTTGTGTGAATGAAAAGTCCTCCCCTTATAGATTAATCCCCAGTTGCCATCAGCAATGCCCTGCTCCTCAAGCTAGCATGCCATCTGTTGAGACCCCATTCACCCTTGCAACACACATTCATGTATGCATGCGCGCACACAAACTGTGGGCTCTGTTGCGGTCACTGAGAGTTTATCATTTTCAGTGAATCTAATGAGACTGGAGCACCATATAAGATACATAACATTACACACTGTACCATGATATGTACTAAACAAGGCAGGGCAAAATAGTCTTCCCAATAAAGCACATATAATCACAAGTAAACTCAATGTGCTTTGCATCAAAATGCATGTACAGATACATACATACAGTCTGAGTATGAGTGTGGCCGTATCTCAATGTACCTATTATTACATGCACATCATTATTTAGACCTTACTGATAGCTCATACACATAGAAAGTAAGAACAGGGCACTGTATTACCAAACCAGGTTTATTCTATGTACCAAGATAAAATGTAAAATATTTTATTAATGAGCACAGACATCAATACTTGAAGTGCTCACTTAAGGGTTTACAGCACAAAGCACCGGAGGTAAAAAGGTTGCACTTCAAACATGTTTTGAAAAGGCACATATGAAGAAAAAGATTGGTGTTTACCCCAAATATCTATATGTCTATAACCACACAGAGCATTACAGTTTTTGTGTTGATTATCTGATTAACTGCTGACTTAGAATGACATGTGTTCTGTGGTTGTAGATTCTATAAAAGACTTCACATCAAAATTTTAAAGTACACTTTATAAAGCATGGACATGCGAAAAGTAGAGCATAATTATCAGAGGAGTAACTTGTAAGAACTAAGAAATAACACATGAGCACATAATCAATCTCCTATTCTTTTACCTTTGAAAGCATTTAGAAACACACATGAATTCAGGTTCCTTCACATGTTTTTCACTCACTCTCTCACATACACACACATGCAGAGAGCTGATTTCTGTCACCAATCAAGCTCCATTTTCCAACCAAATTAATTCTTTCTAATTTGGAGCTTCCAGTGGTCAACCCCCTGTGGTGTGCTGCAACTGAGCTGTGTTTGTGTGTGTGCGCATGCACACATGCTTTTTTGTCTGTGTATGAAGGAGGGAACATTCTACAATAGATCTTAATTGAGAAGACGGACTGCAATCAGCATATTCTTGTAGGAAATCATTAAATCATTTCTTCCACCCCTCTCTTTTTGTCTTTCTTCTTCTTGTGGTGATTAGCATGGTAATGATAGCATCCTGATTATGTCCATCAGAAAAAATTGACATCTGTGGTCTCTACAGTTCTTTAACTGAGGAAATGAAAGTAAGAATGAAAAAAAAATAAAAACAAAAAAATATCCAATTCTCCCAATTAATGTGGTGAGTGTCACTCTTGCAATTGTTCTTGGTAAAAGCTAATACACTTGCTACTGAAAATCCTGTTTTAATCACTGCTTTCAGTTATATGAAATTTCATTCAGTTTTATGATCTTGATAGAAAAAAAAATATTTTTTTCCAATATAATACAATTTATGGTGTTTAACAGATCAGTGTTTTTATTCTTCATCTCAAAACACATCTCCTGAATTGCACTAAAGATCACAGTCAGAGTGTACACCAGTGCTAATAATACCTTTGCCACTCCTGATACTATTACTACCACCACTATTAATAATAACAATAATAATAATTGATCTGGGAGTTAGCAAAACATCTACCCCAGCTAGAGTGAAGCAGGATCGGGGCTATTCTGTAAGTGAGTGCCTTACATATTTTTATGTCTATCTTTATGTCGTTGATGAGAGCAATGGGAGCAAGGTTGGGTTTTTGTTAGGTTTTAGGAGTGAAATTGTACCTGTATGATTGTTTGCTGGAAGTCTGCTGTTTTGTTTCAGTTGTCATTTGGTTATGGAGTGGTGCTATAATGGACCAAAAGTGTTTATCGAACTCAGCAGGGAAGCCATCGGGTCCTGGTGCTTCAATATTAGGCATAAGATTGAGTGCAGTGGAAAGTTGTTCTTATGTTATTCATGAATGAAGTATGTTGGTTTGTTCTTTGTGGATTCCTCAGTAAAAGCTCTTGACTTTTTAGACATAAAGAACACCTACTGGCGCAGCCTTGACGCTTTGACTTTAGATCTAGTGGGTACCTGATTAATTCTCTGAGCTGCTTTTCTTTTCTTTTTCCAATATAGAAAAGAGAAATTGAAAATAAAAGAGAGAGGCAGTCTATTGTACAAGGTCTGTGCAGAAACGGGCAGGAATGTTAATGGACACCCCCAAATGACCCCCCGTTGATTTGTGTATAAATGTAAACTTAACAACAGGAAAGTGAGTTTTTGTCTGTTTGCACTCATTTTAAGCAGACAAACAGCAGTTCAGGCTCAGACTGACATAACATGCAGACACCACATTGCCTCTCCGTACATATGAAATATCTAACCCTTTATTTCTGTTTTTCTTGTTTCTCCATCTCTCTTTTTTCTTGTTCTCTCCTCTGTGTCTCATTAGGAAATGGCTAAGATATTAAATCATCCACGTGTCTATGCCTTCCTTCATGTTCCTGTGCAGTCTGCCTCAGACAGCGTCCTGATGGACATGAAGAGAGAGTATTGCATCGATGACTTCAAAAGAGTGGTGGACTTTCTCAAAGAGAGGTAAGACAGGGTGTGGAATACTGATGGACGGGATATTGTATGTTAGTGTCCTGTTGACACCAACATAACTGTAATGTGTTTTTTTTTATCACTTCTTTTATTCAGTCTACCTTTTGTGAATAACCTTGAAAAATGACAAATTGCTAGGCCAAGCTCCCTGCTTGGATGAACACAGTGCACTGGTCTGAATAGGACCACTTGTGTCAGCTGTGTGTTTGAGTGGTAAAACTGTATCTGTTCCTTATATTCCCACTGTCCTCTGTGATGTCACTCTGACATACTAAAAAGCTTTTTCCAAACTTTGAAAGCATCCTTCCCTCCCCATCTCTTTTAAAATGCAAGTTTTTTGAATGATGCCAGTGATATATTTTGTAAATCTCTCACTTTTACTGCAGTGCTTCACTCTTTCTGTCAGTTTCCATTCATCGGGACATGAAGGTTAAAACATTTCAAACATGGGATTAATTGACATGTTCCAGGAGAACTGACTGCAGCACTGTTTCGGCCTTGATTCCTGACTTCATATTCAAGCTATGTTGTTCCAAAATACACGCAGAGAAACATGGATTTTAAAGCTAAACATGTGCATTCCTGATCTGAATTAAATATAGAAAATGAAATGACCTCTGACATAGCACAAAACATAAGAAATGATGCAAACTTAATCTTTTACTGCATGAAAGATAATCTGTCATGGTATTTGAGCATGATTAATTATGGCAATGCACATCAGGGATGGTGCATAGATATAGAATTTATGCTATGATAATACGTTACGAAGGGATTCATGTTAAAGTTTTGAGTCACATTTCTGCTATTATTTTGTGATTCAAAAGAGACATGTTTACATATGCAATGGTATATTTAAGCATGTAGCTGTTGCCAGATGATACCGTCTTATTTTTAAGTATGCCTTTTTCATGGAATTAAACACATGTTTAAAGATTAGAACAGTATAAGGTATGTCTGCCTCATTTGATATGCTGTATGCGAGATATTTACAGTAACAGGGAGGGAGACAGTAAAAAGTCCTACTTGCTTTAGAAACAAAGTCAAATCACATCGACGGACATGGATTCACCCCCATTGATATCCAGATAATCATAAGAGCATACCTTATTCAGCACATGATGGTTATCTCCCCTGTATAAATCCTAGATATTAATATCTATATGTTCACATCCATGTCTTTTGATGTTGCAGATTAAAGTCATTTTGTTAACAGAGTTTGCTCTCAGCAGATGAGATCCATGTAGAGCAGCAATCAATAGACTTCATGTAAATGCTTCATGTAGGTCAACAGTCAAACCATAGGCTTAAAAATAAAATGTAAATCTGGGTGAACAGGACTTTTATTTAGGTCACTGTAGAGCTATCTATATTTGAAGCTTTGTGTGTTTAACTGTATGTACATTAAATATATGTACTCGCCACATGCCGCCTGAAACACTGAGAACAAGTTTGTACTCACTCACTTTCTCTCTTTCTGTCACATCACCTCTCCCTTGACACACATCCATTCTTCCTTACCCCTCCATTTATTTTCCCCTCTGGCACTATGTGGAAACCCAACCAACCTGATCACACACGCCATTAGTTTGAAATCCTGTTCTCTTCTATTTTTGACGTAATGCTTTTGTTAGTCTTTTGTCAGTCTACGTTTTCTGCCACCCCCTAATTTGGTTGTTCAAAAGTGCCACTTATGTAATTGTAAAACATGAATCCCCTGACTCTGTCTCATAGTGAAGGAATTGGTTTTGCAACATTGTTTCTCATAATATTTTCTTATCCAGAAACACTTCTCATGAAGATTCTTTGTTTTGTTGTTCAGTTTTTATGTTGTGTTACTTCTGGTTCCACCATCTCTCTTAAATGACTCTGCTGTTCTTCAAAAATGACTTCTTTTTGAAGAATGTGGTAATGATGAATAATTTTGAACTTGTTATATGTAGCATGTTGACAAGTTTTTTAATCCTATCTTTCATACAGTGGTTTCTTGTCTTTTTCTTAGTGACTTCTGCTTTTAGTGTCCTGCCACTTGTCTTTCTCCTCACTGCTTCTGTCATCTTTTTACTAGTCTGTTTTTCATTTTCTGTCCTTTGTTTTTTTCTGTGTACGTGTGTGCAAGTAGGTCCATAACTCGAAACTTGAATCTTGCCTGTCTCTCTTCCTCTCAGCACTCAACTCTATGTTTGAGCATTAAAGGCTTCTGATTATGTGCACTGTGCGGTCATTTCTTCCACTAGAGTTGAAGGCTTCACCATTTCTTTAAGTCTTCCCTTTCAAGTTCCCTCTGAAGGGGCCTTGAGTTGAGAAATGATACTGCTGTGTTTGCTTTAACACAGAGTCAGATGCTTATCTGTGTGTGTGTGTGCGCGCGCGCGCACGTACTGCCTTGCTTTTTAAGCAGTTGTTTAGCCTAGACATCTCTATCCACGTCTTTTTGGGGGGATTTTTTTGTGTGTTCAGTAGACTTTTAAACACTTGTACTGATCTGGCCAAAATCTTAACACACTGTGGCAAATGGTCATGGTAGACACAAAAAGATCACGCGCACACAGACACACACGCACACATAAACACGCCACGCGCATGGTATCACATCATAAGATCCTGTTTACATAAACTGTCTGGCTACCCTTTTGTGTGCGTCTTTGTATATGTTTGTGTGTGTGTAGTTACTCATTTTCTGGCTACTGTTACTTAAACACACACACGGGTGATGCTGGTTGTGTGAAATCAATACCATTACACATTCAGTGGTCTGACCCATTTGGCTGCAGCAGTAAAAGCTGGTGTGCAGTTCAGGGTCTGGGAGAGAGGCCAGGACTTCGGACAAGCCAAAAAACACCCACCTGGAAAACATAAACAGACAGTCTTGTTGTAACAAGTACAAGTCTCTTTGATTACAGTTAAACCCCAACCTTTCCAGGGACTTGCATGATTCAATGCAGTATTAACAACATAATAATTGTTAATTAAAAATAATTGCATCCTTTGCCGACTTTCTCTTGATTGATAATGATGTAAATGACTCACTGATTATTTTTTTTTTTTTTGTAATATGTCCAGTGATTTGTCTCCTTCACTGCTTCACTGAAACTTTTTCTTGTTGCCTTGGCCACACACCGTGCTGTGTGTGTGTGTGTGTGTGTGTGTGTGTGTGTGTGTGTGTGTGTGCGTGTGCGTGTGCGTGTGCGCGTGCGTGTGCGTGTGTGTGTGAGAGGGGGTCAAAAAGTGTTTTTACTGATTCATTCTAGTTTTCTCAGTGGTGCACTCATGCACGAACAACTCAAGGTGAAAGGCAAAGCCCTGTGTATGTGTGTCAGACTCACAGGTGACTGTTAATGTATAGATTCCCACAGTTAGTCCTTTGTTGAGCCATATAAAGTTCACCTCAAAGAACGTGACAGACAGGAACCTTGCGCAGGTATGTATGAGGTCAGAGATTATCTGACTGACACCCACAGCAGAAGACAAATGTATTTCTCTTTACAAACAGCTTAATGCCACCAACACTGCAGAGGTCATGAGGGGTCAAATGCCTCTGGCCTTCCTTATCAGAGAAAACCAGCACACTCATATACATGCAGACAGACATCAGACTTCCCTCCTTGAAATCCTTCATGGCTGAAGATTTTGAACTCTCTGTTATGGACTTGAGACAACATTGCTTGAGTCATATTTGAATGGCAGCTGATGTTGGTAGTGTTTTTTGTTTGTTTGTCTTTCTTTCTTTTCTTTTCTTTTCTTTTCTTTTCTTTTCTGCAGACAGATATTTGGTGCTGGAAGAGGTTTGAAAACTCTTGTCTTACGTTTTAAATGACATCAACCACTGCTGAGTGGGTAAAGTCACATGGTCACAAAAAGGTTTGGTAGCCCTATTGAACTATTCCTGAAGCTGGAAGAAAAAAACAAGTCAGGGCAATGTGGAAGCTGAAAGAAAATATAAATAGTATAGTATCAGCCAAGATCAGAAACTATTGGTTGACTCTGAACTCTTGACAAACATTAAAGTTCAAAGAATGCCTGTGAAATTTAAAATGCCTTTCATAAGTAGGAGTACAGTGAGACAGAAGCCCCTGCTGCTGCTCAGTAGGTGATCTCTGGTGGTTTATGACCAGTGATACTCTACACTTCAGTCTTTCAGAGGAAAATGTAGTATATTTTGTCACAAACTAAGAACCATGAAGCAGTAAAAATTACCATCACAAAAATCTCTTTAAAAAAAATAAAAAAGCTACAAATGTTTCAACTTAAACAACTGGAACAGATTACAGCATAGAACATGACCATTGTCTTCTGTAGAACAATGCTGCGAGTTTCCAGCAGTGAAAATAAAAATAAATCACAAGTTGCACAAATTAACTATATATTTGCAATTTCCTCAGAAACACTGCACTCTGGGGAGAAAAGAAAAAAAAAGTTAATTTTTCACACTGATGACCATACAATAGCTTATTCAAACAGTTTGATTTGTTCCACACTTAAACATGTATTGAGTTTAAAGGTCTCTGGAAGGTTGAATGCGCAAATCACCTGTCACTGGAAGCTCATTCACACTTATCAAACGTAATGGCAAATCAGGGCTTCTCTGACCCTTACTGAAACATGTGTAGATGGTGGAAGAAAATCAATTCTGTGTTTTGTTTAAGATTGTGTTCATTATGAAAGTTAATACTGTGGATGTGCTGGAGAACACCACTGAAACGCAAAATGCTAGTGGGATGATCGATTAAGTTAAACTCAGGCACATCACATGTTGGAAAATTATTGACTATAGTATACCAAGTGTAGTCATTCTTTCACTGCAGATTTTTCATTCTTATGTGCCAAGTTTATGACATTATTTTAGTTATATATTAGTGCTGTCAATCGATTAAAATATTTAATCGCGATTAATCTCATGAATGTCATAGTTAACTCGCGATTAATCGCAAATTAATCGCACATTTTTATCTATTCTAAATGTCCCTTGAATTATCATTTTAATACTCTTATCAACATGGAAAAGTGGATAGGCTTGCTTTGTGCAAATGTTTTTTTATTGCAAACCACAACAACAACATGTACTGTTAGAGCCATTCACGTCTGAAGCAAAATCTCAAACAAAGCAACACTATCAATAAACAGATGACAAAAAAATAAATACCTAGTCACAAAAACAGCCCCCTCAACAACCTTCAAAACAGGGTGATACAAAATAAATCCATCCATTGTCGCCTGGTTATGACGCGGAGGAGGCGGAGAATTTGAATTGCCGGTGTGTTTGGCCATCAAGTCGTATTTCAGACTGGATGTGCTACGATGATAACTCAGTTCACACCGACAATACACACAGATAACTTTTATCTAACGAACTTTTCCATTCATAATTTTGTTAGCAGCGTCCATTTCAGCATCTCGTGCTCGACATCCACACAATACGGTAGCGTGGGGCGCGCTTATTGTTTTGCTTCCGGTTTACAGCTGGATCCTGTAGTTTTTCTAACGTTACTAGCAGTGGCCACAGCTTATGAAAAAACTACAAGTTCACTAGGTCACAAAGAGCGTTAATCTCGCGATAAAAAAATTAACGCCGTTAAAATTGTTTTGCGTTAATAACACAATATTTTTGACAGCACTATTATATATATAATTCCATTGTTCTCTGCTTTAATATTTAGTGTAATTCCCACTGCCAAGTTTTGGTACACAGAGCTTTTCCACTAAATTAACCCATATCCTCAGAGAAAAAATGCATTAAATATACTTTGAATGACTTAACTAATTTTTTTCAAGTTGTTATAACTGAATTGTTTTCTGCCGTGCATAATTCAAACAATCAGTAGAATAATTATTTCATTAAAATGGTTAATTTGTCCTCATCTGCCAACACAGACCATATTTTTTACACCCTTTTCTCTCTGCTTCGATCAATTAAAATCACATAATGAAGTACAGTCTTTATGTAATGACGTATGGAGAAAATCCTGTTATGGCGGAATAAGGCTGTTAAAGAGTGAACGTGGTCAGAGGATTTTCCACAGTTGTTTCATAGTTTGCCGTAATATCTGGGCTGATTTCCCCACAACTACTCGAGAGGATTAACTGTCTTTGATTCACAGGGGCCAAAGATGAAGAGCCTGCAAAAGAATAGTTATGCGCCTGTGGGTTTGGGATTGGTTGTGTATGTGTGCAGAGAAGCAGAATCTGGCAGTATTAATGTTGAACTTTAGGGTTAGTTGGGTTGTGCAGAAATGAGGGGGTGTAAGCATGTGTAATCATGTTACCAGAAAGGGGATAGGGGAGGGTTGGCCATTGAGTTGCCCTCTGTGGTTTCCCTTAGGGTGGCTGGTTGGTTTCCCTGGAGGTTCTCTGTTCCTGACCTCTGAAAACCCTTTCAATCACAGTACATAGGTCCTTCTTTCAAGGAAACACTCCTACTCACACGCAAGAAGGAAAGCAACGATGATGTTTTAAGGCCAAAACTAGAGAGAAAAATATCACTTTATTATTATTAGGTTAACATAATGTTGAGGGTATGTCCAGCTGTGGAGCTTTTACAGGTGTGGTCCCAAAGGAATGAGGATTTAGATGTCAACAGGTGATCAATCTGTGTGATCCCAGTAGCTGACTGGTACAATGACCCCTTGACCTACAACATGACCTATGGGGAAACAGCACCCGTTATTCAATCTCCATTTGAGCATTTGGTTACCACTGCCATGTTTTATTCCCTTTCTTTAATACTTCAAGTGCTTTCCTGGGTTGTGTTCACCTCACATCACTTTGACCTTTAATATAACTCTGCTCTTCCTCTAAGGCGCCAAAGCAGTGCAGAATTTGCCTTCTCTGTCCTCCCTTTTAAAATTTCAACCTGTTCACCCTTGTTTAGTGTGCAAAAATAGTCTCATAGCTGCACCTGATTTCAGTTAATGGTCTACAAGTACTTGACAGGTTTTGTTTTATATTGCCTTGATTGTTACAAAAAGACGTCAGAGAAAGAGCTATTACATGAATATTGTCTCTTTTCTCTCGCCCAGAAAGGATTTTATTCTAAAATGATCAGTACATACACACAAACGGCAACAGACACATGCATGTATGTGGGTGGTCTGGACTTTTTAGCACATTATTAGTCCAGCTTTAAAGACACTGGCTCTTATCTATAAAGTAAAGAGAACATTTTATCACTTTGCACGTTTTAAATGCGCAGCTGGTCAGACACCCTGGTGATTCATAGAACAAATATTCATGCCCTATATTCACAATAGTGGGTTTAAATCTGGTTCTTTACCCTGTTGTTTTTTATGAGATGTCACCCCCAACATGTCAAATGTCATTCACAGTCCTGTTGTTCATGAGATGATAAAGCTGTTTCCTTTTTATGTATTATTTGGTGAGATAGGAGCCCAAACCAATGTGCCCTTGTTTTAAATAGGATCTGTTGAATACAGCCAAACTATTTCAAGACAGCATGTTTTCCTCTAAAGGGTCCAACCAAAATTACGTTTCTGTTCTACATTCTCACATGGAAAGAGTTAAGTAATGACTTGTTCAAATACATTTGGCTGTCATGTTTATTAGTCCTGCGGTTTAAGGTGATAGACAGCCATATGTCGTAAAGAGCAGCATTAAAATGTATATACAACGACTAAGCAATAAAAGAAAAGGGAATACACAATATCTGACGATAAAACAGAGCAAACTAAGACAGATGTAGATGTGTTTTTGACACTTTTATAAAAGTCTGACTTCACACTGACTTGAAGGTTCATAATTTTTTTTTTTTGTTGTGGCCATGAGAATCGGGTGGATGCTTCTTTAAATAGCCTGTCAGTGTGTTTTTGGTTGAAAAGAGAAAAAAAAGTTAGCATTTATAACTTATATAACTACTATAGCTTTCATAGATTAAGTCTAAAAAGAAACGGAACACTTTTATGCAGAGGTACTTGGTCCTGTAAAAAAATATTCTCCCATTCTCTGATACAGGAAACAAGCTTAGGCTTCATAGTCTTAAGGGCACCTTTAAGTGTTGCAATGTTCAGCATGTTGACGCTAAGTGACGATGTGAATGTTGATATAATGTGTTGATGATAAAGTTTCTGTTTGTGTGCATGTCTGTCTCTCTCTCTCTCTTTCAAGTGTAGCAATTGTTTCTCTCCAAACAAACGGCTCCAAGACAGTTGTGTTTGTGCGCTGTCTGTTGAGTGTGTGTGTGTGCACATGTGTTAGTCATCTCTATTAGTCATGCGGAGTGACAGGGTTATATCAAACCTCCCTGGGTTATGGCAGGACACATGCATCAGTAGCGTGACTACACTGTGTGTGTGTGTGTGTGTGCGTGCAGTGTGGAGCCAGTCTCGCTCTGTTTGTTGTTGAAGACATACCTTCATTAGTTTACACACACACACACTCACACACTTAAAGGTTTAAGGTATCAGTGATGGCTAATGTTTCACTGGAATAGTAGGCAGGAGGAGCAGCAGCTCCCTAAAGGCATTGAAAAAACGAAAAAAACAGAAAAAGAGAAAAGCGAGGGAAAAAAGAGAGGGAAGAAAGAGAGGGCACAAGAGGCGGGAAGAGAGAGCAGTTTTGCCGCGGTAACCTGCCACACTGGTGGGAAGTCAACATTTCACCCCTCCTTTCTCTTGTGTTTTCCCTCCAGCTGATGATTCAGCAAGTGAAGTAAATGAAGCAGTGAGGGTTTCTGTGTGTTTTGACTCCCAGCCTTTGATTTAAAACCCTTATTAAAGCACACAGCTAGAAAAAGAATAAGTACAGCAAACAGCCTGGTTTAGTCATCGCAGGCACGGGGAACGTCTCACACGCATACACATGCACACTTGAGTGTTTAAAACCACCAACATCACCATGTCCACAAGATGGACATGTCATGTCATGTTTTCTGTTCGTGCTTAAAGTAATAGCACATCTAAACTTCACTTCTAATTGAAGGCTTTTCCTGTATGGAAAAAAAAAGAATTGTTGTCTTCTATGAGCCTTGGAGTTGAGGAATTGCCCTTAAGGAAAAGGTCACTAGATACTAGCACCAAGAAAAACAACAGTAAATTAGAGGGGACTGAGAAAGCTTCCAACATCTCTGCTGAAGTATGAAATTAGCATTTATTTTATTATTTTTTTTCCTATAACGTCTTTTGGTTCAAATTATTTTATTTCTTTTAACATGTTTCTTGGTGAAAAATTAAGAAATTTATAAAATATATAAAAACATAGACATACAGACGTATATTTTTTGGACTCAGTGTAAGAGCGTGGTTGGAAGTGGTTGTATAATTGTGCTGTCCAACCACGTCAGAAATCAAGTGTGTTGTTCTGAAGGGCTATGCTGGAAGACAGAAGGAAAACCCTGCTGTGTGTGCACAGAGGGGGGAGGAGATGTCATATCGTTTAAAAATGGGGATAATGACACACATTTTCAGACAGTCTCTCCTTGAAGACATTGTCATTGCATTGCTCATGGTTGTATACGTAAAAACTAACACAAACAATTGTGTCAAGGACGAAAAAAGAGATCTAAAGAGAGAAGTTTAACCCCCAGCTCCTTTTTCACCTCCACACAGCTGAGCAATCATGGTGAGAGTTTGGTGTGAATGTCAGATTTGCGGTTTCCAGAAGTTAAATGGTCGGACACAGCCCTCTAATCCAGTGTTTTTGTGAAATTGTGGGGGAAAGCTGGTTATCTTGTCTTTACCCTGATTGGGATTTTGTTGCTCCATTAACAGCCAAGATGGCCACCAGAAGTAAATACACCATCTGTATTATTTCAGCAATCTAAACAAGTATGTGAAACCACAGATGGCATGTCCATGTTTTTTTGTGCACATGAGAAAGTCACAGATAGAGCCTATTGTTATATAACAATGTACACATTATACATCAGCACAAGCACAATGTGTGTGTTACATACACATCTCACTATTGAACTGGCTAGAAATAGCCATGGATGATTCCACAGTTGTTCTGCTGATGTAATTTCCTCTCTGCTGCTGCTTGGTAAGAAAAAACATCTGTTGACTTGGGAAATTTTTAAGTGACTTAACGTGTCAAACCTGAAGAGCAGCAATTCTTGATGCTTTTTTTTTAACTCTCTAAGCATTTGGTAACAAATTCATGGTGTCTGCAGCTACTGGAAAGATGCAGTGTCTATATTTGATTGTCCATTTGTACCACCGTAAAAGCCAAATATATACGGGTAAATAAATATATGATAGCTATGTAACCATTTACATAACACATCAGAAATTATCAGCCAGTTTGTTTTGACAGTTAAATGACATGACCGTTGCATGATTAAACTCTTATCAGGCCAATGAGATTGGAGTTGTTACACAAACTCCTCACTTTTTTTCTTCTTTTCAGAATAGTTCCATATACACACAAAATACCATAGTTGTCACCAGTTTAAGTCCTACAAGCAAGATTTTCATTCCTTATACATACATTAACATCACAGAGAGTAGTATGGGAATACTATTTATCCATTTGTCTTCTTGTTTATACTGTTTGTTTATGCTGCCTGTTGATTTATCTGTGTTTGTGTATTGAAGTGATTTAATCCAGGAAGGAGTGAAAGAGGGAGGGAGCCTTCCTGCCTACATACCTGGCTGTGTGTGTCAATAAGTCTAGCACTGTGAATTGGCTCAGTTTAAACAACAGGAAACCAGCAGAGAACGAGTCATTAACTTCACAACAAGCTGAAACTGAGGAGTGTATGTGTGTGCGTGTGTGTAGCCAAGAGAGAGAAACGTCTTGTGGATAATGACTCCTGGCAGTTCCTAACACATCCTTGTCTTATTGACACTTCCTTTGGATTATACCATATTTCCTCCACACAAACCACACACACACACACACACACACGCACACGCACACACAGGATACATACAGCTTCACTTTAATTACAGGAGTTAGGTTTTCCTTCATTAACTAGTGTTAATTTATTATTAGGCCTCTTAGACCACATTACCTATCCTTCCTGTCTTAAGAGAGAACAGAACACACACATACACATACACAAATGCAGGAGCACTGGGTCCATGAGAGAGGGAGGGAGAAAAACACAGATGGACGGGGAGTATTGACACTTATGTAAGTGTGTGAGTGTCCATCTTGTCAGAGCAGCAGTGAAACTCTATGCCTCCCAGTGGTCACAAAGAGCAGGTGGCAAAACAGCCCAACCCATACACACACTGTGCCAGAATAATTTAGGAAGAACAAGGTGTTTTTTTCCCCCCCTTGAATTGCATCAGCACAATACTCTAAATCCCATTTAATTTAAAAATGCGCTGTTTTGAAGTTGACTGTAGTTTATCATTGTCATTTTTATCAGTAAAATGCTTTAATGTGGGTTTGACTCATGAGCCTCAAGGTTATCTGTGTTCATGAAGGACTGAGGTTATGTTTGAGTTACCACAGTTTCCTCATGTGTTTCACATTTTCTGTATTTGCCTAAAAGATGTGCTGGTATTTGTTTTTCTTTGTCCCTCAAACAAATTGTGTTTGTACACTAGTATGGGAAAGTACATTGACTTTTTTCCCACCTACAAAGTACAAACTGAAACTGCATGAGATCAGATTTATCTGGAGACTCAGACTGTTTGTTCTCCTATTGTTCATTCATATTATTCAGGTTGCTCTACCTCGGATTTCACAACTTCTATAATACAGTACTTGTTCAATCAAGGTTTTGTTTTGTTATAATAATTGACTTATACATTTCATGATTCCACACCAAGCTCCCAGGAAGAGTGCCGTGCTTTGAAGCCAGTTTGACATTGTGGCCAAACTGATTAAGTACAGCATTGGCATCCGTCACATTATGCACAGGGGCTTGACACACATACGTACCAATGCTAACGCTAACACCTGTGTCTTCACAGATAGCCGTGACTGGTAGTATGGCAGAACAACATGAACACGCAAGCAACATCCCTTAACATAGTTAACATAATTAAAAGTCAAGTAACAGGGCAGCAAAGTGTTAACTTTCCATGTGTTTGCACCCTCCGAGTACACTCACACGCAAGGTCAGCTGATACTTGTGTACATCAAAGATCACAGTCATGTTTCACTGTCTGACTCACCTTTCACTCTCCCTGTCTCTCTCCCTGTCTCTCTCTCTCTCTCTCTCTCTCTCTCTCTCTCTCTCTCTCTCTCTCTCTCTCTCTCTCTCTCTCTCTCTCTCTCTCTCTCTCTCTCTCTCACACACACACTCTCGTATCATATTTCTTTTGCTGAGTGTTTGAGTCACCTTGCCTTTCATAGCTCATTTTCAACCACCACCCAGTTTCACTCAGTTGATGTGTGTGTGTGTGTGTGAGAGAGAGAGAGAGAGAGAGAGAGAGAGAATTTGTATTTGAGTGACACTGTGTTTTTGATCTGTTGTGCAACAGTTTTTCCAGTCCCAAGTGACGGGCAGCAAGCTCTGATGTGTTGCCACTTTTGTATTTTTGTGTGTATTTCTAAACACTACACTATACACTGTTCTCTACAGGGAGGGAAATTTGCCGCCAAAATCTTACCCCGTATTTTTTTATTACATCTACTGTTACAGTACATGTTCCTCTGGTTTTGAGGAAGCTGTCAGTTCTTTAACCATAGGCAGTTAGACTGTGAGAGAACCATAGATATATGGATATATCCATATATAATTAATAGATCTACATTACCTCAAGCATCTTTTTCTGCATTATGACCAATGGAGAAAAAAAGTTTTTATGTCAGCGCTTACTGACAACATATATGCCTTTAGCTATAAATCTCTGATAGGCCAATATTAGCCGTTAAAATTGGCATACTGATGTATTGGTTGGGTTCTAGCAACTCTTTTTTTTTTTTTTTTTTTTTGGTTCAGTTTTTGAACAGCAGATCAAGTTTATGGTACAGTTAAGAAAAATAGACATTCCCCTTACTGGCAATATAGCTTTGCGTATGTCAGATTACGTTGACAGTCCTTAACTGATTGTCTGTAGACTCCTTCAGAGTCCTTCTGATGTGCCTCATTTTACTGAAGAAATTGCACATTAAAGGGACACTAATTGATTTTCCCTGACAGGTTCTTCCTCATTCTCAAGAAAAGCCCATATGATGCTCCTTTTGGACTCTAATGACTATCAGCTTAATGATTCATAAAATGATTAGTTAGTTAAAAATAATTAGTCAGTTAATTACCTGTCTAACAGAAAACAACCAACTTCAGAAATCAAAGGTCTCTACCACAGTATATAACACAGTGTTCAACTTTGTTTCCTGTTGCTAGCAAAGTTTCATGCCTTTAATTGAATTTCCTGTATTCAGGCCCAGATAGACAGTGTCCGTATAACTAATTGACTGACTTATTAGCCAGCTAACCAGAGCTTCAACATGTGAACCCAAAGCTTCTCTTTTTTTTCGTTGTGAGAAGCTGGTCTGACCACACAAACACTACTTAACTAAGAGACATTTTTTAATATCAGTCATTTTTGGCCTAACAATTACCTTAGTAGTCCTTTTAACTTCCATTAATGTGTTTTGATAGAGAGGTAGTTCTTCCTCACTTTGAAAATGTCACTTTTAATTACTGATCTTTTTAGCATTTTAGAACATCCACTTATATCTTTGTACAAAAAGAGAAGATAGATGTGTGTAGTTGTTTCAGCAATTTATGTCATTAACAATATTTCTAGCTTGCTGTGGGTGAACAACTTGATAGAGCACCAAAAAAGCCTACGCTTAAAGCAAGTCTGCTGCTCATTCGATTCAGGTAAGGCTTTTATGTCCAGCATTTATCTGGTGCTTTGATGTTATCCATATCTGTGCGGGTCAGGTCAACACATCGGGATGGAATGATGAATCACATGCTACTGGTATGTCAATGAAGGTTGGATTAAATTGAAATAAAGTGCAAAGGGACAGTCCATTTAACGCCTGGCTAGACAGTCATGAGTGTCATGCCTTTGCACTGCAGCCCTCTTATGCATGTGTGTGTGTGTGTGTGTGTGTGTGTGTGTGTGTGTGTGTGTGTGTGTGTATGTATTTGTGTATACAGATAACTGTGTGTGTGTGAGAGAGAGAATGAGTGGATGGATTTGTGGTGTCTGTGTGCTCTTATTATTCCTCCCTCAGACTAATGAAATGTGTATGTGTGTGTTCTCATTACCCTTCTCCAAGGCTAATGAAGTATGTGTGTGTCTGCATGTGTAAGTGTGTGTGTTAAATTGAACTGCAGTTCTGCTCTGCTGTGTTCAGGCTGTTTCATTAAATGATAAAGTTTACTGATGACTCCAGTGGGATCATTATTTACTTGGCTCTCCATTCACTCTACAGCAGCCACCTCGATCTTTACAAATGACCTGCTACATAGAAAGACAGAGGTTATTTTGCACTGCAGGTTTACAGACAAATGACTCGGTATTCACTTAGTGGACTAACAGCATATCTAAAGGGTTTACACACCCTATTTGGACTTTTATCAGTATCAGTTGTTTACCTACTGCAAAAAAATATAGACTTTGCCTAAATAAGCACAGTTAATAAAAAATAATCATAAAAGGATAATCATTATCCAGACCTAACATGTGCAACACATTTTTAATGGCTTTTTTTTCAATATTCAAAACTGAATTACATATATCCCCATTACATATGAATAATAGAAACAGTGATTAAGGCAGAAAGATGTGTGGAGAAGTGTGAGGCTGAGAATAAGACTGTTAACTGAAGAATACTGTCACGGCTCAGTGCATTTAATATAGCACTAGTAAAAGTAAAACAAAATCATTCCACAATCCACTTTCTAAATCCACAAGATATACAGAGAGCAGGCAAGGATTTAAGGAAAGAATGGGTGAGAAATGCAGGTTGAGAAAGTCTTTCTGACAGTTTGACAGCTCCTCTCAGGCCAACTGAAGCCATCACTTGTCTCATTCTGTCTCTTAACCAATCATTTGTCTGTCACCTCTCTGCTCTCAAGCATGTTACAGTCAATGTTTTTTTTTTGTGCTTTTTTTCTGTTTGCATCCTTCAGTCATTGAATCACTTCACAGTAAAATGCCAGAAAGCAACTGCCAACTTGTCTCACATACTCATTGCATTACTTGGTGTTTTCTTGAGCTGTTATTTCATCTATCATCTATTCCTGCATTGGAATCTGCACACATATGTTCGTATCAATATAAAGTATATACTTCCACCATTAGTAGTACTTCTAGTGGTACATCTGGACTTGAAATTCCTGGTTTGATCACATTTTCCACAGTATTCACATTCCTGAATCCTTTCAGACACAAAATCCTGAACACAGATTGAATTAAGCGTTACCATTACCTCCATTTAACTCTATAATCAGATGTAATCAGGTTTATAGGTCATAGTAACATTCATTTAGGTATCCAAAGTAATTTTACAATCATTGATTAGAGCCACAGTGAGAAACATTGTTTGTCTCTACAGCTTTGATCTGTCTGAAATCCTCCTATTACTGTCCAATCACCTGACACCTTCTCAACCATTTTTTACAGTCCCTTCCTTCATCGTTGATGGTGGAAGTGGTTGAGGAAAGTGAGTGATAACCAAGCAGACCTCTTCCCCTCTCTCTCTGTCCCTGTAAATTGAGCTGCTACATGACAGTGCCATTACCTCCAGCTGCCACGGCTAAATCAAACACTTAAGTGTCTGAGTGATTACTCTCACTCCTCACAAGTGTCCTTAGTCTTCCCCCTTTTCTTGGGTTCCTTCTGTTCCTTCTGTCTCATACACACTGTATATAATACACATTACATTACAATACATTAAGTTATTTTACACATTGAAATTCCCATAAGCATACATAAAAGCCCCACAGCATGAAATTAAGAAAACCTTTGAACAAACTAAAGAAACAAACAAGCATCACAAATCAAGATGACAAACCAAGAAAGAACTGACCTGAATAACACAATGTAACTGACAACTGTTTATCGAACTTCACTGACAATTTTCCATAAAATATATTTCAGGCAGAATATTACGATGTTTCTGTGTGCATGTTCTTGAGGTTTTGATCACATCTTCAAAAGAAGTTTAATCTCAGTAAATAGCTGAAAAACGAAGATATGGATGACCTTTAAAACTGCTCTTGTGTATATTGTGTTTCGGAGAAAGATTTGATGAGAATAACAAGTCGGCTTAATGATAGATGTATTTCGTTTTAAGAATATTATAAATTTTCAAACATTTATTTCAAGTGTGACCTGGTAACAGCTGATTCTTTGGCAGCATTTTGAAGAAATGTACTCTAACTACTGCTGAAACCACTTTGTACTCCTGTGTAATTCACAGAGGGAATTATTTTGATCATTAAACATGGGCTTTTTGTTTCCCGATATAACCAGAGATGATCTGGTAGAGTAACTGCAGGAGGAGTTTCAAGATTTTTGGAGTTTAGATTAATAATATAGATTATAAGGTCAAAGACATAATGTTCAACCTTCTGTGATATCAGGAAATGACCATGAAAGAGTATTGGACAGATGGCTCCTATGAGAACTTAACATCCCTGGTGAAAACCCTGCTGCTCGTCCTCTCATAAGCATTGATTATATCTGACTTGAACATAATTTTCTCACTATGTTGTGGTTCTGTAATCTTCAAACCTGAGTCCTTGTAGATTTAGTTCTCCCTCTCACCCCAGCTGCTGCTCTCTCTCTGTCTCTTGTACACACACGTTATAGTAAAGCCATGAGATTACATGTTAATGTAATTTTGTTTAGGAGTTTCCTCAAGACAGCAGCTTTCCAAACTTTTTACATTTGACAACAAAATCTCCCCACAGCCCATCCTCTTTCCCATCTTCATCTTTTTCCCTCTCCTCATCGCCATGTCTCTCTCTCCCTTCACTGTCCATCTCCCACACTACAGCGGCCCCAGTGTGCCACACATTATCATTTCAGAGAACACACACACAGCACACACACTGCAGCACAGATGGGTAGCATGGTTTCTTTCCGACAGATGAATAGGTAAATATTTACCTTCCCAGATTGTCTTTCTTCCACTCTCATCCTTCTATCCCTCCACCCATACACCTCCATGCCACACTCATCTTCTTTTCCTTGCTGTCGTTTTTCAGGGTTCTTCTGTCCCAATGGTCTTGCCTTCATCTTATCACGGGGGCCGCTCACAGGCATCTGTTGTGCACACATGCTTGCATACACATGCATATATTTTAAATATAGGATGAGGAGTTTGGTTATATGTATTAGGAAACTCATACATGCATGTATGCACGTATGAGGGCCTCAGCAAACAAAGAGTTGATAATAATTGTGCTGAAGACAATGGCGTGTTTTATGAAGCTTAATTCAGCCCATTGAGGCAGATGGGAGACTGACTGTGTGCTTATCTTGAGTTTTAATTAAACGACTTAAGTCTCCTATGAACACATTCTCCCTGTGTAAATGCTAACTCACTGGTAGCACACCATGGCTAATGGAGGCTACTGTCTTTAGGGATGTGGTCTATTTGCCTCCATGGGGCAGGGGAAGAAATGACAGGAACAAAGCACACACACAAACTCACACCTATTTTCCTGCCCCATTGTCTCTTTTGAGTCAGGGGCTTCAGGGGCTGTGTTGTCTTTGTAGTGTGAAGTACACTACAGGAAATGCAGCATTAGCAACTGAATTCTGTTGATAAAAATGAGTCCATCGTCCAGTCTCTCATCATACAGTGTACATGACATTTTCACAGGGGTGTTTCCATTAAAACAGATCATTCATAGTCTCAGACATTGTCAAAAGAGATCTAATTAAATGTATCCTGTATAGATAGACACTTAGGATGCATTTAAAGATCTATTTAGAGTGCCAATAAGGTAATGAGCAAGATTTTTTTTTTTACACTTTTTGGGGGTAAAGAACACATCCTGTGATATCATTCCCTAATCAATATTAATCATTATTTCTCTGGGCCTGACATACCAGATAATGTCTTATTTCATAGATCCTGTTCTCTTTTTGTTTATCTCGTTTCCACACAAATGAGACTCATCTTTCTCTGTCAGTATTGTTCTGTTACTCTGCATCCAGTTCTCTCAGTTAATTGGTTAGATAACTCAGTGCTCTTTTTTAAAAACATTTTTGTGTTATCAGATATGTCCTGGTTTAAAGTGGCAATGCTCACACTTTTTTCAAGCACATATTTGCATATATTACTTGCAGTCAAAACTCTATTTGTGCTCTACTTAACATTGGATAGGAATAATGAATATGTTTCAAAGCTTTTTTGACATTTAAAAAAGAAATGTAGTGCAGAATAGATGGATGAAAATCAAATTGATGGGTTTGATGAAGGAAAACAAGGCTTTTCATGCTAATCTTGTCCACTGTTAAATTTATGTACAGTACTTGTGACACAAGTTCATTCCAGGTGAGACATGCAAACCTGTTTTTTTAGTTCTAAAGGTTTAAAAATAGCCCTCTTCCTGCATTGGTTTAATTGAAAGCAAGTTGAGCTGACACCTAATCTGTCTTCTTTCTTAATTTTCTCCTTGTCTGTCTTAGTTTTCTGTTTCTTACACACTCTTTTTGAAAGGTGAACAATAGCAAGATACATTTCTCCTCTCACATTTTAACAAGGCGAGTATCAGTGTGGTTCTTGTTCATTAGTATCACACATCACGCCTCCATCACCCTTAGATCTGGGAGAGACAGAGGTGTCAAAATGATAGTGTGTGTATGTGCATGTTTTTTTTCCCCCTCTCAGCCTCCACCTTAGGAAAATCCACAAAAGCCAATTCACACCAGTCTTTCTCCCTGCTCTTTCTCTCAGTATTCTATCTCCATGTGTTGCTTTGCACCCCTGCCCTGAATTGTGCATTTTTTTCCAGAAATGTTGTAATTTTTCTTTGGATTGCTGCAAGAATAAAAAAGGACACACTGGCTACCTACAGTATACAGTATACCTTCTCACCACCATTACCACCAAAGGGCCATAGCAAATTGGATATACAGACCGTGAGATGCAAAGAGTGTTATCTGTTGAGGCCAGAAAAAAAAAAAGTACTTGTTTGCATTGATAATTTTGTTTCCTTAATCTGTTATTAATGAAATAGCTCGGGGAAGTATATCATAGATATTGTATACTCTTGTGACAAGAGCATTAAAACAACATTGTGTATGAATTGGTATTTTTGTGCCCCCAGTTTCTAAGTGCAATACCACTGTCATAAATATGGACAGGTGTACACAGTTCTTGTTATGATTATATTACTCATGTTAAAAAAAACTAGTGAGTGAACAACTTTGCCAAACATCAGTCAAGTGCAACAACACAAGACATAGCCGCAAAAAGCAAAGCAAAAAGCCCAGCTCAGTGTCTTTTATTTCACTACGCTCTCGCCAACAACTAAAAGTCACCATTCACCTGATTACAAGTCAGTGTGGCATGATGATTTGATTGAAACAAGGTTATTATTACCTATTACTTTTATCCCTGTAGGAAGATTTTTTTTTATTATTATGTTAAATAGGCTGCACAAAATGTCTCAAACGTGCATTCTAGACTAAACCTGCCAAAAAAAGTTACTCACTGATAAGCAATGTGGGTACACACTAACACAGTAGGGAACCATGGCTCCATAAAATGAACTGTATTTCCCATTTTCAGGACACTTTACTTGATTAATTATTGTGGAATGCCTTCAGGCTGTAAATAGTCCTCTGTTTACATAACAAAGTAAAGGATTAAAACTATGTATTTTGTGTTAAATACTCAGGGGGTTTAGAAGCACTGCTTGAGGGTATTCAAGTAAATTTTAATCACAAACAAAGAAATATTAATTTATTCATTCATGTAACCATTCCATGCTGAGATTTTTGTTTTTAATTTATTTATTTTTACTTTTCCATTGGGGAGTTGTCAGGCTGACGTGACAGGTCAAGGATGCCTGTGCCTGCAGGCCATTGGTTAATATTAATGACTATCAGCCAATTGGAACTCATCAATAGGTCAGGGGTTATCATGGGGTTGCAGATGCAGGAAGTTAATGTAATTAAAGATGCATCATGTTGTCGATTGCAGAGAAAACATCCTTTCCACTCTTTTCTTAATGTCTTTGTTGAGCTGTCTTTCTCTTTGTCGGTCATGTTCTCTTATTTGTCTATTTGTTTCTTATCTTACTGTCTTACAGATTTCAAGGATTCTGAACAATACATAATCTTTTTGCTTTTCTTGTAGCAGACTGCTTGCCACATAACACATTGCATTAAGAGGCTCCAGTGTCCCACCCATTCCACTGCATCTAGATGTTTGATGTTAGAAAGCTTTTAATCAGTGGTTTGGTTTGCTTGTATTGAGAATGATGTCAAATTATTTCCATACTGGATATCATTCCCAGTCTGACTTGAAGAAAAAAGGTCACTCTAGCAGATAACTGCGTTCTCAGAAACAAGCAATTGGAAAGCCAGCTTGTCAGAACTAATTTGGACGTTGCTTCTCAACATACTTTTTAAGAATTAAATTATGTTCCCAGCAGAATTTTCAAATTGGTAATTTAGCCCTCTATGGTAGTTTGGAGCTACTTTAGTGATCAGAGATGATGTTAAATGCCTTTGGGATCAAGCTTAATCACTGAAACGGTATGCCAACATTTCAAAACAGCATATATCTCATAGGGAATGTCAAGTATGTTCTCTAAAGATACATGGTTTTCTGACAGACAACGATGACTAAGTCTTGAAGTTCTCTTACAAGCCATCCAACTGCTGTCAATACAAACAAAATATATAGAAATTATCAATGCATCTATTCCCACACCCTAGTGGCTCTGAATAATCCAATGAGCCAAGGGGTCAATAATCAATAGCCATTGATTGGCAGCAAAGGTCGCTAATCAGGGTTTGATTGGCTGAATGACTCCTTGGGGAAAGGCTTTAGCTTCCTTTAATGCTGGTACCCCACATAGTTTTATCAAAGACTTGTATCAACAGTGGGAAAATGTTTCTGGAATAAAAGATTTTGCTCTCCATGATGCTCTCAGGTTGTTTGAATAACTGAAGTCAACATTTATGTTGGGTTAGTTCCATAGCACTGACTGATCCAACTGGTGTTAAAACAAATTCTGAAGATTGGCTTCATGGTTGCTCTGTCTGATATATATATATATATATATATATATATATATAGTATATAATTTTGTTTTAATCTTGTCAAAGGATCATTCTTGCTATTTTTCTGCAAGACCCGAAGTTAAGTAGAAGTTAGTACTCTCCTCAAGGGGACCCCAACAGCAGTTGTTTTCAAAAATGTCTCTGTCTCTCTTTTAGGGTCCCAGGTGTAACCATTGCCACAGACATAATCTGCGGTTTTCCTGGTGAGACAGAAGAAGACTTCCAAGAGACAATAGACTTGGTAAAACTCTATCAATTCCCAAGTCTCTTCATCAACCAGTTCTACCCCAGACCCGGTACACCTGCCGCCAAGATGGAACAAGTACCAGCGCATGTGGTGAGTGTGGACAAGGAGGAGTCTTTTAATACTAGTCTTATGGCATATCTAATTTTGTCTAAATTTAGCTGCCCTTGCATCAAAGTGATCACAGACAATAACTTAGTGCTTTAGTGCAGGACTGTAAGTTATGTTTTGTGACCTCACAAAATTCTATTTTGGCAAAGCAGAAAACATGACCTGACTGACACACTGTATATACACTTATATACTTACACTGGCTACTGCAGTAACATGGCGGCTCAACATGGCAGACTCCATGGAAAAGGACCCACAGTGTCTGTAGATATAAAAGGCTCATTCTGGGGTAACACAAACATAACAATTCTTATTATTATTCTTATCTATTATACACTGATAAAAACATAGTTATGCATATTATATTCCATCTTTGTCATATTCTGTAAATCGAGCCCCATAAATCTCACACCCCTTTAAATCAGCCAAAACAAAACATTGCAGGTTGCAGTTACAGCAGTTGTACATATATAGTTATTCTGAGTAAAGATATTGGAATTGATACTGTGTGCATGTGTTCTTTGAGTGAGCATATATTGTACTGAGAGAGCACACACAAAATTGCACGTGTATTGAGGAAACAGGCTGGCCCCCTGTCAACTGAAAATGTGAAAGCCTGTTCCATTTCTGTCATGATTTACGTATAAATTTTAATATTACTAATCCTGAAAGACGTGTGTAGGGGGAAATGTGTTCGTCCCTTTCAGACAGACAGACAGACAGACAGACAGACAGTTAGTACACATACTGCATGATAGCAAATAGTGTTAATGTGTAAATGTGAAAATGTTAAAGCCTGCATTTGGTGTTGGTAGTTACTGTAACTGGGACCAGAAAATCCAGATTTATTTAAAGTCCAAGATCTTCAGGGTGGGACTGAGTTAAGCAAAAGGCAACTGACTGTGATGGATACGACATCTGTCAGTAAAGCTCAGTCAGTCTTAAAACTGAAATATCTCCTTAAATGAGCAATCATTATACAAATTGCCACAGAGAGAGGTGAAATTTTACAAGGAGAGCAGAGTAACTGCTTGTCTCCCAGTAGTAGCTGCTGCATTTTAACCTCTTTTTGTTTTCTGTAAAACCAAACAATTCCTGACAGGTTCCTGCCACTCTCTGCCACTCTCTCTCTCTCTCTCTCTCTCTCTCTCTCTCTCTCTCTCTCTCTCTCTCTCTCTCTCTCTCTCTCTCTCCCTGCTCCAAATGAAACAATTAACAGCTATTGAAGTCATAATTGTTAGGAAAGGTGTGTGTCAGAGAGCGAGTAAGTGAGAGTGTGTGTCCACTGATTGGATACATAACCATCAGCAGTTCCAGCGTTTTCTTGACCTTTTGCCTGATAGGTTTCTCAGCTATATCATAGTTTGGCAGAGCCAAAGTTATCTGCAGTATAATTGTAAATCATACATTAACAGCAATGTTGCTCATGACCATTGATACTCTCTACAGTCCCTGCAGTGTATTTTTATGCTTGTTATTTTCATTATGTTCAACTTTTGGATAGGATGCACAATTATACGCACATATTGTGATTAAATTAAGTTCTGTTCCTTGTTTATCTGAAAATAAGCAGAAGGAATTATTGCTTATTTAGCATTCAGCTTGGTACTTTTTCTTGGGCCAATAGACTCAAAGTAGCCCCATACATAGTTGCTTACTTACATCATTACTTACATCCACATTTAATCAAGCTGCAACAGTTCCAACATTACTCAATGTTAACCATGGCACGCATGCTACTTGTGCTTGTTTTCTTTGACATTTTTTCTTTAGTTTGACCTCGTACATTATGCTATAACCTATACTGTATGTTCTATCTGTTCGTACATTTGCACCCTCTCACTCTTTACCATCAAAGTGTTGACACATCTCTTTCAAGTGGAGCGTCTTCATAAGTCATTCTCTTTTTCTCTCCTCCCTCCTATCTTCCTTCATTCTCTGAGGAGAAGCTGAGTGTGTCTTAGAGGGATCAATCCCCAGACAACCACATCACTGCTTCTCCTCTTCTTATCTTTTTTTCCCGCTCTCCTTTCCTTCTTCCTCCTGTCTCATCCGACTTTTATTGTCAACGGTTGGATGTCAGCATGCATCTATCCAAGACTTCATTCCACAGGCAGCTCTTTGATTGTCAGACTTTGGCAGATTGCTGGTTCCTGTGGAAACCTTTTACTGTCATATCAGCCTTTTTTTTAGATACAAAATTATTTTAATAGCTACTTTTATTGTTTATTTAATGACTAAGAGGTTTGTACTGAATTACAGATTAAGCATTAAAATATGCATTGTAAATTGTCTAAAATACACAGGTAACACCTAAACCATTGTGACTTTTTTTTATAACTGCCTTGAATACAATCTCATGTTTTCATTGTCATCCTGCATCCCTAACAGTATTTTCACTGGTCGTCTAAATGTTGAAATTGAAGTTAATTGTGGGTATATTTGTGCTTGACAGAGAGTAGTAAAAGGTGAGAGAAAGAGAGAGAGTCAGAATAATATGTCAGGGTCCCTGTAACTGGTACACCTGCTTCGGTGGTTAAAGCTGCACACAACATCACATCATCAGTCACCATGCACCTGTTCTTACACACACACACATATATACGGACAGACACACACACACAGCGAGTGGTGGCAGCTAGGCGACGTCTAGGCCATGTAGGGTCAGTCATTAATAAAGTGCACCAGATGGTTTGTCTGGAACACAACTGTGTTGAATAGCCACAGGAGGGATGGATGGAGAACTAGATGGAGTAGGAAGCAGAGACAGAAGGAGGCCTGAGAGAGAGGGAGAGAAGGTATAGAAGGATAGGAAGAAAAGCTAAAAGGGAAAGGGAGACGGATGGGGGAAATAAAATGAGACAAAAAGAAACAGCTACAGGGATCTGAAGGGGCACCACCTCCTTTAGAAATGTAATTGGCCACTATGAGTGCTCACCTGCTAAATGTGGCAGCTGATGATGAAGATGTCAATCTCACCATTTGGCTGTGGTAAAGGTGGTGGTCTATGTCCATGGACATTAACCTTACAAATGTAGCACACTCTGCCTTTTAAAACCAAGTGCTGATATTTACCTTTTCTTATCTTTATGGGATGCAGACATGACCTTTTCCAGCACCACTGTCAACTGGAGGCAAATCAGATCTTACTTAATGTCATAGTAGTACCAACACATTGTTTTTTTTAGTGATTTAGTGTTCCTCATTTTACTGTACCTTGCAGGGCAGATGAACCTCAGTGGTTATGGACTTGAAAGCAGGTTTAGGTCACTGCACCACTGGAACACATCGAGAGGCAAGCATATTTTATGAAGCGGTTAGGCATGACCACATAATCTAGGGTTTTGACAGCGGTGGACATTCTGTGTGATGAGCTGGTTAATTGAACTGTCAATACAGCCCATTCTCCAAAATGCAAGCAGCCACTCTCAGTCGCCAGTCACTTGTGTAAGAGTGTGTGTGTTTAGGGTAATAGGCAGGGATAGATAATGAGGACTGAAGGTTGTTTGTTTGAGAAAGGTTCCCACATGCCTTGGATATCCTGAAAATTTGAAAATTAGTTTTCAGGTCCTGGAAAACACATTGGAAATGAGAGAATAAGTAAAGTGATCTTGTCTTTGTTTTCATGGAGGGGGCTTTTTCCCTAGCTACAGTACATATTTTCCTACACTCACTTAAACATGAGTTCTCATTGGAGAAAAAAATATTAATCCAAAGGGCATTATTAATATATTGCTTTGGACAAAGGGACAAAATGACTCAAAATATAGAGACTGAGGTTGGCTGAAAGAGTAATTGTCATTATGTAAAAGAAACAATAAAAAGCAGACTCTTCTCATGAGCCAGTTAGTGTGTCCAAGTTGTTTTTCCACATTCCACATTTTTGCACATTATCAGTATACTGTCATTATTTTTATGATGTTGCATAAAAAATATGGTTTTGTTTCAGCGTTCTGATTTCCAGCCATGACAAAAGCACATATTTGAATAGAAAAAACACACAGACAGATTTATTTCAGTAAACCAGTGAGCTTACTGAGAGAGCTGGAGAGGGTCCAGCTGCGACGTGGTCCAGGTGTTTTGAGGTATCTGTAGGTCTAACTTATTACCTTTTGTAATAGATGATATATGAGAGAATACAGGATGGCGCAGAGAGCAGAGACAGATGGAAAGAATAGGAGACCACAGGGATGGAGGGATGGAGGGAGAGAAGGGAGCATGTTGAGAATAAAAGGATGTGAATGCTATTAGCTTGGATCTCCATAATCATCCCCAGGTGACTAGAACTTAGCCTTGATAAATGGACTTGGTGAGTGTAGTGTGTGTGTATGTGTGTGCTTGGATTCCTATTGGTATGCAAGGAAGAGTTGAAGAATGAGCAGCTGCTGGAGAGAAAGAGAGAAAAAAGTGATAGAGAAGGAGATTAACTATTCTGGTGGGACAGTGTTTTTAATTTCCCCAGGTTGTTATTGGTTAAGAACTCCATTACCCACAAGGCACCATTACGGCAGCTGTCAAAGTGAAACAGCTGGCCCAACACTAGTAGCTCCATCTCCTAGCCTCACTATCATTTATCTACGCCTGGACATACACACAAACACTTGCATGGACACATACATACATGCTTTCCCCCCTCTCTGTCTCAAAAGCAGACACTTAGTCTCTCACACACATATCAGGGGAGATAATAACACTCAACTAAAGGCAGTCTAACAGGTATTAAGGTTGAGTTAATGGTTAAGTTGCTGTCTGGGGCCAGGTAGGCCTGAATTTGATTAATGAGGACCTAGTACACTAATAATGGAACGGATAACACATTGCATTTAATGATCACAGTTTTTGCTTGCCGCATTCAAATGCTTTTTTTTCTAATCCTAGAGTTTACTAGCTAGAGGGTCTGAGAGTAACAATGTTCTAAAAAAAAATCTCCAAATATACAAAACACATAAGTGTAGATTTTTATAGAAGATGATGAGGGGTTTATTTGATGCTGCATCGAGGTGATAGTGGTGAACAAAGCATGAAAAAAAAAATCATTATTTTTTTTAAATGAAAATCTAAGGCATGCACGCAGAGCATACAATAGAATGTCCAGAATGTACTGTATATTTACTAAAAGCTAATTAATTAAATAATAAATAAAGAATAATCTTACAGTTCCCCCAATGATATAAGTGCTCTATCAAATACTGGCTCAAAAGAAAAAAAAAAAAAACAAAGTTTGTGAACAAGATTTTCTGAAGGCCAGTGAAACACAATGAACAGTGTGAGTGTACCAACCGTTTTTAACTGTTTTACTGACCTGAATGTGTTTTAATGACCACCATACCACCATGTTTATAGTCTCTTCTGAAAAAATGGAGAGCTGCTGTAAGACATTTCACCACGCTGAGTGTGAACATATTTCTGTGTACATTTAGCATATCACATTGCTTATGCTTGATTAGAAAATCAAAATCAAAAGTTTTCTGTCAAGGTTCTCAGTCATCCAGGTCATCTTTCTTCAAAAAAGGTTATGTCTGGGGCAACTGGACTGTCCGTAGATCCGTGAAGATCGTGAATGTTTCGCCTCTCATACAAGAAGCTTCTTCAGTTCTGACTGACTGGTGGGGAGTCTGTGTGTTCATGCTAGGAAAGCTTGTAGATGTTGTGTGACGACTGCTGTCAGAGTCATTGATGGTCACCTGAGGTCTGGTGTGAACGACAGTCGTTCATGTCACCTGAGCTCGGGTGTGGCCGATGGTCGTTAGGGTCACATGAGGCTAAGTGTGAAGTGCTGTTCAGTCTCCTGGGGAGGGATGAAAGGACAGCATTGTAGGTGGGGGATAAGTGGTGTCTGAGGCCTTCTCCTCTGTTGAGTGAAGGTTTCTCTACTTTTACATAGATAGCCTCCTTCATTCCTCTTTCGAACCACCTGTCCTCCCTGTCCAAGATACGAACATCATTGTCATTAAAGGAGTGTCCCTTGTCTTTAAGATGTAAGAAAACTGCGGAAAAAATAAAAAGTTATGTCCCTCTCTCTAGATTAACACAAAACATTAACAGTTTATACCATGAATACATCTTAGTTAACAGAACATGCAGCATATCTGACACAAGTCAACATAATTAGACCATGTTATGTGCAGTGACCTCTGTAGAGACAAAATGGTCACAGACACAGATCAGCACCATTGTGACCACTCTCATTGTGATGCTTTATGCTTTAGGAAGTGTTAATCCTTGCACATAGAAACACAGCCACACATCGATAATGCCTAAGGTTTTTCTTGGAGTAATATAACACACACGCACGCCGTGGGTGTAGGCTCTATAGCACTAACATCTGCCTGTCATTAGGGAAAGACAAACGGGCACATACTGGTGAGCCTGGAGCTCATACAGTACAAGCTAAGGCAAGATCACTGTTACCTTGCCCCACAACACTCTCACACATGGGCATACTGACGCACACACACACACATTTCTATTGCCTTAGAGTCGCATTGAGCATTTAACTTTTAAAAAGCTGCCACTCTCAAGACAAATTTTTACATGGCTTAATATTGTCAATCTATTCAGCAGTGTTGTTAACTGTCAAGAATAGTTTAATCAGGGTAATTGCACTCATTGCCTCATAGCTTCACAGCAGATATTCGTACTTCAAATAAGATAGTGTTAGAACAGCAGTGTGTAAGTTTTTGTGCACTATTGGCAGCACAATGTGTGTTCCTGCCTGTGTTTGGAGTCTGTATATGAGTACAAGTGTATACATCCATGTAATGTCACTTCCCGTTAGACGCAGCATCCGTCTCTAGTGGCAACAACAGATGGACGTAATGGTAACAACCATCGTTCATCATCACCACGGTGACAGGTCCACAGACACCCACACACAGACAGTGGCTTTGTTTTGCTGGGTTGCCACTAACACAACCTCGATGGCATGCTAGATTAACTTCTCTGGTTGATGGAGCACACATGCATGCACGTGCACATACACATACCTGTATACAGGTACATTAGTATGCAGCACATTAATAAAGCTCTCAGAAATAAAGATGCAATGAAATAGGAAAGGTAACACTGACTTTGTGAGAGATGCATGGTTACTTGAACCATTTATGTAAATATTGTATAGAAAGAGACAGGTGTATTGACCTCTTTTATGTTTTGTCTTGTCGGAGAAGTATTGGAAAGTAAGGGCGTCTGAGTTAAATGACTGCAATCCAGACTGTCACATCAAACGCTTAATGTTTAATACAGTCTGCTTTTCATTTATGGTTGTTTATATCAGTTTTACTCAAGTCTCAAAATGCATATGAGTATCAGAGCATGTGTGGCATCTTGCTTCATATTAGCAAAGTTTACACATCTCCGGCCTCCCCAGTGCAGGCTTAGTTAGTTCTGGGCAGAGTTTTTGCTCAAGGGTACTACGACAGCAGCTGTTATGAGATAATGAGAACATTTCTCATTCACTTCCCCTTAGCAAGCTTTTCCTACTAGTCCAGTAGTTTAAACTTAGGATGTCACAAATGTCTCCTGACATTTCTCCTGACTCCTGACCTCTGTGTAAATATCAACAATACTTCAGAAAACTAAGACTCTTGGATTACAAGTAATGAGATGAGGTGTCCTCTTCATTCATTTCTATTATGGTAGGAGATATGAATGAAATGGATGTCTCTGTATGAAAGTCTACTGGTTTTACCTCCTAATAGGGTGACGTTACACTTTCTCATACTTCTTCTCTCTCTTTCTCATTTGTATCTTTTCTTTAATTTGTTTTGTTCTCTTTATTTTTCATTCTGTTTTCATGTTCTTGTATTTGGCATGTTTTCACACTTTTGTCCATTATGAGTGTACAGCATGTGTCTTTCCAAGTCAGTGTGTGAGCCTGTGTTGGAGTGTGTGCCTGGGATGTGTGTTTTTGTATGTGTGTGTGTGTGTGCGCTATTGAACTGGATAAATTCTGCTGGGAGCTCATTGGTGGTTGAGAAATCCTTACCTGCGGTTACATCTGTCTTACAGTTCCTCACACACTCACACACAGTTGACCATCACCGAATACAGAGTGATGGTGAGAGTGTTGAAAGGATGGAAGGAGGGGAGAGAGTGATGTTGAGGAGAAATGATGAGAGAATTGCTCTCACCTATGGTGCTCCAGGCAGAGAGAGAGAGCGAGTGAGAGTGAGAGAGATGAGGGGGGACAAGACATATAGGGGGAGGATGGGTGAGAGTGAAGACAGAGTGATTAGTATGAGTATTCCTTCACTGGAGAAAAACACAGGGAGTGAGGGAGAGGTAGAGCACCAAGGGATAATGTGGAAAGGCAAAGAAAACGAGAGAAAGAGGATTTGGAGATTCTGGAGAGCCCTTTGGCAGAGAAAGCGAGAAGGAATCAGGTGAAAACAAGAATGAGAAGATGGCAGAAGGACAGGGCCAATGATTACAGGATCGTATGGATCTCAAGAGCCCTGGGTGAACAGAGAATGTGTAAGAGATGGGTAGAATTGGAGCGTGGGGAAGAAAAAGAAGTTAAGATATACACAGATGGAAGGAATAGAGACTAGGGCATGAGTGATGAAAGGACAAAGAGAACAGCAAAATCGAAATGATAGTTTGCCGAGGGCAAGGAGTACTGTACATTCGTTACTTTTAAACACTTGTACCCTAAACTGTACCTTTATTTTACCCCCTTACTTTATTTTTGCGTTTGTTTTTCTTGCGAAATGATCTCTTTTCTGTTCACTTTGACACTTTTTTCTTACCTCAGCCTTTCCACTCCTCCTGTCTAAGGGCGTTAGCACAGCCTGTCATATGTTCTCATGCTAACCTTTCAAATTATCTCCATCTTTGTCAACTTGACCACACATACTGTACAAATTGATACATTTTTCTTCCGTCTCTGCATCCACCCTCTCCTCCACATCCTCAAGCTGCCATTGCTTATCCTGAAGCTGCATTTATCTATAATGATGCCTGTGTGCGATAGCAGAGCAACTTGTAGGTTGTTGCTCCGTATGTACAGATCTGGCCTAAGGACACAGAATCTAGCCTTTTACATATGTGAGAGGAGGAGAGAGCATGGCAATGAATGCATACTCCCTTTAGCTACATAGAATGTACATATATCCTTCCCCCTTAGCCAGACATGGCCTAATCAGCGTGCTAATTAGCACTCTTTGTAACTGCGTCGGCCTCATGTAACTGATTGCATTAACAACTGCCACACATCAAACAGTCATGTCTCACGCTTGTGCATCTCATTACACATTAAGGACATGCAAGGTTAAGGCCGGACTTTGAGCGGAAATAAAATGGAAAAAAAAGAGACATATTTTCTGTCACAGCTAGTGGGCAAATAAATGTATTTTTTTCTCTCTGTTCATTCCATATTTTACTGATTTAATGGATTTCTGTAGGCGTTGTTCTTAGCCATGGTGATTTTTTCCCTTCTGTTTAAGTGACCCAGTAAGTTAGCATGAGTGAAACTATTCTGAAAGTCCATATTTATGCCATATGTCATTTTTTTCCTATTTGTAGGACAAGCAGACGATGATGAGCACATGCCAAAGAACAATATTTTAGACCATGAGGGAAATGTATAAAAACAATAAAATATAAAAAGTGTACGAATCCTGATGAGGTGAATAATTTGTCCCATTTACAATACATACGTTCACCTAAACATAGACTGAAGGAATGTTTACATTATATTTTTAACTATTAGAGGGTTTCCAGGAACATTTTATTATATTTCATAATTTTTGATACCAATGAACAAGTACTCAAGTCAAGTTTAAGTGTACAGTGTTATAAATGGGCTCTTACAGGTAGGTCCAGGTGTTTTGTATTGAATCATGAACATAAAGCAAGTGTTGGACAATATTCCCTATCTAGATAAATGGATTTTAAGTATAACTTTAAAATTCTGTTATGTTTTCTTTTATTGTCTACAGAAGAAGCAGAGGACTAAAGAGCTGTCACAACTCTTCCACTCTTACAACCCATACGACCATAAGGTAAGACACCTGTCAGTGTTCGTGATCATTGGTTTACATTTCTGTGTCTGTCTATCTGCATGTTTGGTTTTGCCTGTAAAATATCCTGGTCTTTAATTTCTTTGCAACACGGTGAACTATTTTTTTCTAGTTATACATTATTTCATAATGGCGAGAGCTAAGCGTATAAAACCTCATTGGCCTCTAAAGCAGAAGTCTTCACTTGACATCAAAAGTAGTTGAAGGTCACCATCACTGTATTGTGTTTATGGCTGTGATGAGCTTGTTGTCTTCTTAAGATGGACACCTCTTGTCAGCAATCTAGTGGATGAAGACAGCTCAAGTGTTTGTTCCTGATTACATTGTGTGTGTGTGTGTGTGAGAGAGAGAGAGAGAGAGAGTGAGTGTGAGTGTGAGTGTGAGTGTGAGAGAGATTGAATTCTGAAGTCAGAGATAAATCTCCTCAACCATGTGTGTAAGTTTATTTGTGTGTGTGTGTGTGTGTGTGTGTGTGTGTGTGTGTGTGTGTGTGTGTGTGTGTGTGTGTGTGTGTGTGTGTGGGCTCATACATTACGAGGTTAACATCTGACAGCAGACTGAACATGTCTCTTTTGAGGCATGCTTATGATGATGAGACCCTTGTGACAACGTGTGTGTGTGTGTGTGTGTAAGTGCGTTCGTGTGCTGAGTTCTTATATAAAGACGTCCTTCTGAAAGTGACAACCCCCGGACAACAGCTGTCAACGCATTTTTCTGCCTTCATGAACAATAAAAATTATATTTTGATATATTAGACTATCATTGGTCCTTGTGATCATGTAAATATTATTTGTCAATAAGATATTTCCCCAATGCCTGACTAGTAGTAGGACCATCATAATGAGAACTGAGGCAAAATATTGAACAATAAGGGCAGAAGCCTGCTACTACAGAGTGAATATTGTGCTGTATATGTTGCTGATTGAAGGCCTTCATGCAGGAGACACTGCACTGTGTCATTTAACAAAGCTTTAGCTTGGTGAAGTTTTTGCAGAGTTTATACCTCTAGAGGAGTTTGTGCCTGTGGTGCTGCTGTTACACACTAATTAAAAGGATATAAGAGAGATCACGTTTTTACTGTGGCAGGCATGGATCTTTGCCTCCCACACACTTAAACACACAGACACACACAGAGACACACACACACATACACATACACAGGCACACTAATAATAGTATACGTATAACACACATGCACATAAGTGAGTGCATAAACACACACCTCTTACAAGCAGCGAATGTGAATTGAGCTAGAAGTTAGAAGTCTTCATAATACATTAACACGTTTGCATCTAAATGAGATATTTAGTATTTGTGAACATGCTTTTTCCTTGAATATGATTCCCGGAGGAATTTAGAAACCAACTGTGTGACAGTGCATCGTATTGAGCCTGCTGTGCTGAGCTTCTCCATCTCACATATTACTGAACACTTTGTCCTTTTACACCTTTTTGTGCTCACTGATTTGTGCGTGTTTTTGTGAACACGCTGATTCATGAACGTTTATATTGTTCAAAGTAGAAGTTAAATTATTCTTCAGCAAATGCTCTGGAATGTCCCACAAAGCCAAAGAAATAGTTTTTATATAGATTTTTTGGTAAAGCCGAAAAAAGAACGCCTCTGAATCTTTCGCACATTACTTACCACTTCTTAAAACCTTGAACGACACTTTGAGATACATAGAGGCACTTAACCAGAATTCTAGTAACAAGTTGTCATAGTATACAAGTCCACTTCAATGTGTGCATTATTTGTGAAAATACTGAGCACTATCTTCTCAAAAGATAGATTTTATGTGAAGTACTACTTTAAAGGCACTGTATTGTCTCACCAGATCTGAGACTTCTTAATTCACCCTGAGCCAGTGAACAGCTTGAGATCCTCAGGGATAAAGCCCCTGTCCATTCCACAGTTGAGGTTAAAGATGAAACATGGCCGTAGTCAGAGCCCAGACCTTCTGAAGCGCCCCCTCCAAGAAGACATTATTAGAAATGTAGTCATAAAAAAAACAGTGAATTAATTCTGTCAAATTTCTACATAAAGGGACACCCCAGTAGCCTCCCTGGTAGAGCGCACACCCAATGAACTGAGGCTGAGTCCTTTCCACAATGGCCCAGGTTTGATTTCCAGCCCTTGTGCCTTTCCTGCATGCCATTCCATCTCTCTCACCCTTCTTTTCTGAAGCCTGTAAGCCAGAAAAATAAATAAAATAGTACTTTTTTTCATTTTTATTTGGCTTAGAATTTTTCATACTGTAAAACGCATTATTGCCAGCTATGTTAAAATATAAATTACGCATTAAGTGGCTAATACATTTGCAGTGTTAAAACGAATACTCTGCCCTGATATGCCACATGCTACATGCAATCTTTCTAATCCCCAGCAGAGTGCAATTTCAACTAACTACTGATAACCTTGCCTATTTCACCATAATGTGGATAAAACGTGTCAAAAGTAATCCCGTCTCTATTATATGCCATCTGATAGTCCTCATACATAAATATTTTTAACATGTCAAGAAAGTTTCTTGCAAATCTTCTCTGCAGCAAAACTTACAGCCATGTTCCTCTAGATTTTATTCATTTTCCAAAGATTGTGTATTGTGCACATAAATCCCCTTGCATTACAAACCCAGATAGCCGTGAGATATGATTTAATGATAATAAATCTAATGTCAAGCATGCTTCCTCCCAGATCAACCATGGTTCTGCCTGTCCTTGCCCATGTCCATACACCGTGGAAATGTTGATTCAAATCAGCTTGTATTAAGACTGTATAGCCGTTAGATAGAAATAAATGAAGTCTGATAATGTCCCTCATTTTACATTAAATTCCCGAGGGTGTCTGGCCTTTCAGCTTACAGTTTATGTAAGGATATTATGTGTTTACTAACACATCCGCTTGTGTGTGTGTGAGAAAGAGAGCGCACAGATTTAGAGGCAAGCAAGAGATTGGTGTGTTATAACCATTATTGTTAATACACATCGTCCTATAGGTATGAAAAGGTCATTAATAAAGACTGAGTCAGGGTAGGGGGTGGTGTGTTTGTGAGGCTTTATTGCTCCATAGCTTCAGGCTACCAACCAAATGAAACAATGTTTTTAAATGAACTAATTGTTTTTTTTTTGTACCAAGCTTGTTTCTTAATCTCCCGTGGATAGCTCTGAATCACAAATGTGGAAAATGGCTAGCTGAAACACTGTCAGCGGGCTGTGAGTGAGAATAAATATTGTCTTTCTTTCTTTCTTTCTTTCTTTCTTTCTTTCTTTCTTTCTTTCTTTCTTTCTTTCTTTCTTTCTTTCTTTCTTTCTTTCTTTCTTTCTTTCTTTCTTTCTTTCTTTCTTTCTGCCTCTGTATATTAAACAGCATTATAGATGTTGTTGTGTATGTCGTGTATTCATTCAGACAATTGTACTCATCTGGTGTGTGTATGTTTAACAGACAGAAGTGTGTGTGTGTGTGTGTGTGTGCGTGTTTGTGATGATTAATGTGAAATATCCTATAGCCAGATGGTGCTGAACAAGGCCCATCCATCAGCAATGAAAAGACCAGTGGGCAGAAAGCTGGCGGAGCACTTTGTCTAGGGCCAATGCCCAGCACCGGACACACACACACACACACACACACACACACACACACAGTCTGAAGCCTCTGTGTAACCCACTGAGCCACATTGGAGCCTTGTGTTTTGTTTCAGAGTACAGGTTCTTGCTTGTTTTTATTTTTTTTTTTTGCTGCCTGGGTCCCACATGAGTGGTGGTGTCTCACCCTTAAAACACATCTGGTGTAGTTTTGACACATACAGGTTTGCAACCTATTTTGGTCCCAAGACAGAGTTTAAGGGTCAAATAGTTGCATTTTGTCTACTATTCTACTGCCTGATTTGTGTTCATATGAGAATCAGTGAAATCTGTAATGGCATAGCAGTGGTTAAATATGCCCAAAATGTGAAAATTGCCCTTCATCACATCATTAAAAAGCTAACCAAGGTGACACAAATTTTGTGAACATACTTGACATTTACCAGTTCATTCATTTAAATATTGGCTGTATCATCTGATACAGCCAATATTTTCAGCCTTTGATCGCAGCTGAGGTTTAAGTTGTTACTGGAGGGCTGTTCCCCATTTAATTGGGAGATTTTAAGAAGTCATTTTTCCTCTTACCCACAGGCCTCTGCTGTGCTTGATTTCTCTGTTTCACTGTGCTTGATTTTTCACATTACAAGTAATTATTCCTGTTTTTATTCATCAGTGAGATTTAATGAGAGTCAGCATGCTTGTCTTGCTATTGTTTGTCTAGAGTGACCACAGTCTATTCCCATGTGCAAATGTGTAGTTAGAAAAAGTGCATGAACACAGTACACACATACAGACCTTTCTCCCTTTGCTGCATCACCGTGCTGCATCATCTGGTGTAACGTTGTGCTTCCTGAAGGCTTTACCTTTCCAGGTTGAGGTTGTGAAACTCCCATCATGCTTTAGTCGTTCTCAGCAAACTTAACGCATGTGTGTGTGTGTGTGTGTGTGTGTGTGTGTGTGTGTGTGTGTGTGTGTGAGAGTGTCCATGCATTCAGCTGTTTCTGGCAGAGCTAATAAAGCCCCTCTCCCCTCTCACACCACACTGTCACAGTCTCCTGAGAACACACACTCAGACACATACATACATTCTCCATGCTGTGTTCATAGGCCTGAATGACAGGGGTGACAGTTTTCCCTGCGGCAAGAGAGGAGGGACAAGCTGTCAACATGGCCCGCTGCACCTGCCCAGCCACAAAAGACAGAGAGAGAGAGAGAGAGAGAGAGAGAGAACTCAAAGTTAGAAATAGTGCAGAAGGTGGAGGTGGCTACATGAAAGGCTGATAATGAAAGACTAACAAGAGAAAAGACAGCATTTGCAGAAAATAAAACACTTAATTACACTCAATAAACTTCCCCCCTTCAGCTATTCTGAAATCCCAATTTGCCTCATAGAAGTTGACATAATTATTTATCATTTGAAGGAAAAGAAAAAAAAATGTTAATTAGTCCAATAATTCTCCTCCCCTCCCCCCAACAGATCATTTTTTTTCAAATTTTCCTACACGTTCATAAACTAAACAAGTACTATTCTGCTCTTTTCCCTTTTGGCAATTTTAATTACTTTTATATTGTAGAATGAGTTTCTTAAGCTGCTGTTGTTTTGCATTGTTGTGAGAAGCTAACCTCCATCCTTGTCGAATTTGACATTTGCTTGCCACACTTTTTTCTCCTTTTTCTCTTAATTAACTGACTATTCAGGGCAAGAGAAGGCGGGGAGAGGAAGGAGGAAAAAGAGACGGGAATATTGGTTATTTCTCTTTACTTGTCTCTCTATCCATCTGTCTGTTTCTGTGAAAGACATGTTTTTTACTCCAGATTCAGCAGGGCTTAAATGTTTGAATGTGTCTTGTAAATTTAAGACCTTAAAGGTATCTGAAGTCTTCAGTACTTTTAGCACTCTTTTGTTGCTACTATACAAAGGCAGTTGATTATTTTGCCATTGTTTTTTATGCTGACAACTGCAACTACTATGGCATATCTAACTTGGTAATTATGATGGACTCAGTATTAAATGAAAAAGTTCTCATTGTGGTTTTAGATTTGGGATGCGTTTTAAATATGTTGCTGAATGAGATGTGTTCTGGAAAGCTTGTTTTTGTCTCCCTGTCACAACTCACCACATAGCTTTATCTCTTCTAGTGCTTTCAGATGCTAAAAGTCTGATATACTATATGGAGTGGTCTACAGTATGTATGCTTGTGACACGAGGAAATCTAAACACATGCTGTATATATTTTGTGAGATGCACTCTCTTCCAGCTGGAGTCTATATTGTAACTTTCGGTAGTGCTGAGTATCTGCTAATGCACTTACTTAGTAAAAAGCATAGAGAACAAGCAGACACACATCTGTACTCCATCCAGAGTGAGGGGCGGCACACACACTTACATCCTCTGTGTTCCTGCATGTCTCCATTAGTTTTAGACAAATGGTTTGTTAATGATTCCCCATAACTTGTACACTTGACACACATACATACCATATGTATGCCGCTGATACTTGTTGCCTCTCTTTTTAGTTAACTGTTGTGGGTACTGCACACATAGGCACCAGCTGGTGTTCAGGGACCTAATCGATTTTATTGTCCCTGCATACCCAATACATACCTGCTTCTGTCAGTCTGGTCGTTATTTTTCATGGCACTCTGCAGCTGTACTGCATGTTGTTTATGAACACCAGAGCTGTGTATAGACCATTTCATAGTGGAAACAGAGCGGTCAGTGGTTTTGCACGCATGGGACTAAGTGGACAGTATGAGTTAAACGATATTCAGCTAAACAGAGAGAGAGAGTAATTCAAATGCTGGTGTCAGAAGAACAATCAGTGGACAATAAAATATGAAATACTAGAGCCGGACTGTAATTTTGGGGTTGGTACCGATATTATATTTCACATAACTTTGTTTAAGTTGACCAGATATGGAGATAGTGAGGTTGAGCTTGTTAGTTATAAGTGGGGTAAATGTGTGTAGTCGTTCTATGTTTTGTTTTGTGTTGTTTTTCTTGTCGTTACGACTGTGAGGCTTTGTTTTTTGTATTGTATATTTTATGCACAATGTAGACTGTATATGTGGAAAATCTAAATGGTCCAAAACACACCAGCATTCTGGCGACATATTTTTGCAAGCACAAATAACAGCCATCTGTTTTGACTCTTATAAATGTGTTATTACTAGTTACGAATAATTTCTTCTGTTATAGAATTGGACAAACTGTTCACTTTTCAGGGATCTCTTAACATTTTTTTCTCAAATATTTTGATTAAAGCAAGTCTGCAACCTGATATTGAGATTGGCGTTGTATAACGAAGCTGATAGACAAAATAAATAGCCATGGCCTTAAGTAGTCTTGGATACATCCTAGTGTGCTGGGTTATTTTGCACTTCCTGTTTGATCAAAGGCAACAGAAAGGGAATAAATGGAATGAGACTACTGTGTGTGTGAGTCTAAATGTATGTGTGTACACTGATATTCCACCCACATTGCAATGCTGCTCGCCAAAGAAATGATTTTCTTCTGCTACTGTACAGTAGAGCACTATAGCCATGTATACATGCTCTCAATCTGTCAAGGTTACACAACAGGGACTTGCACAACACATACACATGTATGGTTCCACAAAACACACATGTGAGCCTCTATATTTACTTAGTACATTTGGTGCCAAACAAACATTTGCCTTTGAAATATTCACATATACTATATTTTTCTAATTTATTCAACACCACATTATAGCTTTGTATTTGTTCTAGAGACATAACAGTATACACAAACTGTATACAACTCTGCCAAGCACGGCAACCTGGAACATTCTTTTACAGCACTGGTATTTATGTTTTTGTTTTAAAGACGTACATGTTCAAGGCTGTTGCAAGTAGGAATTTTTTAAATCATGCCCATCTTTAAAGTTGCTCATCTGCTTTATTCTTGTGTGTTGTGATTCGGATTAAAATGTAGTTTATTCATGTTATAAAGTCATTTAAGTCATAAAAGTCAAGTCAGTGGGCTACACCCACAGAAGGAACCAACAGTTTCTGAGGAGTTGGCAAGTTTTCTAAATGAATGACCTACTATTTGTGGCACAATTACGGTACAACAAATGCTGAACCTTGAGAAAACAAGACCACCTGAGCAGAGGTGCGGACTCTCCTGTCTAAACCCAAGGAAGTTCTAACTTCAACATACATTGTGTTATGTGGTGGTTCATTCTTTAATCTCAAGATTATGTGTTTTTGGTGTGTTTTCTAACTTGTTGAGACTAGAGCATTACTTTACTCTGACATGAAAACAGCCATTTAACCTCGTCACAGTAATGGAGGTTGCTGCTGAAAACATCAGGGAGCACTCAACTGAATTTTTGCTATCTGCCTTTGTGTTCCCAAGGTTGTGTTGCCAAAATGGAAAAAGACGATTGTTGTTGTATAGACAGAAGTTTTATAAGTTCACTTACTAAAAACTGAATTGAGAAATAGAGACGGGCTGAAAAAAAGATATTTTTGAGAAAAAAATATGAAAGCCTCAGTTGGCTTGCTTTGTTGATATATTTCTTCTCCTTTTATAAGAAAATCTCAAGAAAATATCGGCTCTTTCACTCCCTCCCTCTCACCCACACTCCATCCTTCTCAGAGTGACACAATGTGTGCTGTAATGGCTTGTTGATTGCTATCATTTGTTGGGCCAAAGGCGTCAGTCTGTGTTATATTCACACACATCAACACAGACAGGTTCACACACTCACACTCATACACACACGCGCACGTACACAGCAGTAGGCCGTAAGAAACCATAGGTTCACAGCTACCTCTTTTTAACAGCATGCTATGTGACTGACATTTGAAAGGAGGGAGTGTTTGGGGAGGGAGAGCGAAAGGGACAGAGAAATGAATTAGGGCTGGTGTGGCTAAATGGTTTCCTAGACAGGAGTGTGAATGCTTCCTGATTCAGTCAATAGACTTCCTATTTTCAGTCAGGCTCATTTGGAACGGTATGTGTTTTTGTTTTTATTGGTGTGTATTACCTTTCTTTATTCTGCAGCTGCTTGGTTGGCTACAGTTGGTGTATTCTCTCTCATCATTAGAATAAATCAACTGTATATGGTGTACAAAAAAGTATATCTTATGCTCCTAATAGGAGTAGTAGAAACCGGTGTAAAAAAGGCTGCTATTTCTTTTATCTTGATATATCCAACACTAGGCAATGTTCAACAATAATACAATATGGAACAAGAAAAGTTTTAATTTTCTATATATTTTCTATAGTTTTGGCATTTTAGTGCCAAAAATGACCAGAAAATACAGTTTTATCAAGCTGACAAGACATCTTTGGGTTTTTTTTGTTTTTTGTTTGTTTTGTTTTTTTGTTACATTGTGTGTGTGCTGTGTGTGAGAGCTGTGTGTCTACATTTGTCTTTTTGGATTTGCCTTTGTTTGTGCATGTATGTATATGTTTGCCATGATTGTGTGAGTTGTTTTAATGTTTTAACTAACTTTGAACCTGACTGTTTTTTTTTAGCCTGCAAATGTTGTAAGATATGTGTTTTTGTGTATGCATGTATGCAGGCTTTTCAGCCATAGTAATTGTTTGTCTGGGCCTGATTGCCTAACATAGCCTGTCATTAGAAATATTAGAGGCCTGATTCAACGAAACTCACTACAATTTATATGGAAATGCAGGTGCATGGTTTCAGGCTACAGGCTAAAGCCATGGTTGGGCATATCTTTCTTTCCTTCTGCCCTCCTTGCTTACACTCTTGTTGTTTAGGGATCTCATCTTCGTCTAGGTCTGATTCCATGTTAAATCCAGACAGTCCAATCCTCCTAACTAAAGAGATTTATGTACAAGAGAAATGACCATTGCATTCACCCCTCCCATTTAAATCTCTGCTTATCACACATTCACAGTTGCACACACTTTGTCAAGACAGAGGACTAACCCAGCCAATCTCTGTGGGATTAATTCACTTTGCCTTGATAGATGTAAACTACATCAGTTCCTTTGTTAGCTACTTTAAATTCTCATTTAACAATCTTTGGAGAGCTTATCGTCCATTGTAAATTACATGTTAACACTGTTTGAAATCTTGCGTTTAGTTATTGATTTTACTTGGTAGTTGCTGAGCTCTTATCTTGAGCAATGAATGTTTACAGGTTATCCACTTGTCCAAAGAAACTTAAAAGAAAAAACTGAAGATCTTAGAGGTCTTACAATGTCAAAGGCGCCATAGTACAATATGATGAAGTGTTTTTTTTTTCTTTTTACTTAACATGCCTACTTGAATCGTGTCTGTAAATGTTTCATTTATTACTTTACTGACTTGCTTTTCAAAAGAGAATTTAAAAAATGGAATTTGTCTGACTATCCTGGTGTGTTTATCAGTGGTTTTCTCTTTCTTTTCTTTCTTTCAGTGCCACTGACATTTCATGAGTTGTTAATCCCTGCACTGTTGTTCTTCCCAAGATAAAGAGGTTTAGTGTCAGAGTTTGGTAGAGTCATCTATCTTCTTCATCGGTGTGGAAACCACCAGAGGCTAATAACATCAGTCTGACTTTTCACTCCACATCTGCCTTCTATCTGTTAAGTCAGCAATCACTAACTATCCACACCTGCTCTTGCACACGCACACGCAGGAGCTCAGAAACAATCACTATGTGACTATGTGAATGTTGTGTGTTTACATTAGGATTAGGTGTTCAAGAACTGGTTTAAAATTTGGAGCTTACAAAACTGAGGATCTATTTAGAAAAATCAGTTTTGTTTCTACCTACTATCTTCTATATTTGCTTTTAACCAAAATTAATGATCATTTATGACAAAGGAGCGCTGATGACTGTGTGCAAAGGCTTTAATAACAGCAATAAGCAGAATCAGAACAGCTGAAATCTGTGCAAAGGACTAGACAAAAGAAAAAACACAAGTCTAGTGAAAAAAAAATACTGACCAGCTGAATGTAAACATGTTTTACACTAACATTTTATGTAAAAATGTAATTTGATTCCCTGCCTTAAGGTATTTACTTGTGGTTTCTTGTGTGCATGTAATCATAGTGTAAGACTTTGAGAAGAGTGACTCTATACACTCAGAACACACACATGTTTTAAGGCAAAAACACAGACACACAACACTGTGCACATGGCCCTGTAAATGAGCTGTGTGTATAGGGCCAAACGTGGGATCACTACTGTAAAGGCTTTATTCTCATTATAGCTGAGTTACCAAAACTGGGGCACAGTAGGGGGCCAAGTGATACATTAACTTACTGCAGGCTGTGTGTGTGTGTGTGTGTGTGTGTGTGTGTGTGTGTGTGTGTGTGTGTGTGTGTAAGAAATAAGAAGAAAGAATTTTGAGTTTAAATGGAGGCAGTAAAAAATAGTGTGTTATTGTGCTTTTTAGTCTTGTTATTTTCTTTGTATGTGTTTGTGTGACAAGTTGTTACATCCTGACATCTCAGAGAAGAATTTTTTTTCTTTTTATCCATAAAGAGTTGCTTGCTGGATGTTAAATAAGATGGGATTGATTGATACGTTAAATATTAGCAGTTCAACATATATTGTCATTGTGTTGGAAATAAATGATCAGTTTCAAAACCTCCTGTCTGTTCCCATAACCTCTTAAATGCACAGATAAATAAGTGACTTATCAAACACAAAAAGCCAACAACATTTAGGTGCAAATCTAAAACTGCACTCACCACACTGCAGCCTAAAATGACAAAATGTTAAAAATCAATCAGCCATTTATTTAGTTTAGTAAGAGAGAAAGCGAGTAAGTCATGAGTTTGAGGGAGTGATTATGATTGTTATAACTGTATTTACTACATATTAATAATAACTTAAAGAAACTATTATTCTCATGTGTGATTTTCTGTTTTATTTTTAAACATAAGAGATTTCCCATTGTTGAAACTTATAGCAGTGGTTGGCTTTTGATACTCATCTTCACTTTCATTATTGACTGATTTTTTGTTTAGTTTTTTTCCCCCTTTAGGAACAGTTTGATTGAAACAGCTTGTTTTTTGCACAAGGATGTCTGTTGTTTTGTTCATTTTATTTTGCCATTCTGTTTGGTACTGCTGTAAGAGTGATATGGACAGACCAACATCATTACTCAATGCACTCTCAAAACCTGGACATATTTGGAAAAGAAAGAAGAAAATCATTGTAAGATAAAGGGGGAAAACAGCTAGAGCCTCCACATATTGAAGAGGAGAACATGAGACAAAAGAACAAAAACAAACACCTCAGGGAAAAAAGAATGAACTGAATATTTATGGAATCAAACAGGAGAAAAGAAAACAAAGACCCTTTTCAGATTTGACACCTATTCACATCTGTGCCCCTCGTTTTCATTTTTCTTGATAATCTTTGGTGGAGTCTTCTCTCAATGTGTTGAGTATAGATTAGTGTGTTTGCTTGTTGTGCTGAAGGCTTGTTAATTGGCTGTTTGGGGCTAATAAATAGCTGTAATTAACAAGCATCGTTAGGTGAGGCAGGAATGAAAAAGCTGTGGCAAACTAGCTACGGGAAAACAATGAACTACGTTGTAGAAACATTCACCTGCAACTTTTGTTCACCGGGACATTTAGATTAAATGGGTCACATTGTAAGTCTTATTGGAACTAATAAGGTTTTCCTGTTTAAAGCAAATTCCCTTCCTGCTTGTCAGACATTCATAATGATGTATAAACTAAATGTAAACTATTTAGGTTTCTGTATACATTTTCTCTCCATTTTCTTTAACTAGAGAGTGAGAAACTTGTTTCTTTTTTGCAATAACAACTGATTGAGTTTATGTTGTTGTTTATCATTTGATGGCTTGTTCATATCCCTTTTAGTTTTCGTATAATTACCTGACACTTACAGTGTAGAAATGCATTAAAGTATAGTGGTAAAACACTGCATGTTGCAAGCAGATGGGCCTGTCAATCGAAGCAGCATTCAAACGTTTTCCCCACTGACGTTTTCCAGGTTGATGAACTTTGCTGTAACTAATGAGAGCAGCTGATGGTCCTTATTCTTTAGCAGTGTCTCTCTTCCCATCATCTTACGTTTCTTCTTTTCTCAAACTTGAGAAGTCTGTACATTTTCTGTGATTGCATGAGACTGTCTGTTTCGACTGATTGAAAACCTAGACTTGTGCTCTCTACTTCTGTCTCCTGTTTTTCTTTTTTAAATCTACCATTTCTTGCCGTCGCATCTTGTCCTCACTTTGCTCATCTCTTTCTTCCTCTTTCCTTTCTTTCTTTCTTTCTTTGCTCTTCACTACTGCTCCTCCCTTTGAGTGTTGATATATGAGAGCCCAGACTTGTTGAAGTGAGCTGTAGTTGTTTGAAGTCCTGCCAGTAATAAAGTGGACCTTAAGCCCATTAAAAAGCAAAAAAGAATCAGGGATCTTCTCTTCATTTTGACGGCAGCAGCTTTTTTTCTTCCATGGTTGTATTTCGTGACTGCAAAAAAGCAAATAAAAAGGTGAATGAGCGCAGGTGAGGCTCAAAATTTGCCTGATTTGGTGTGTTCTCATGCACAGTATACATGGTGAGTGACATGGCACAGTGACATGGCGTGGTGAAACATATCAACATTTATTATACAACATTAATAATGTATTTGTTGTAGGTTCTCATATCCTTGTGGGTATTAACTTAATTTTTGAACAAAGGCTATTGGACAGTAATCTAACCACAAGTTTAATTTAGTTGTGAACGGTGTACAAACAAAGGTTTTAACACTTACTCTCTCTAGCTTGATCTCATTATTTAACCTGTCCAGCTGCAGCATTTGTGTGGCTGTGCATAGCACAAACAGAGCATCAACTCTGGGGCTGCCATCAGTGAAGCCACACTGTGGCTTGACCACTCGGAATAATTGTAGTGAGCCTTGTTGCTCATACACTGTTGCTTGTAAACAAGTAGAGAAATCTGCATTTTAATTATTGAAAAAACGTTCTAAAACTTCAGTGGTCACCTCATGGGGAAGAAGCGGCCTGTCCCTCTCTGTAAATGAATGCATTTCCTGGTCATTCAGACCAAGACTGTAGTTTCTTCACTCAACATTTTCCTCCCTCAGGTTACTCTCTCCTTACCTAATTAGCATAGTCATTTAACATACATTTACATAATTTGCATAAATCAACTATCAGAAGCGTAACAGACCCACGCACCCATTTTAAATTAAAATGACCTGGACTCTCTGTTTCTCTTTATGTCTCTCTTTCTCTCTATCATCTATCTCGATTAGTCACATGTTTTTCTGTCATTTTGTTAAAATAAGTCCGTCTCTGAAAGGAAGGAGCACTACCCCGAGGGCTTGTCAGACAACTTGATGACATGATGCTTCTGTTGAAAGAAAACAGGGAGGATCAAATGCTTAATGGCCACCTGTGTTTGTGTCTGTGTGTGTGTGTGTTTTAACTTACCCTCTTATTTGAAGTCTTTTTAAGCCGATGGTTTGAATGTATGGAATTATATTTCCAAAATGTATGGAACACTTAAATTCAATGTGCTATAAAATAGCAACTTAGAAAGGTGTGGGGTTTTTTTCACTGGTGAGTAGAGAACTCTTCATTTAACTAGTGCACCCATTGCATTAACATCTGGAAAAAGTTATGTCAAACCAAATCAAAACTCCTAAATTCTGCTAGTGAGTAAAAAGCCACCATCATTGGTGAGAGCTTCATGAAATAAAAGGCTGAAAGACAGATGCTGAGCTGGGCTTCTTGTTTTTGTACTAGGAAGTAATATTAGCTGGCTGCTATGCCTTTTTTTTTGTCTTTATCTGTTGTTTTGTTGCTTGTTGTTTAGCTGTTAGCAAAGCTGTTGACTCACTATTGATCCTAAGTAATATAATTATGACAAATACACGTGTACAACGGTCCATATTTAGAGCAGTGGTACAGAACTCTGAAACGTGATGCATTAAATCACAAAAATACCTATTTCTACACAATGTTGCTTAAAGGAGTAGGTCTAAAAGCTGCAGATACATACTTTAACCAAGAAGAGTGAAGGTAGAAAATGACTATGCCCTCCTTTGAACAACATCCAGTGATAAATAATTGGACAATTGTAAAAAGAAAAAGCTCAACTCAAGCAGTGTAACACTCTTTATTAGAACACATACAGGCGTATATTATGTGCATTCTTGCGTTAACAGGTTTTCTCAAACCCACAATCCCATGGGTCATGGTGGCTCCTTGTAGTGCTCCAGTGACCCCTTCTTGACCCAACCTGTGTTGTAGCTGAAACACTGCTGAATCTGTCTGTGTGCTGAATATTCCCATGGCATTTGGCCTCAATTCCCATATATAATTTGCTTTTATTTATACATACAGTATCTGTATAACTAAAGACGTGTGTGTGCGTGCGTGTGTGTGTGTTCTTGTACATCAGTATGCCCGTGTGTGTGTGCTCGTCCTCTCTATGTCGCTCATAGACCTACCACCTCCTCAGAGATTTAATAACTAATTTATGATGAGAAGCAGAAAGATGTAAAATAAAGGGGAGAAATATGAACAGAGGCAACAGTTTGCACTGGAAGCAGGCCTGTGTGAAAGACTGTCATAGATAGAGAATTACAAAAGATAAAAACGAAAGAGAGAAGAGACAGAAATAAAGAGAGAGGCAGACCAGTTCCAGTCATCTCCTCTCATGCAGAAGTGATGTGCTGCCTTGAGCATAATCTTTTCCAGGAACTCTAGCATAAACAAATTAAGTCAAAGTATCCCTACAGCTCTTTGTCTGTGTGTATTTGGAGATGTATGTGCATCTTTTTGTGCATGGTCTTGATTGTGTTTTTTCGACCCTTCTGTTTTGGGTTTTGTTAGTGAGTGAGTCAGTGTGTGTGTATGTGGTGTCTGTGTCTGTGCGTGTCGTTGATATGCCTTTGACACAAAGGCATGCCTTTCCATGCAAGTGTGTGAATACATGTATTTAGTGCGTTGTGACTGCCGTACTCTGAGGCGGTGTGTGTACAAGTCACTGCAAGGCCACATCGTAATCACATTGTTTGGAGAGTGTTTTTCATCAGAACGACACATGTAGTGACAACAAGTCCTCAAGCTAAAGTTAAACTAAGACACAACCAGCGTATTTTAATTCCCCATCGGCAACAACAATATAGACTATAGGATAACTCTGTGTCCTCTGATAAGTGTGTAACTTTTTATATATCTGGCACATTAGCTGTATGACAATTTAGAGAAGCATTGAGGGCACAGGTCTAGATATTCGCCAACTGTGGGGGAATTTGTCAGTTGTGTTTAGCTTATGTTATATAGTAGATAATGTAACTGAAGTTAATTTGTGGAGGCAATAACTATGCTTTGGGCTTTTATTGTGCCCAGTTTGTGTATCCAATGTAGCATATAGTTCTTGCTGGAAGTGCACTGACAACCAGTGTTGAAGTCTTTTGGTAATGATGTGTGGCTCTCCTCTTTAAGGTATCATGTATGACGATGTAGCAGCGTGTTTAATCCCATCATTAATGCATTGTTACTGAACTACTATTGCACTTTTGGCCCACTTTAGTGTACTGTTTGTACACTTTGCACTTGGCAATATACATAACTGATTCCCCTGTGTAACATTCAAGATCTGTTATATACAATTTATAGTGATATACCTGGCCTGGTCTGTACAGCTTACATATAAATTGTGAATTACAATCCTATGGTGATTCTTTTTATTTTCTGTAACCCACTGCTTCATTGAAGGTAGAAGCTTTGAGTTTGTGTTTTTTCTTGCATTGTTTTGTGTTGTTTTAACATTCTGTGGAACATATTTCAGCTGTACTATAGGCTCATACACAGCACATAGCGCATGTTCAATTGCTTGCTTGTTTGTTTTTAGGCCGTAGAAAAAGTCAAAAGTCATTCAGGGGTTGCACTAGCTTGCTGGAAAATTATGTGATATGATAGTTTATTTCACAAGTATATAACACTTTGCAGAGTGTTGCATGGGATGCCTCAGGCCTTTATTGAGGACACAAGTTGTTTATGTATCTAATGTACCATATATGAGTGAATAACCTTTGCTGGCAAGTATGGATCGAATTGATAACTGTGTGGAGGACTTATGGAGGTCATAGGCTGGTTAATTAATCTAATGTAGTATGGAGCCATTTTCACTTGCTTTGACCTGTTTATGGGTAAATGCCTGTTGACATTAGAGCATGACATCATGTGCCCATTAGCAGACGAGTATATGAAGTTGGCAAAACTGCCATAGGCTTTTATTGGGTACATACAGTGGGCTTGTTTATGTATCAAGTTCACCACAGGGCAATTTGCAAGTTGATATGTTTTTATCCGCACCCATTAACAGATATGAACAGAGGCGAACATGGATTTGTTTAGACAAACAAGGTCATAACAACACCCTCCCAAGGCATTAAAGGGTCATTGATATTGTTTTAAACTACACGAAATGCAGTGAAAGTCAGTCATGCACAAAGGATTCCTTATATATTTTGTTCATGCATTAACTTTCCCTGCATGCCACTGCTCTTATTGCCCCGCAGGGATATTCTCTACAATGTTCCTGGTGTGTCCTAAGTTTTACATTGCCTTGCAATATGTTTTTTCACTCCCTTTGAACCATAGAGAAATAGACTGAAATGTATTATGATGTAGTACTATGTATTATGTGGTAGATACACCCTCAGCTATGGCTGGCTCAGGTACAGTGGGGATTATTGCTGTTAACTATTAGAGCTACGTAACCTTGAACTCTCTTAGCAACTGCTACTGATGCTGATTGAGACAGGTTGTAGCTGTGATCATGGCTATAACCATGGGGTGAAATGATTATGGTAATCAATACCTATAACTGTAATAATTAAATCCTGTGCCAACCACAGAGGATGCCCGGCAACCACCACAACCGCACATTTTTTTTGTTTTTTAAGATGAGAGAAGAGAGAAGCATCCCAGAATGGCTAGGATGAAAAGAGAGTTGACACAGAAGTAGCACTAGCACAATAGTGTCCCACGATTAGATCGGAAATTTTGCATGAGAAAGTTATTAGCCTCCGCTTCACTCACTCTTGAGCTCTCGATTGGAAACACTAGAAGTCTTTAGAAGTACAAATTTACTTTTAGGCAAATTTGTTGTTCCTAGGCTGAAGGTCACCAATTAACATGGCTACTTGTTAACTGCTTTACTGGAGGCAGGGGGAGAGAATGCGCAGGTAATTGGTACAAGCAGGTACTGAAATGAAATGTTGCACATGTTGTTGTAATGTTGTGGAATGAACCATCATCATTATTATCATCATCAATTTCTTCACTGTGACCGCCCTACTTGCAGAAATTGTGTTCAGTAAATTGACATGGTTGTGCTCACTAAGATTTTATTGGGGATATTATATTCTTGAGTTCCTATGGTGTATTGGTTACATGTCTGTCATATCTGCTATACAGTAAGCATCTTAGGTTCAAATCAGCATCTTAACAATGCTCTCTTGGCTAATGTTAATTAAAGCAGTAAAGAAATGTCACAGGTACGTGTACTATAACCATATCCATAGCATCCTATATGTAATGTTTTCTTAGCAATTACCCTATCAACAGCCACACTGTCAACCACCACAGCCAGGCAGTGGCACAATAATATATGAGCTCAGCCTTTTAAAAAGGAGCGGTGAAAAATAAATGTATTCAAATAAAGTGTCACATCAGCTCTCCTGTAGTACCTGCAGAGCATTTTTCTAAACTGGTAGTATATTATAACTGGACAGGACCAACACATTAACTGCCCCTATGGATCAAGGGAATGCAAAAAATATTGCGAGGTAGCGCAAAAGTTGTTTTGAAATTAAGTCACACTGTGGCGGCTCTGTGCTGTTACCCTGACCCAGGCTACATGTTTTTATAAGTCCATGTTTTGTCACTATATTGAATTATGGCCTCTCCTTAGTACATTGTACAGTGACTGTCTACTTTCAGCATTTGCACAGATAAAGAGAACCTTGGAATCCAGATATTTTGTAGGTCCCACACAAGGCCAAAAACATCCTAAATGTGTAATTTTTCATTCTTGGAAAAGAATGAACAATATTTAAAAACAGTAATGACAGTTTTTGAGTTTTTCATACTTGGATGAAATTTGGTGTAGCCATAGCACAAATATTGACAATATCCTTTTGCAGCACAGGGGATAGAATTATTATATATTTATTTTTTTTATTGTGTGTTTGTGGTATAGCCAGGTGATGAATAGAGAGGATCTAATTTTGGATGAACGTTCAAATCCTACTGAAGCCTCAGTCGCTTGGACGCTGTTTGATAGCCCTGCCACTCAGCCATATGCCACCCAAGGGCCTGGCATCTGCTGTGACACAAACACACAGTAACAAGAGACACTCACTGAAGTAATCACTTTTTCTGTGTTGCACACAAATACATTTGCATATACACACATACTCTATGGAGCACTCCCTCTTTACAGAGTGCTCATTTACAGTATTTAAACAGCAGATTTGGAACAGCACATGTATAGGCCTGGCAGACATGTATGCCTGTTTATTTAGACAGCAGATAAGAGCTTACTGTATGCAAAATCAGCTTAAAAAACACATAAAGGGAGGCAAATTCATCGGCATAGTCAATACACATGAACTCAGACAGCACAGACACACACACACATTTATGAACACATGCAGAGTCACATTCATATTTGTGTACACACAAAGACACACAAAGGCTGGTATAATGCATATTCAAATGAAGTTAAAGCCATTTAGATCAGCCCCAGGCTCGGCCTGCCAACTTGCCCCCTGCATCATCTACACACACCACTTGCGGGGAGATGAGCATTTAGTATACTCTATTCATATTTGTATATTTGTGTATTGATCATAAGTACTGATACTCCACACATCTCAGTGACCATTAAAAGACTGAACTCACAATAACCACATATTGCAACTTATTAAGCATGCCTGTTTGATGTGGTTTCATAGGAACAGTAAACAAGTTTGCTCTCGTGAGTGTATCCTGGGTCTTAGCTAGGCGTGAGCTCTACTGGTCTTGAGTGAGTGCTGAGGGATTGTGCTTTTTGTCTGTCTGTCTGCATCTGATGACTGTTGGTTTGAATAGCACAGCTGTGTGTAGTCTGATTACTACCTGCTCCCTTTGATTAATGTTCATTATGTCTCAGTGTGTATGTATGTGCATGCGTGTGTCACCCCCACCCCACCACCCCTATAAATCAATCAACACTATTGAAGTGGTAATATTGCCCCCCTTTGTGAGCCATTTGCGCATTCAAGTCTCATCTTGCTGAAGCCAATCTGACTTTTACTGATGAGGATTTTGACTTTTTTTTTTTTTTTTTTTAGATATTTAAATGATTCAGCCTCTCATGTTTTCATCTATGCAGCAAAAGATGAATAAGCTGAAAGGGAAAAAGGATGAAAAAATTATGCAGTGAGATAATGCAGTTGATTACTTTCTGCTGGTTGATTGGCTATCGCAGGGTTCCTGGTGTTCCTGTGTCACTCTGATGATTGATGGCGATTGAGTATTTGAATTGAATGAGTGTATGAATGTGAATGTTAGATATGGAGTTTTCGGTTGATATTTGGAGTAAAGAAAATTGTTACTAATACTTTAGTATTAGTATTAGTATTAGCAATACTTAATAGATACTAATAGATTTTTTAATCACTTTTGTCACCAATTCGTCTTTGTTAACTTTTAGCCTGAGATCTCACTTTTACTTTTGAACTATCTACAGTTTATGTATACAGTGAGATAAATTAAAACAGCACAGGCCTTCTCGAGTCTTTTCAATCTTGTTCACTAAATATAAATGACAGCAAGACCAACTGTCAGTAGATATTATGCGAAAAAGCCATTTCTCAAAAAGTGTCTGCTCTGAGCATGTTTCCTGTAACTGTTAATTCAGTTAGAATCTGCCAAGTGGCCCTGTGTATGTAGTGTGTGTGTGTGCATGTCAGCTCTTTTTGATCCTTATAACCCTTCCCTGTCTTTCTTTCTATGCAGATTATACCAATAGGAGACACAATATGTTTATTCTATCCCACTGTCCAGACCGCTTCTGTCTCTCTGACACATTCAGACGAAAGCCTTGCTTATCATGCTATAGTCTGCACTTTGTCCATACATTGGCCAGTAAGCATAATCCATCAGCGTGGGTTTGTGTCAGCTCTCACTGAGCCTGTGGCCAGCAGACAGCCATAATACATTATCTCCTCTCAACCAACGACTGGGATATTTCTGCAGATTACATAATTTTGAGAGTAGGTTATTCTTTATATTATTTAATTGGAAGCCCTTTGAAACTCTTCTAGTTGAGTGTCAGTTTCCAATCTGCACATTGTCTGCACTTGGTTTATTATGTGCATACTATACATGCATACATATTTTGTGTCATCCTGCCACATTCTTTGTCTCATAGACACAAATTTAGTCATCGCACAGCCTTCACCTCATGCTATATTCACAGATTGCCCATACAGTGGCTTTTAACTATATGCACACACACATCAGTGTTGGTTTGTCAAGTCTTTCTAACCCTGTGGCTAATGGGCTTACTACATTCATCATCATACATACATGCTTTTTTTTCTGTCCACTCACAGTCTATATCACTCACATAAACACATAAGTGACATATTCTATTCATTATGCAACCTCCACAATGCATGTCCTATTTCACTTAAAGAGTGTACTCAATCTATGGTGCATTTATGTTGTGAGAGCGTGCAAAGGTTTAGGTAAAGATGCATGGCTGATAACCATAACATGGCACTATTTAAGCATGACATGTATATACTGTTGCCACCTGTATACGTAATGACTTTGATTTAATAACAATAAAACAAGAGACACGGTAATAACAGTATAAATATAAAAGTATATAAATATATATATATATATATATATATATACATATATATATATATATATTTATATAAAATAGAATAAAATATAAAAAGAAACAGAATAAAATTGTGACTTATAAATAGACAATATGAATAGTGCAAATAGAGTTAACAGAATTATCAGTGCAATAGAGTTCACAGTATCAATGTAAAGTGACTAGTGTAATATGGGAGGGGGGTTATTGGGAGTTTAACAGTATTATGGCGTGGGGGATGAAGCTGTTGTAAAATCTGGCTGTTCTGCTTTTGATGCTCCTGAACCTCTTACCAGAGGGCAGCAGGGAGAACAGTCCATGGTGGGGGTGAGAGGGGTCTTTAGTGATTGTCTGAGCCCTGGTCAGGCAGCGTCTGCAAGCAATGTCGTGGATGGAAGGAAGTGCTGTCCTGATGATTCTCTCTGCTGTCCTCACCACTCTCTCTACACATTTCCAGTCTGAGGCATTGCAGGCCCCAAACCAGACAGAGATGCAGCTGGTTAATATGCTCTGTATTGTCCCTCTGTAGAAAGTGGTGAGGATGGGAGGGGGGAGGTTTGCTCTTCTCATCCGACGCAGAAAGTGCAGATGCTGATGTGCTCTCTTCACGAGAGCAGAGGTGTGAGGGGACCAGGTCAGAGTGTCTGTGATCTGCACCCCCAGGAATCTGGTGCTGCTGACCAGCTCCACTGCGGCATCGTTGATGAGGAGGGGGGTGTGACTTGGCTGATTTTTCCTGAAGTCAACGACAGTCTTTTGTTTTGTTGACATTCAGGATTAGATTGTTCATGTCACACCAGTCCACCAGGTGTTTCACCTCCTCTCTGTAGGCCAGTTCGTTGTTGTCCCTGATGAGGCCCACCACTGTTGTGTTGTCCGCATACTTAATGATGTGGTTCGTACTGAACCTGGCACAGCAGTCATAGGTCATCAGGGTGAAGAGCAGTGGGCTCAGGACGCAGCCCTGGGGGGAGCCGGTGCTGAGGGGGATGACGCTGGAGGTGTTTCTACCAACCCGCACAGACTGGGGTCTGTCTGTGAGGAAATCCAGCAGCCAGTTACACAGGGGGTATTGAGTCCAAGGGGGGCCAGTTTGCTCACCAGGTGCTGGGGGATGATATTGTTGAATGCTGAGCTGAAGTCCAGAAACAGCATTCGCACGTGGGTGTTGTTCTTCTCCAGGTGTTCCAAGCTCAGGTGGAGTGTAGAGGAGACGGCAGCCTCTGCGGAGCAGTTGGAGCGGTAAGCAAACTGGAGCGGATCAAAAGAGGGGGGGAGTTTGGAGATGATGTGGTCCTTCACCAGCCTCTCAAAGCACTTCATCATGATGGGAGTGAGTGCAACGGGGCGGTAATCGTTGAGGGATGAGATTGTGGTTTTTTTGGGCACTGGTATGATGGTGGCAGTCTTGAAACAGGATGGGACGACAGCATGGGTCAGCGAGGTGTTGAATAGGTCCGTGAGGACGTGAGCCAGCTGGTCAGCACAGTCTTTGAGCACCCGTCCCGGTATGTTATCGGGGCCCGCTGCTTTACTTTCGTTGACCTTTCCCAGACCCAGTTGACCCTCCGGACATCAGCTGTCTCAAGTCTGAGTGCCTGTTCATTTGGGAGAGGTGTGGATTTCCTCGCAGGACTGTTGTTGAGTGCTTCAAACCGACCAAAGTACTCATTGAGTTCGTTGAGGAAGTCTGTGTTGTCCTCGCAGGGTAAAGGAGCAGCCTTGTAGTCTGTGATGGTCTGGATGCCTTGCCACATGCGTCTGGTGTTCGTCGGGTTGTGGAAGAATCCCTGGATTTTCTGACCATAGGCACGCTTTGCTGTTCTGATGGCACGGTTCAGGTTGGCTCAAAGGTTCTTCTAACATTAGCAAGATAATTCCAGTGCGGTTTCACTTTCAGTGAGGTACAGTGCATCTGATGCAAGTGTATAGAAGTCAGTCAGTGAGTGAGCAACAGTATATAGCTATTGTACATAATTTCCAATTCAATTGTATTTATCTATTGCCAAATCAGAGCTTATCTCATGACGCTTTTCATAAAGAGCCAGTCTAGACCATACTCTTTATAATATTGTGCAGATACCCCAAAATTCCTACCATCTGAATGCCGCTGCAATACAGAGGCCAAGCTGGGCTTTTTGCTGTTGGACTAATAAGTAATATTAATTGGCTTGCCCTGTCTTGTGTTGCTGCACTTACTTGATGTTTGGCTGTGACCGCAAAGTGGTCAACTCGCTAGTTTTTGATCCTTGGTAATGTAAGGATCAAAGGATAATCATAACAAATGCACTTGTACAGCTGTACATATTTACATTAACAGTTTATAAGTGAAGTGCACTCAAACTGGGGGTGCCAAAACGCAAAACATATCTAATCTTACATAATGTTACTTTAAGGTATATCAGGAATTAATGATCTAATACACACTTTAAAATATGTCTCAAAACGTAAAACTAATTCTATGGTAATTTCTTAATGTGATGATGATGCATTGTGGTGTTGTATCCTAGCTGGCTGGCAACATCAGAATGCAAGGTAAGTTTTGGAGGGTGTATCTCTAAGGCAAAGTGGGATAGTTGGGGAATCATGTCTAAACGAAATCTAGTATGCTACATACATGAAATAATACCTTAGCTCAGCTTTATGTACAACACAGTTGATCCAAGGTGATTTAGCCAGAGAAAAAACACAAAAGAAAGGAGACAAACCCAAGAAAAAAGTAAAATATAAAAAAGTAACATAGTGAGGAAAAAGGAGGTCTAATATGATAAAGACATAAATTTCATATGGTTAGCACAGAGGGATCATGAAAGATGGTTGAAACGTGAAGTTGAATTCAGTGAAGCTACCTGTCCATTTGGTATATGGTGCTGACATCTGACACGGTCTTTCTTGCTGAACTTGCCAGAATGGCCAAAATGTCTTTTGGGTGACTTGCTTTCAGCACACAGTATTTTTTGTCATCTCAGGCTTGCCGTCTCCCTGTAGGGAACTATATTCTGTGGGTTTTATGCTTCCCTTGCTATGTGACCTTTTATATATACATATGATCTGTACTGTCAGCGCTTTGCAACCCAATGTTCTTTCCATGCTGTACTGTGTGTATACCAGTAATAGCCCACGGCATTTCAGAGTTAACTCAACTACTTTTCTCTCTGATCAGTTCTCCCTATACAGTTGAAAGTTAACATTGGTGTCCCTTTACTTGTATCAAGATTTTCTGTCCGCTTTTTCTCATTCAGTCTCTTCTTTTTGCTCGATATAGCCAGAACAACCACAACCCGACAACTGTTTCCCCTGGAGTAAATACACCACGTTTATTTCTTTGTGTGTCTTTTACTTGTCCTGACATTTTTTCTGGTACAACAATTAAGTCTGAACCTGCCTCTGTTATGCTAAGCAGAAGTTGTTCTCAAGTGTTAAATCACTGAATAGTAGTGATATACCAGTGTTCACTGTCAAAACAAGTGTTTTAGTAACACCCACGCTCAAATTCAAATGATTAAAAAAAAAACTAATTTAAAGATAGAAAGAAACTTTGCAGCAAATTAGTAGCACACAAGTGAATTTCAGATGTTCGTAAAGCAATATACAATTATCTCATCTTCACAATATTACAAAGATTACCTCCACTGTTCCTGGCCATTCTGTTTTGTTTTGTGTTTAAATGTAGATAACAACCTTTTCCTCATGTCTGCCCCCTCACTCACTATAGACCTTGCTGTCACTCACTTTGTGGTTACTGTCTAATAAAGCAAAAGTACAAAAGGAAAAAGAATGATTATAATGAGACTGAAAGAAGAAATCAAATGCATAAAGAAAATCAAATCTTCCCTCTTATTTTTCTTCTTGCTATATGCCCTTGGTTCATCTTTTGTTTTCTTGTCCTTGGGTACCTGAGTGAGTCGGAGAGAGAAAAACAGCAGAGTACTTGACAGTCCATCATTGGACCACTTCAGAATGTACCATCAGTGGGACAGATGAAGAGGACACAAGCATGCTGAGCCATGCAAGCACACACACAAAAATACACACCGACACAGAAACGTTAGCCCATGAAGAGAATCAAAATGTTGAGTATCCAAGAGTACATACTGCAGCACAGAATACTTCAACCCAGTCAGTGTTCTGTATGCACAAGAGAAAGAAAATGAAGGAGTACATCATAATTGTAGACAAAACCTACTATGTGGCATACAATGATAGTTATTAAGGTCTTCCTTGACATTGGTTGACATGAACTGAACTCATCTCTTGTTCCGTTGAGAAGAAAGCATATGTATTGAAAACTAACTGATCCAAAATGAAATCCTTCCTTTACTATACATGGATTAAAGTTCTCCATCGTTACAATGGATTTCCATTATTTGGAGGTTTGACCGGTCTGATCATGTGATTGGTGGCTGCAGCGTGACATCTGGCTCCGTTTTTTTACGGTTCAACTTGTCTGCATGTCACTGCATCTGTTTGTTTAGCGAACACCACTGCGGCAGTGTTATTTCCTGCATTTTATGCTGAAAAATAAAGACAAGACACAACCTTTACCTCTAGAGTACAACCATTTCACTTCATATGTGAATGAAAATTGCATGTGGAAATGTGAAAAAATAGTAGGTACAGTGACACTAATTATCATTACCAAAAGAGCAGTGCACAAAATATTCAACAAGCAGCTTCTCATTTTTAGCAATGACCATTGCTTTTGCCAACAGCAGGTCATATCAGCTGCTGCTAATTAATGTTCATAGTCCAAAATTATACTCGTTTTGTGTGCTGTCTTTGGTTCGCTGTCTGTACTCAACCAGAGAATGTTTGTGAGGAAAAAACTTTCTATCACCACTGTACAACCAAAAGCGTGTTTTTGTGGTCCCACAACTCCAACAGAGTGATACATCTTCTTTTGCATACCATTAGTTTCAGGAGTCGCATTCTCCCAAACAAGCTTTCTTTCATAGCACATCAGTAATTCAGACATATCAATTTAATACTTTTGATTCACATTCTCAAGTATTTGAATCAAGTAGCTTCTGTGTCAGATTTAGTGGGCTACATTGATACTGTTGTACATTGAAATACTGTTTGTATTTCAATGTACAATGTATCAGATACATTTTAGGTATAGTTTATATAGAAGTATTGGACCGGACACTTGAATCAGGAGATATCTGCATTAAAGAACTCTCAGTTAGTCAGAACCCTTTTAACGTAATAAATCCAAAAGCCAGGTTTAACCCAAAGACTTCTGTCCACTCTGTACAGTTCCTTTTAACGTCTGTTGCAAATGCTGGAAAATGGAGAGACACATGTTCAGATATGACTCTCCAAACCAACAAAAACAAACCATCACATGAACAAGTGGTTTATTGGTGTTGAGGCAGAAAAAAAACCCTCAAAACTCAACTCAACTTCAAGGGTTGAGTAGTAGTTGACCTCCACACTCTCCACATTACTTTTTGCCACGCTATCTAAACAGCACAGTAATGCATGTATTCTTATTGACTGTTGGCATTGGAGACTGCACTGCAGAACACGTGGAAGCATCCACTTTGAGGCCACTTTTATATATATATTTTAAAAAATACTTTTATTGTAGGTTATTGTTTTAATACAGTCCACATTGGTACATAAAGGCAATCTTATTTTTCCGTTTTCCTTCAATAACATTATAGCAATGTAATGTACATTTAGAATTAACAAAACTAACAAGATCTGTCAAGAAACTAGAGCACAACCAAGACAGAAAAACAAGGGGAAAAAATTAAAACAAAGAAAGGCCCTGCAAATTTCTATGATCACATATATTTATATATATTTACAGCCACTTTACTACCACATTTTACACTTGGATAGGCAGTTGTAGTCCCTTACATTGGCAGACTGCTGTTTTTTTTGTTTTTTGTTTTTTTTCTCTCTCTTCTACACTCGGCAGAGCAAACAATTTTAGTCTTATCAGTTTTCAACCAAATTTCCAATCACTTTTATCACCTTTTTTATTTGGATTTGAGCAATTGCTGAAAGTAAGAAAAAAGGAAGACAGAGATAGAATGTGCATCAAAGGTCATGAGCCGGCTTTTAACCCAATCAGGCATTAGGAGTACATGATCCTTGCCTTATCCCACAGAGCCACCAGGATGGCCTTGTAGCTCATGTTTTTTTCTCCCTTATCAAAACACATACATACATTTCTCTCATTCTAATAGGACGACTGGAGGGCTAGCCTTGAACAGCAATCAGACGCGCTCACGAGATAGGCCTTCCTATGCATGTGTGATTTGTTGTATCTTCAGGTGTGGCCTCCAGTGATAATCATAATCATACTGCTATTGCCAAGGCATTAGCTTCAGCTGCAATTATAGATTAATGTGGATGTATAGATGTGTGCATTACACATGCACTTTCTTACTCTCTCCTCCTCTCTCTCTCTCTCTCTCTCTCTCTCTCTCTCTCTGTCTCTCTCTCTCTGTCTCTTTTTCATTTACACACATACGCACATGAATTACACACACCAAGGCCTCCAGGCCCACAGGGACATAACGGACAATCAGCCTGACAATCACAGCTGAGCTCTGATTGATGCTGCAGTTGCCAGCACACACAATTTTAGACATATAGGCGCTGTAATGCTAAGGGCACACCCACCCCAGGCACACACACACACACACACACACACACACACACACACACACACTGTCAAACAAGCCCCTCAGTGGATGAATAAATAAAAGAGTATGGAATGTTTTTACAATTTGTGATCACTGTGGCTATGTTAGATATGATATCAATAATAACTATCCCAGCAGAGGAAAGAAATACATGATCAGTGCTCAACAATGTGGCAGCCAGTATCAGAAGAAGGACCGGTTTAGGCCAAAAAGCATTAGTTACATGGTCTGTCAGGAGGGTGAGATCTGCCATATCTCATTAAATGAAAGGTGACATACATATAAAAAGCTTTTTTATTTGGTATTTCTTTTTTGACTAGGCATATTTTGTATTCTGGGTCTACTGTCTATATCAACAATACAAAGATTTGCCAGTTAATATTTTTTACTTATTCTTGTAACTGATGTAAGACATTTTATTCATCCTTACTTTCTTTATGACCCCTTTTCTCTCTTTAAGGCATATTTTTGCTTATGACGTAGCATATGTGTTCTTTATGTTTGTGAGATTGTGTTTTGGTGTGTGTGTGTGTGTGTGTGTGTGATGTCATATATTTTAGTAACTGATGTTTCTAAAGGCTTTCATTCTGTGTTTTCTGCCATGTCTCTGTTTTGATGTGATTCATTCCAGCATCTGAGACACTAAACAGCCTACAGGCTACTGTCACAGGCCTGTGTGTGTGAGAGAGAGACATCTATCTGTCTTCTCTGACAAACTAGATCTGTCACCCTGGTGTTGCAGACTACACTGTCTTTTCTCTTGGTTGGTTGAAATTGATGAGGCAATCAAGTGTGTACGTGTCTGATGGTGGGTGTTTTCTTTGTTGTTTTTGTGTGTGTGTGTGTGTGTGTTTGTGTGTGTGTGTGTAACTGTGCCAAGATACAGTATGTTTTGTGTACATATATGCAGCATGTGTGTATTGTAAAGGAAGAGCAGAGCACATTGTCAGATGGCATTATGATCTTCATGTTCATGCAAAAATGGAAATGTATAAATCAGTTTTATTTAACCACTCATCATCCCGTGCTACAACTTTTCTCTATCTCTTCTTTTTCTATATATTCTTTTTTAAACAGAAAGTATCTTTTCATTGCAGCTGTAATGTATCAAAAATATGTATTTTTCTAAAGTGACATACTTTTGCTAATGTCCACAATGTGGTTTATTCATCTTTTTTTTTTTATAGATCTTCACGTATGTGTCAGGCTAATTTGAAGGATTACCATGCCACATCAGAAAGAGTTAGTTAGCTTGCATGCAAGAAGACCCTGGGACTGTAATGATGCATAATGTTAACTATTATTGACTTTTGTGGCTGAGCTAACTTAACAATTTTAACTATGAAAAGGTCACAACAATAATCTTCAATGAAAAACAAATTAGTAAATGCATGTTAACAAAAGTTAAGTATTCCAGATACAGCCGTACACAACCCCATTGAATGGGAGTGGAGACATGATGCTTTTTAATCTCGTCATAGCTCAGATGAACCAGGCTGGAAAGAGTTGTGAATTCAAGAAAACGGTCTTTGCTGCGCATTGTGTGTTTGTGCAGGTTGGAGGACGCCGGTGGTTACTATTGTTTTTTTATGCAGGGTAGATGCTCAGTGCTAGTTTTGTTGCTTCACGTAAAGTCAGCTGGCAGACTTTGTGTAGCTGATGGTGCAAACTAAACATGTTTACTGATGGTTAGTGCATACTCAGCTAAGTAGAAAGCTGGGCAGGCTCTTGCATTGCTGCTGTAAACCTGTATCTGCTCCAGGCAGACCAAGCTGAGGTTCAGAGAGCCATGAGCCAGTAAGAGTTCCAAAAGGTAAGAGAGAAGAGAATGGGGCTACCTGGAGTTTTGTTGACCTGGTCAAGGCGTCATTGAGGGATATCAGATTTCAGTTACAGAAAGTGATTGGATGAAAATGAACTAATTCATCTGTGGTGCTCCAACGGGACCATCAAACTCATTGTATGACAAATTAAATTTTCTGGCCTCAGCTTTCATGAAATCCAACCACATAGCTTTCTTCTATTGTTCTTCTTGTTCCTCACTTGATATTCTGCAGATTTTTTGTGTACCTACTTGCTTGTCTCTCCTTACTTTGACAACGATGAAACTGCTCTGGGCCACCGCTGCCCACAAATTAGCTTCCTTTTCTCAAAAGAAGCATTAAGACTAGAACATCTTGGTTCCAGGATAGCACATATGCTGAAACTGTCCGCCTCCTTAACACTTCAAACGTAGCACTGCAGGCCACTCTGCAGGTTAAATAATTTGTGCAACAGGGCAGATGCTTTTAAAGCACTTTAAGCTCTTTATCTAGTGGGTTGTTTGATGTTGCTGCTAATGTCCCTGCAGGTGCTTGTAGTTTTATCTGTGGTGTTCCTACTGTATGTGTTGGATTTTATTTGTTTTATGCTTTTGTGATTATTGTATGTTTTGGATTTGTTTGGCTTTTTTGTGTTATACTTTGCTTAATGTATGATGTGTGAGTGAGTGGTTTTACTATTTTAGTCTCTTTCTGTTTAAGCGAGCTCACTAAGACAAATTAATCATGTTGATAGAGCAGTAAAGTATTAAATCTTAATCTTAAACCGTCCTTTCCTGTTCTTCCTGTATTTCTCCTTTAACTTCTTACTCATGCTTTCTTGAGAATCAGCACACCTTTTCTGAAGTGCAACCATTTATGTTTTTATTTAACTGTGTGTGTGTGTGTGTGTGTGTGTGTGTGTGCGTGCGTGCAAAATAGAAAGACGTAGTTTGGTTAGCTTTGGGAAGGTTACAGAGGGCCTGGAGGGGGGTTGTAGATTTGATGCAGGTGCACAGTGTTCTGGCAGAAACCTCTCACATTTCACTAGCCCTCTTCAGAGAGAGCGATAGAGAGAGAGGGTGGGGTTGGCTACGAAAGCCATGAAAGCGTTACAGGTCTGGTATATAGCCTCAAGACACACACATACACACACATAGAACTAGGGAGGCTTCAGCCAGTGTGTATTCAGGGAAGTATATCAGGGTAATTGCTATTAAACTAGCCTAAAGAGATGCTCAGTGCAGTGATGTATCAGGGTCCTTGTCTGTAGGTGTGGAGCATAGTCTCTGTTTTCCTGTTGCTCTGTGTCAGTGTGTGTGTGCGTGTGTGTGTGTGATTTGTTTAGTTTTTTGTTGCGTCTGTGTAAGTGTCCTTTTATCATGCTGATAAACATTTTGGCCAATATCTTTCCTTCCTCTTTGCTTTGTCTTTGCTCTCTCTCTCTCTCTCTCTCTCTCTCTCTCTCTCTCCTAATACACACACACCAGGAACAAAGTTGAATTAAAGCCAAGGCACGTATTGCACCTCATTCATCTTCTTCTGTCACTCCATCATTATGCATCTCCTCTTTGTTCGTCATTCATCTACTCTAAATCTCCCACACACAAACTTTATTTTCACAGTTTCTCAGTTGCCTGAAAGAGTCCGAACTCTGCTATATTCCACAGCTCCTCTCTGTTCCTAACTTCTTATAACTGTCAAGGGTTTAATAATTCAGACAGATTATAGCTGGATCATTGATTTATTGCTTCTCATCGAGTGCAAGTTCCATGAAGTAGAAACCTAGAAAGAAATGTGTTTTCCCTTAAACTTTGACTTCATGGCGGTTGTTCTGCAAAGTTGTTTTTTTTATTGAGATAATAAGTTCAAGGTTCTGGACTAAAAATATGTTTTATATTTTATATATATATATATATATATATATATATAATCTTTTCATATTATGTACAATAATCATATTGACTGCTTATAAATTCTTCTACCACTACAAGTGGTAATTTGTTTTCTGGCAAATGACAATAATGTAAATTGTTAGAAAGATCAAGAATTTATTTTTCTTTTAAGTGATTTATATAGAGTGAAGATGTCTGCAAAGCACTGTATACTTAGGTTGTACTGTGCTGTTTTAGAGGTTAAGAGATTTTGTAATAGGAACACAGGAAACAGCTGTCGTTTTAGTTTATGATTTGTTTTTGTGTTAACACAGAGTGTTTGCTATCAAATTTGAATCTATATTTATATTTGCAGATGCACAGCACGCACATACATGTACATTTCTGTTTCAGGTAGGTGGATGTATCCTAGCTGGATTAACTTAGCAACACCAGGTTTTGATATGTTCTCTCCCACTGTCTCTATCAAACACATAAATCCCTGCACACACCCACTGCACTACCTGAGGTGTTTGGATAAAGATGTTTGCGTCTGAGTCTGGTCAAAGCTGAAGGACTTGCAAACTTCCTTTTTTTCCACTGTTTACTTTCTGTTGCCACTGGAATTTCTATCCCATTGTTTCTAAAATTGTAGTTCACTTTTCAAAGCTTAAAGCCATTAATTGCAGCATTTCCTCTGTTTAATTTACTCTTGTGTAATCAACATTTCAAACACTATATTAACCAGACATCATGAAGTGTTCTTAATCATAATCTTTTTCGTTTGATCAAACTTTCAAGTGGTCACCAGTAATTCAAACATCATGACTAATTTGACATCACAGATTGTTGGAGCCAGTCATATCAGATTCTAAACTCAGAAGCAGTGGTTAACATGCCATATAGATGATGAATCAGTCTACTGACTGCCAAAGTACCTTTTTCCTCTTACATATAAGAATGAAAACCTGATATCATTACACTTCTGAAAGGCTGAGGGTATCAGGTAGAAAGATATTTGAATGTTTTGTAAAAGACAGGTGAGTGCAGTGCATGAATGGACAGATAAGGAGTCATTTATCAACTGAGAAAAGTACCTTCAGCTTCTACTGGTGGCTGAGTTTGAAAAAGACTGGGTGTGTATGTGTGTGAACATGAAAGGATTGAAGTAGAGCAGACAATTCTGGCATTTTAAGGAGGGTTTATGGAGTTAGTTACTTTTGACAAAATGTTCACCTTTTTTTTTGCCTCAGTATCTTCTTTTTCAGTTATTTCTTTTAACCTTCCTCATTTCAACTTATCCACCCTCTCCTCCTATCCTATATGTCTACCTTGTTCTATCTTCCTTCTCATGTTGTTAGTGAATTATTATGTGTAAAGTATTTGTGTTCAGGCTCGTTCAACACGGTTCATTTGTATAACTTTGATCTGTGTTGATTTTGCAATTGTCCCCACAAACATTTAACCAAAGCCACCCTTAATCCCTTTAGTCGTTGTAGCAAACACTGAAAAGTTTCAGTCTTTTTTACTTTGGTTTTGACTTTGAGGGTAAAACGAAATACCCAAATCAACAGGGGTGTTTTTTCTTCCTCTTTCAAGCAGCTTATTCAAAGAGAACCTCCAGAAGATCAGAGCATCTCTCTTTAGCCCTGTTAAATCACTCCCCGCAATGATTGTTTAGCAGGCAACAAAACAAAATCTCTTTCTACATGGGGCTACAGAAGGCTGCGTGTGTGTGCAGGCTTGTGTGTAACCGTTGATCTGTGTGTGAGTGTGTGCTGGTAACTGTGTGTTTGTAATAATTTTGCAAGGCTTGTGAGCAAGAGGGCATATCATATTCCACCATCCTTCTATCTGTGTGTGTGTGTGTGTGTGTGTGTGTGTGTGTGTGTGTGTGTGTGTGTGTGTGTGTGTGTGTGTGTGTGTGTGTTTCCATGCATGTTTGCATGATCTGTTATACAACTACTATAGTAAAAGTGTGTGTATGAGAGGGGTGAATAACGACTTCAAGAGATAGATGAAGAAATGAAAATGACTGGGTCAGAGGAAGAGAAAGTGATGCATAAATGTACAATAAGTAGAATGATGTTAATTTTAGGTGTTGCGTAAGCCTGCAAGCCACTGCTTAACAGTCGGGGGTACAGTTCACACATGTCTGTGTATTGATCAAAAGCTGTTGTAAATTGTAGTAATGATGAAAAGCTGAAAACCATCGGAGGAAAAGTTTTTCCAAAACAAACAGCAGCATCCAGCAGAAAGCTTTCAACACCAATAACCGTACTGAGAAAAGGAAGATGCAGGATAGTTTGTAACACACTATAAACATTTACTGTTTATAAATGCTAAACATTAAAGCATTACCACTGAATGTTGTTAGGTGTTTATGACACAGAATATTGAAGTATGTGATGATTACATCTTTATAGCATGATCTGAGAATGCCAGTAGCCAATTAGAGCCAAGTTTAATTCAGGTGCGGTGTCTGGCTGTTTGCCCTCAATGCTGCTTTGATTGAGAATAGGTCAAGAGAATCTAGTGTGTTTAGTGTGTGTGTGTGTATCATTGTAAGCACATGCTGCATGTTTGGTTAAGTGAGTTTCAATTGGGCCGCCCTTGTATTAAGACCACAGACTGCTAAAGGACAATAAAAGTAAAGACTTTTCAGTAAATTGCTCAGTATTGTCTGCTGTACAGCAAATTTTTAGTCTTTACATGTTGTTCCTTTGACACTGACTATTAGCTCATTATAATTAATCCCATGCAGCAGTCTGGCTGCTTTTCCGTCTGGTTTGAAACATAATCCAGTTGCTTGGTAAAAAGGCCACAGATGCAGCGAGAGATTTTGGATGATGTTCGAGTGAATTGCTCCTTTATTTGTGACGCAGATGAAAATGTTGATTACAATTCAAAGTCACAGTTCTCTCATTATCCTTGTTATGATGTGGATTAATTATCAATTAAACTCATGATCCCACAAATCTGCAGTGGATCTGCTGTGTATCATGGGATGTAATTCTCTAGATGGCATCTCATTGTGCAAAGACATGCCTTATTTTGTATTCTGTGACGTTTTTCAACAGATGGAGTAAATACAAATCTAAATGCAGCCTCTCACATACACAGATATGCAATCAGTCACTTAGGCAAAACATATACTGCATACAAATACTTACACATGGCTGATGGTGTGGTGCACAGAGGTTTGTGCAGTTCATCAACGGTTCATTGACTGAATTCACTCCATTGTCATATATGTTGTTGCCTATGCTGGTGTATATTCATGCATGATCATCCTCTTATCCACAGTTAAATCAGCATATCAAAATACACCTTAATCCCACACCACTGCTCCTCATTGGTTGTTAAGTTGTGGATTAGGTATTACGGCGTGCAGATTCATACAAATTCACATCATACACTTCTAGCTTTCAGTTCCTCCAGTGCCTCTCTCCTCTGGTAAAATGAAAACCTCAAGAGGTTTCGGTAAGGTTGACTTCTGCCTTGCACAGAGCTAAACCATTCAGGTTGACAACCATGTTTACAAATGGGAAAGGATCCCCGCTCTGCACGTTTGCTAGAGAGCTGAATTTTAAAATCTGTAAAGATAGGTGATTTTTTTGTCTACAAAGTTGGGAAAATGAGAACTTGAAACAAATTGGATTACATAAAGAAAACTAAGTAAAACTTATGATGACCGTTGATCATAAACAGAACGATGAAATGTTAGTGGACCACTTCTCTATATTGTTTTTGAAAGACAAACATTTTTCCTGCAACGATATAATTACAACACTGTGGAAAAAAATTTTTCTTCAAGTGCTCACAGCAGAGACATCTGTCATCAGTCTAAAGGAGCAAACAAAAGGCCCAAATCAAATGTTTACTATCTAGTAATAATGTTCAAAGGATATTTTTTCCACCCTCTTTTTCAGAAAATTGCTCTGTTTGCAGGAAACAGTGATTTATTTGGTCTCTTTTTAAGTCTGTCAGCATGCCTGTGCAGGTGCTCTCTGTGTTGGAACACACACACGTATGCACACACGCAGTAAAATCAGTAAAAAAAGAAAGGAGAAAAGGAGGAGAAAGGAGGAAAGAGAGAGAGGTATGAACAACAAAGAAAATGCCCAGAGATAGGAGTGAGGGATGGAAGCTAAAGGATAAAGACGGGAAGGAAAGAAAAGAGCACAGAAGATGGGTGTCTGCAAAAATGAAATCACCCTGAGCAATGTGTCAGAGCCATGACTTCTAAGGCTCTGACACATTGCCAAGGAAATGATCAGTCAGCACAGTTTTACAGTACAGGGCTCATCACTGACAGAGTTAAAATGCAAATACTGCCCACTGAGCCTACAGGACACTCTGTTCCCAACATTTTTAACTATACGTTGCAGATTTTAAAAACCCAGGTGGTGTATGCTCTGCAGCACTATTCAGATGGGATCTAAACTTTCAATGCTGGTTCCTTACATGACAAGATCAGTAGCATGTAGAAGTAGAATGTCATGACAAAATAAATGTGATGTACCTCATCTAGAGCACTATTTTCAATAGGATACTTTAGAAGATGCGTTAGGCCACACTAACAACAAAGTATTGACTTTGTCTATCCACAAAAATGTAAAATGTATTTAGAGTAGATCCAGCCATGGAGCACAGTCAAATATTTGTCAAAAATGGATTATAAAGACATCATGGGGGACAAGTGAGAAAAGATACCTCCCTTTCTGTCAAGTCAATCATGAGATGGTTGGTGGTATTCATGCCTCCAGCACATTCAACAAAGTTCTCATTCTCTTCTTATCTTGCTTTTTCATTGAGTCAACAACATTTTTCAACAAAAAAAGTATTTTCTGTCATAATGTCCCATACCGCATTTCTTTATTGGGAGGCCTTGTTGTGGTATTTGATTTTCTGATGTTCTGAATAGACTGTTTTTTGTAAGCATTTCAATTGTATCCTCAATAGCCTTGTTTTTTTTTTTCTATTTATTTATTTTTTATTCAATTTTCTTTTTGTAAGGACCTGAGTTCAATAGTACTTACTATCCTCTCAGCCAAAGCGCTGAAACTGAAGTGGCTCAGGAGCCTTGAGATTGTAATTAAATGGTGAACTGCAGTAAGAAAAAACTTGAAAAAAAAACAAAACATGAAAGCCCAAAACTGATTGAATTGGGATCTTGATGAATAGAAGCATAATGTATGAACGAGGCAGCTTGCCTGTGTTGAATTAAAACTGCTGAAGATACTGTATGAAGCCTTCATACCCGGCATGGGTATTAGAAAGCAATAAACTTTGCAGTGCTTACATATGTAGATAAGTGTAAGATAAGAGTGTTTTTATATGGTCAAATTACATCAGTAGATGTTAGCAGATGGTGAGATGTTTCAATATGCAATGAAATTAGGCACCAAAATGATGTGTCTGTCAACTTAATTAAGACAAATAACCCAAATTTCTAACAATTCTAAACAAGCGGGTCGTCCACTAATCAGATGATCGGTGGTTCGATTCCCGGCTCCTCCAGTGTGCATGTCGAAGCATCCTTGGGCAAGATACTGAACCCCAAATAGCTCCCGAAGGCTGTGCCATCGGGGTGTGAAGTGTTAAACTGATGAGCAGTTGGCAGTTGGCCTTACATGGCAGCTAATGTGTGTGAATGGGTGAATGAGATGTGTAGCGTAAAAGCGCTTTGAGTGGTCGGAAGACTAGAAAGGCGCTATGTAAGTACAGTCCATTTACCATGTTGTTTCTTTATGGCTATATGTACATGCAAAAACCACACAGATGGTCATGTGTACTGATTAAAACACATTTGCACAAATGTCATACACTTTTATTTGGTTGATATTTGTTGTATGAGCAAATAAAGTTTTGTTTTCTCTCTCTGTCACTCTGTTTAGGTTGGTGAGAGGCAGCATGTGTTGGTGACAGAGGAGTCATTTGATGCTCAATACTATGTGGCTCACAACAAGTTCTATGAACAGGTAAGATCATTTTTAGTATACTTTAATAAATGACTTAGGTACACCTACTTTGTAGGTTAATAGTACAATAACAGACGACCACAGTTTTTGTCCACAGGAATTTAAAATTTACTAAAAATGTATTTAATATATTTCAACTACTCTACTAAACTTGTGTTACTACAGTAAAAAATGTATGAAGTACTGGTAGGGTTTCAGTAGTTTCAGTTATATTTACTTTGCATATTTATCTTAAAAGATAAGAGCTTTTTAATTATTTCTTATCCTATATTTGGTGATCAACCCTATAATAAAGCCAGCTTGTGTGGATATCAGTGTCTGCTGAAGGAATATGCTCTATGTTTGATGTTCGCTGCCACTTTTCCATTGAATAAATCCTAAAATAGTTTAGCTGGCATACACACTCTATCCATCATCGAAAACATACAGTAAAAAACCTGAAAATTAATTTGCATTTGATGAAAATTTTTCATATGTGAAGCTGATCCAACCCTTCCTCATTTTCACACTTAGTAAATCAGATCAGACACTTTGCTTTGCATGTCACAGGAGTACTCACAGCAGGTGACAGAAGCTTAAGCTTGTATTGACTAAAGTAGGTTAGCTATAATATCACACATACTCACAAATATACACACACCCTGCGGTGGTCATGAGAGCATTTGGCGGCTGATAGCGGCAATACTTTTTGCTTTTTTCACCATACTAACATTAAGGTCAGCCCTAAAGACATGAACATTCCATCCTACACACATACAGCTATACACACACACACACACACACACACACACACACACACACATACATACACACACAGACACACATGCACACACTCACGATCGCATGGCTTCAAAGACCCTCTCTCAACCTGTGAAAAATTCACTTTAAAACATCTTCAAATAAATCAATTTCCTCCTGCTTTAACCATCATCAGAAACATGTTTGAAGTTATGCTTTTTATTAGCGGGGAGGGCAGGGGATGGTAATAATTTTTCCTCCCTTCCACTTTCCTCTCCTCCCCTCCTCTCCTCCTCTTTTGCACCTCCTTCTGCAGGCTATAAACTTAAGTTACAAATGTCACTCGGTTCATGTGTGTGTCGATGCATTTGTGCATATGCAGGCATGTATGTCATGAATGTCAGTTCACTGTTCTCAAGAGTAAAGATGTTTGATGTTTTCTCTGTCCCATTTTTTATTTTTTGGACATTAAGTATTTGGCATGTACTTCTAAATCACTCTCTGACATGAAAACACTATGTACCAATATGTTCTGAATCTGTCTCCCTAAGGGATACATCCCCATATCACATGTACTATATGTCTACAGTACATCCACAGGATACAAAGACACATACAGTACAGTACATGTGCATGAGACTGTATACATTACAGAGGTCTGACTCACACTGCAACTGCCTGTCATTCTGTCCCACTTGTATGTATATATGATTATTCTAAGAACTTAATATTTAATCATGTAATCACACTTAAAACCTAATGGTTAAAATTCACAGTTCATCACTATGGATAGCCACACCCTGAAGTTTTAATAAATAAGCAGAATTTAGAGAAAGCAGAGACAGACAGTACATAGAGCAGATCAGTTGGGGTATTGGATGGTTGAGGGAGAAAAAAAATGAGGAAGCCAAGGGTCAGAAAAGAAGTGAAAAGAGTAGTGGGAGCAAAGAAAAGGACAGAAGGAGGTGGAGCGGGGGGTGGGTGGTTGGAGGGATGCAGGGAATAAGGTACAGAGAGGTGTGAGTGTGAACAAATGGCCTAGTTTCACTTTTACACCATCAGATGGATATCTATCCTGACGGGTATAATAGGCACCCAGCCCACCTGTGTGTGTGTATCTGTTAGTGGCTGAGTGAGGAAGTAGGAGGGGGGTTTCCAATGAAATCGGACAAGCTCTTTCATCATTTAATCACCCTGTAATGGGCCTCGAATGACCCTCACCTACACACACACACACACACACACATATACACACACACGCACACCTAGCTCCCCCACAGCCCTGCTGTTATACCTCCCTTCTCCCAGTCTGGTTTGCTGGCTACTCACACACACATATACTCACACACACACACACCCTCACAGTGGTCAGAGTGTCAAGCAGCAGGTGTGTTGATTAGGCAGGTGTGGCGCTGGCTGTGTGTCTGTCTGGCCTGTTCTCCATCTCCTATCATATTCCACCGGCTGGATAAAGACTGACAGATTAACACTGAGCCAAACTTACTCCTGCCATCACAGCAGTAACACTCCCTTCACCAGTGCACATGCTATTCTCTGCCCAGTCAGTAGCTTAGCCCTGCAGAGTCGTGTAATGGTTAGACAGACCACCAGATGATCTGAGTCAGCACGCAGCACTGCTGAAGTGTACTTGGGCAAGACATTGAACCCTCAGCAGGTCCAAGGTTGTTGTTATGTTGCACATTCTAGCCTCTAATCTGCTCATAGAAAGAGGGAAGAAAGAAGAAATCCCAACAGGCATCAGTAGATAATCACATTATTATCATAATTATAAAATTAGCATACATTGTCTTTAAACTCGTGTACTGTTTCCTAAGCAAAGATGTCAGTGCAGTGTTAGATAGATAGCACTGTTCATGTCTGTTTATTCAGGAAGGACTTTTCAAACCCTAAGGTGATCATTGATCACTCATATAGAGGGAGCCTTTTTCCTTCACTTGGGAAATATAACATATCATAGATTATTTACAAAGAAAAGCCTAGCTGAAGTTGTGATTGTAATTTACACAAGCACTTGTGACTGCTGTTTTAAATTCAGCCGATAATCAAAAACCAAGCATTCTATTAGTGTTTGCCAGAGAGATTGAATCTAAAAGCAAAAGCTGAAGAAAATAAGTAAATCAGGACTCTGCATGTCCTTATATATGAACCGAACAGCGTACATCATTGTCAATCTGTCAACTTTGTGATTAGTTTGAGAATTGTTTTGAAAGAAAAAATTGCACATGATCTTTATTTACAGGGGTAAGTCATTAAGAACAAATTCCATTTCACACTAAGCCGTAATTATAACTCTTTGTTTTCTCTTCCTTCCAACTGTGATCAGTCGAGATTTATAGTTGCCATGGTGAAATAATAAGACAAACGAGCAAATCCCTCTGGTTTATCTCACAGCTGTTGCCGTAGTTTTTGACCTTGAGGGCTTCCATAAATGGAACTGAACACTCTTCTTCTTCTTTTTTTGTAAGCAGACAGACTAGCTGAATAACAATGTGGGGGAAACAGTTTTGAGCAACAGTGGATTTATCCCACTGGTCACATAATTGCAGTCACTGAATGACCTTTTGTCATAAACCTTTTTCACTCGGTCAAGTTAGTATTATCTATTGTGCTCTACTTTGAAGTTTGGGCAATGTAATGCAATTTATTTGGATTCTTTTTTGGTGTAGGTGTATTTCCACAGCCATGGCAACACTGAATGATATCCCCTATTTACACACACACAAGAGTCAGTTATGATGTGTCACTCCTGGTTTGCAGGTGCTGGTACCTAAGAGGGCTGAGTTCAAAGGGAAGATGATTGAAGTGGACATCTATGAAGCAGGAAAACACTTCATGAAAGGCCGAGCAGTAGAAGACAGTAAGCCGTTCACTCCCTCCATTGCTGCACCACTTCAGAAAGGAGAGGTGTCTGGTCTGATACAGGTAAACACACACAAATACATGCCCACCTGCATACAGATGTAGCCCATTTCATACAACAGATGGTTTTTTTTGTTGTTTTTTTTGTTTGTTTTTTTTTAGAATGAAACTGTTTTTCAACTGGTTTTAAAAAATAAAGAAGAAAGAAAAGATTTTTGCTTTGAATTTGTTTCACCAGGGTGCTTTTGAAATAGTTGTAGCTGCCTGTGCTAGCATTATTCACCTTTGGTTGGTTGTAAATTTCTGTCGAATCTGTTTTTATCATGCGTGGTTGTATATCGACATAGCCATATCATGTGTGACACTTGTATCAATTTGTTATGCCTCTAATATTAAGTCATTTTGTCTTGATAAAATCAGTGAAGAGTTCAGTGCAGGCTATCTTTAGCAAATTATGTACATCTGTCTACCAGATGTACAGGCATTGAGGTGAAAGCGTACTCTTCTCTTTTTCAGGTTATGAGAGGATGTATCTACATCTGTTAAGTTCTCACTGTGTGTTCTTTCTTTTTTCAAAACTATAAAAGTTGTGTTTACAACACACTATTTAAATTTTTTTCAGTCAGCAAATGAATAAGGTGTGTGTGTGTGTAGGTGTGTGTGTGTCCACATTTTCAATCCATACTTGATTCTGCAGTTTGTGGAAAAGCACCAGTGTACCAGGCGTGAGATAAGTAATTTAAGATAAGCTGTGGCTGGCTAAACTGTCATACACACGCACATACAGGCACACACAAACAGCATGTTAATGTATCTGTTTCAGTGCATGTTATTTTTCACTCTGACTAGCTGTAGCTTATAGCTCAGGACATGGAGCCACAGAGCAGAATATGATACACTTTCCAATTTCACACTCCATCAGCCTTTACAGCCAGACAGAGGGAGGGGATGGAAGGAACAGACAGAGACATGAGAGAGAGAGAGAAGTGAGCGGGGGCACTGATGAAGAGGAAAGAAAGCAGAGAGAGAGAGAAATGGATGGCAGAGAATGAGATAAAATGAAAGAAAAAAGAAAGGTTTCACAGCAAGCCAAGCGACACGTCACTTAGCAATGAAAAAGTCAGCAGTGAGGACTAGAGCTTGTAAAAGTAGTTGCTTCATAAAGTCTGCAGCCCATCCAACACACGCTTGCATTCGTTTGCCCCAGCTTACTTTCCCCCATTCTCTTTCAACATTCTTACACAACACACCCAGGCCTTTCTTGGACTGGACACTTTGTTTGTCATACACTGACGTACACTTTGTCCCAAAAGTGTAAATACCTTTGTCCGGATATATCCTGACACCAATTATTACCAGTCCTAGTACTACTAGGTTCTACTGTAAATGTGTCTCAGGAGGGATTTTTCACAGAACAATGAAGTAAAGTCTTCACCTCCACCCTGAACCTGCTCTAGATAAAATCATTTATGTAGAGATCTAGAGGTTGACAGAGGGGGAGACAACAAAAAGTCACTTTTTTTTTAATGAAAATAACTCAATAGGACACACTATCAGCTTGTGTCTGTTTTACACCGTGTCAACATGCATGGTTTGACATTTTGTGGGGTGTATAACAGTAACTGTGGCTATTTGTGTATGTAGGCAAAGACATTTTGTGCTGTGTTGAGACACACTAAGCAACTAAG